>CM034007.1:12723664-12787374 GCA_019603395.1 Cyrtorhinus lividipennis
GGGGGTCGAGTCAAAGTTACTCACGTTACCTTTGCCGGGTCAAGTAATTTGTTACTATTAAGTGAGTATTAAGTAATTATTACTATTTTTCATTTATTTTTCCCCTCATGGATCTGCATCATGGTTTCGGGAATGTGAACCTTTTGTGGTATAAGTCGGTGTTGCCTAATAACCGCAGATAAAACACATTTTGATTGATTGATTTGAAGAATAGTGATAATGTGAGGTCCTTCATTATCAACGCAATTTACTTTGATTAGGAATTCATTCTTGACAAAATGTTATCACATTCACTCATTTTCAGGACGGGGAAATTAGGACGAGGTTTCCGGTGTGCCTTTAGATTACAAACCTGTTTGTAGAGAGAAGGAGAATTTGAGAGGAGAATTTTGTGTCAATTTTTTTCATAAAATTACAGGCCACGGAAATATTGGCTTCCAAAAAGAGATGAACGCCAGAACTAATACCATCAACGGATAGGTACAGGTTACGGGAAAACGAATGGGAACAAAGGTACTTTTGGAAGAAGAAAAATGTTGTTTCACTTCTGGTCAGTGGTTCCTATTTGGCCCAAAATTTGTTTCTGGTTGTTTCAAGGTGTTTAGACCAAAATGAGCAAATGTCCGTCCACCATCCACGCCAATTTTGGAAGTAGAAAATTTGCTAAAAATCTGAAATTTGGGCCCGATCGGACCAAATATGGCGGGATGGGGGTTGAACATGTGTTTTGTGAAAAATTGATATTCGAGATTTTCGGAGATCAAGAAGTGTGGGGTATCATTTTCCACTAAACTTTGGACGCTGAATCGATTGAAATGAGTCTCCATGCGCCTGGTCCGATGAATAACCAACTCCTGTGAACGGATTTGCAGCGTTTTTATTTTATTCTAGATCGGTACTAAGCTCACTCCAAATACTACAGAGATGATCATTTGGATAAAACCGAAGAACACCGAGAATCATATAAATCATTCACAGCGTTCTTGTAGCATTCAATCTCGAAGGTGCGGCAAATGCTTCCAATGTGAGCCGTTTATGATTGAATGACGAATGCAGACGAAATCAAGACCAATCAGACGAGTCAGATTTCGGTGATGAGACGGCTCGTTAGGTATACTTCGTACATGACGGTTTGAGCAAATATAATACATGAGCAATGGCTGTCGGCGTTTGACTGGCAATGCCGCTGCGGTCACTCAATTCAATTGCCGCCTACCCCAGGGAACTGAACACCGGGTGAAATTTACCCTAATCGAAACAACCGCATTCCACCATTGCGTGATCTCACTCCAACATTGAAAAAAGCGTTGAGACTTATTGTCGAGTAAATATACTTAACCACCCCCGTTATAGCTAAGAGTTAGATGGGATTTTTAATCTTCTGGCGGGCTTCTAATCACAAATATTTGTGCTTTAATTCAGCGGAAAGTTATGCAAACTCGGGAAACCTCCGTCGCAAGCTTTTATTTTCGTGTTTACACGAGTGCGGGTTGTAATATCAAATGATGCCCCCGATGTATTTCCCCAACCCTTAGCAAACCAAAATAAAGCGGCTGATAATTACTCAGTATATCGACGTTTTCTTCGTTTTGTTAAAGCGATTTGTTGGATATTTTGAATTTCATCAGGGATCAGTTCGTAATACGGGAAAGAGGATCGCCTGCGATTCGGTATGTATCCATGAGCCGGAATTATTACCAATCAATTCAGAGCCAGACATTTCGCAGAATGTGCACGCATCAATCCCTCATTATAATGTGCGTTCGATTAATAAATTATTCTTCAAATAATCAAGTTATGTTTCAAGCCGGAGGTCAACCGTTTTGCGTTTCAAAATGTGGAAAAAACGCTGCAAATTCCTACACAGGGGTTGGTTATTCCTCAGACCAGGCTTATGGGGACATTACAATCGATTCAGGGTCCAAAATGTAGTGAAAAATGAAACCCCACACGGCTAGGTACCAGAAATTTCGAAAGCACACATTCGAAATGGGTAGATAGGTACCCATTCTGACCCATAACCTCATCCAGAGGGCGTCAAACTTGATCCCCACTATCATAGATCGTCAAAAATTTCAAAAATTAATTTTACAAAAAACACATTTTGACCCCTACCCTGCCGACATTAAGCCCAATCGGGCTGAAAATTTCGAGGACCGGGAGCTGGAAACAGCCAAAATTTCTGATTTTTAGAAAATTGTCTACTACCCAAAACGGCGCGGACGGCGGACGGACATATGACTTTTTTGATCTAGACGCCTTGAAACATCCACAAAAAAAAAAATGTTGCGCCGGAGAGGTTGACCTCTTTCATTAAAAGATAGGTTGATTATTCAAGGAATAACCAACCAAAAGTCCGTCTGCCGCACGTCATAAAGTCTTCCACCGTCCGCGCCGCATATTGTCTCAAATTTAACATTTTGGTCATGAACCTCTTCCCGGTTTTAGTTATTCCTCGAAACTCAAAACTACGTTTTGCGGTGGAACCTGCATATTAAACAAGGGATAGGTATTCATCCTTAAAGAGAAGATTCTCGTAGGTCCCGGAATTATCCATCCTCTCTAAAAGGACATAAATAAATTATTTCAACAATTTATATTTCTCTGATGGTGATAATGTGGGTTTTCATTTATAGGAATGCTATGTAATTATTATATTCTCTAAATATTTTCATCTTTTACGTATCAAAAGGGCAGATTTAAACATTTGGAATTTCAATAATCTGAAATGATGCGCTCAGACTCTATTCGGTCACTGATTGGCCCTAAAACATTTACGATTTGATCGCCAAAAACAGAGGCTGTATAGGTGATAAGGAATATTATTGAAAATTGCCTTCCAAAATGTTCTGGTACCTTGGCATGAGGGATAATATTTCGCAATAAAGTGCGCACTGACTCTATTGAGATGGGTCTCAGACTGATTGCCAAAAACCGGAGAATGGTATTTTGTTGTCACTTTTAACTGAAAACTTGTGCTCAAGTTAAGGGGGATAAGTGGTTGATTTTTGAAGCTGTGGCGGAATTTTTATATTTTGGCCCACTAGTGATATGAAACCCGAAATAAGTAAAAGAATACAGTCAGCTAACCGATGTTATTTTGGATTTTGGAAGCTAAAGCAGGGTTATTTCACGTGCCACAAAACATCGCCTCTGTAAGACCCTCATTAGACCAGTCTTGGCCTACGGCTCTGAAACCTGGACGCTAACAGCAACCGAAGAAGAATTGTAGTTCGAGAGGAATGTTCTTCTTAGGATTCCGGAGCAGTGTTTGACTCGGAGTAGCTCGCCTGGAGACGAAGAACAAACGCCGAAGTCATGAGCCTGTACGGTTATTGTGATGTCGTCAGAGTCATGAAGGTCTGGACACGTAGCCAGAATGAGCTCCGAAGAGATCCCTCAAAAGCTAATGGACAATCCATCCACAGATGAAGATTGGGTCGACCAACACTGCGGTGGTTGGATGCTCTGGCAGGAGACGCACGTTCTATCCTGGGAATTTGGAACTGGAAGGAGGAACTCACCTGGAGACGAAGAACAAACGCCGAAGTCATGAGCGTGTTCGGTGATTGTGATGTCGCCAGAGCCATGAATGTTGGAAGACTCCATTGTACTGGGCACGTAGCCAGAATGAGCCCCGAAGAGATCCCTCAAAAGCTAATGGATAATCTATCCACATTAGAAGAAGATCGGGTCGACCAACACTGCGGTGGTTGGATGGTCTGGCAGGAGACGCACATTCCATCCTGGGAATTCGGAACTGGAAGGTGCCAGCAAGGGACAGAAATGGCTGGTGGACATCACTCCAGGCGGCCTTGATCGCTGATTGCGAACTACGAAAGAAAAAGAAGAAGAAGTGATTGCTTTTTGCGGGAAATGTTCTATGAACTAATATTTTCTCGATCTTCTCGAATGATACATATCAGGAATTCTGCACGTTAACCGATGGTTTTCGGTGAATTTACCTGAATTGGTCCCAACGACGGAGAGTGATGAGGTGCTCATCTCAAGGAAAGAAACGTTAGAAAGATGTGATCGCCGAAAATGGTTTCCAGGGCGAGGATTATGAGATTATAACGCTCTCAGACAAGATGAAGCCTCGTTTGATGGTGGAAAAGCGGTGGATGTTTGTGTACCGTGGAATCTCTCTCGCGAAGAACATCCCAGGTAATGAGCCTGGTGGATTAGGCACCAAGGATTAAGAGGGCCATTATCACGCAGTTAATTTGTCGGAACGGTTACTTCTTTCCCAAGCTCGGCTTCGATTTAATATTTTCTTTCTACCCTCTTTCGTTATAGTGGAACTTCCCTCTTGCCCCTCGAGAACAACAAAATAACTAACTAAAACCAGGGCCAGAGAACAAACAACCTCTCAGAGCCTACTATAGACTACAATAGGTACTATAGACGTACCTAAAACACAACGACTGTTTCACAAGTACGAATCTAAGTAATGAGGGAAATTTTCAAACGCCAAATGTTGATTTGTGGGACATTGACTATCAAAAATAGCATCACTCTAGTTGGTCCATGAAACTTTACAGCTCGATCATACCAAAGGGAGAGGGGGGTCGAAATATGTTTTTCGAAAAAAGGATTTTCGAGATTTTCAGCGATCAAGGCGTGTAGGGTATTATTTTCTACTAAATTTTGGACGCTGAATCCAATGAAACGGGTCTCGGGACGATTGGCGCCCACCGGAAGAAGTTATGGGTCAAAATGGGTATCTATCTACCCTTCAAAAGTGTGTTTTTGATATTTCTGTTATCTTGGCATGTGGGGTATCATTTTCCTGTAAATGTTGGACGCTAAATCGATAGGAATGAGTCTGGGACACTCGAAACTCACTGTTCTCCCCACAATCTTGCTACAAGGAACAATCAACCTGTGTGGAAATATTTTGGTCATCGTTAACCTATGCTGTCAAATTATTGGGGCGAATTTACCTCAGTCACCACCCAACCAAAAAAAAACATTTTGAATTTTTTTTTTTTCAATTGACATTGTACTGTTGTTTGGAAGGAAAAAATGTGTCCAAAATTATTTTATCGTAGTAGTCTCTCTCATTGTAGCTTCGGTTAACAAGAGGCAATGTTTTACAATCCATTCTTACTTGATTTATTTCCTTCATACATTGATAACGAGATGTGGAATCATGGGTGCCGTATCACCAACAAGAACATTATTTGCGAAA
Organism: Cyrtorhinus lividipennis; assembly: GCA_019603395.1. NCBI lineage: Eukaryota > Metazoa > Arthropoda > Insecta > Hemiptera > Miridae > Cyrtorhinus > Cyrtorhinus lividipennis. The sequence goes on from CM034007.1 coordinate 12,728,859, forward strand.
GAATTCTGAATGCAGATTAAAATTGAATCAATATCGACACCGAAGGCTCACGGGAAGGATCCGCCCATCCATGATCCTACTAGGATACACGGTTGGTGTTGAAGAGTAGCCACGATTGATATCGCACGTTTTCAATTAACAAGAGATATTCGCAAGAATCAAGTGCGATTGGACATTCCATAAAAGGATATCACACGTTCCACGGACTGGAACGGCAGTAATTACTACGAGTATGTAGGGGCCCTCACATTGTTGTTTCCACTACATACTGTACATTTCGTACGTTTTTTTTTTTTTTTTTTTTTTTTTTTTTTTTTTTTTTTTTTTTTTTTTTTTTTTTTTTTTTTTTTTTTTTTTTTTTTTTTTTTTTTTTTTTTTTTGAAGCGATGTGCATGAGGGTGGGAATCGGCTTTAAAACCATGTTACCCGACACTCGATAAAGCTGTAAATTCCTACCCCTATACATAATAAATCATCGTTGGGGTCATTTAGAAGGGTTGACATTCATCATAGACATGCAATAATTAAATATGTACTCCGGGTCATATTCTCAACACTGAACAGAACAGTTCACACTAAATCCTTTTTCATCTAATAATTCAGGGTTGCAGGAAGAAGATAACAATTAAATCAAACAACATAACAACCCCTCAACAGGCTGTGTATTAAAATTCATTTGTTTCGATTCCGATCGTGTTATTCGCCGCTCTTCAAATATCGAATGAATGAGAAAGACGGTTTGATAAATTAATTGAAATATAACGGGGGAAAAACTGACCGTTAAACGATCGGTGATCGGTTGTTGGTACACTTTTTAAAAAAATAGTTTCTCTCTTAGCACACGCGGTAAAATAATACCCGTTTCAATATCAAGGAATGATCAATGCACTTTTTTTTAAGTTGATTGATTTATTAATAATCACCACGGGTGAGCCCAATAAAGATCACAAAACAGCGTCCGTCATCTGATACAGATAAGGAATGAAAAGTTTTAAACTGCAAAATTCAGGAACTCAGTAAGAAAACGCTGGAAATTCTTTCACAGGGGTTTGTTATTCCGCAGACCAGGAGCACTGAGAATAATTTAAATCGATTCAGCATCCATAACCTCTTCCAGTGGACGCCAATCATTCCGGGACCCATGTCATTGGATTCAGCTTCCAAAACTGAGTAGAAAATTATACCCCACACGCCTAGGTTCAAGAAATCTCGAAAACACAAATTCGAAATGGGTAGATAGGCACCCATTTTGACCCATAACTCTTCCAGTGGACGCCAATCGTTCCGGGACCCGTCTCATTGGATTCAACGTCTAAAATTGTGTGGAAAATGGTACCCCACACGCCTAGATTTCCAAAAATTTTGAAAATCCATTTTTCTAAATACACATTTTGACCCCCTACCCCGCTCAAATTTGGTCTGATCGGGTTGAAACGCTTTGAGGACCAACTAGAGCCGAAAACTGGCCCCTGACATAATTAGAAGTAGAACTTTTGGTGACAAACTCGCTATTGGTCACTCGGAAGCCTACAAGAGGGTCGAGTGTAGGGGTAGTTTTTAGGGCAGAGAGGCACTGCGTCATACTGGGAGCCTGACCAAGGGACTCAAATACCAAAGGACTCCAACAAGGAAGGTGGCATGACTAACCCGAGGAACAACATGTGGAGGATGCCGCCAATTGCCGAAGGGATCCAAGCGGCAGATGGACAGCAAATTGGGGTAGTTTACCACGTCCCTGGATCCCTCTCTTAAACACGATGTACCGTAGGACGCGATGCTGGACCCGCTCGACCCTGTAGTTCCACAATTGAGGGCGAGCACTCTGGAGAACTCTCAAAATTTCTTGGCACGGAAACCATGAAAACAAGAGATCTCCTAAAGAGGTAGTCCAAGCCAGGATCCACCCAAGGAAGGAACCATGAACACCCTGTTGATTGATCACCTGGATTACCATGTCCACCTGGCCGCAAATATAAAACCATGAAAGACCTGCAAAACCATCTGATTTGAATGAACGCCCAAAATTTAATTGAAAATCATCCTGTCACTCACTCCAAACTCATTGTGACGAATACTTTTCATCCGTCTAAAATGGTGGATCGCAATATGTAGATAATAAACCGGAAAAAAGTATTTGAATGTTAAATGAATATTTATGTTTCAATTTTTGACGTACTTTATATTGCATATATGTGAATTTTCAGAACACATATTTCTACGATGCAACAAAGCTCCCCATTAATAAATCATTTTATGTTCTTTTAAATTGGACGTCAGGGGACGCAGTACACGAAGGGGTGGCTCCTAATATTTGTTCTCCAGTTTATCATCAATTGGTTGAGCTTTCAATTAAAACAAATAGGAAACTGATAAATTGAACGGAGGACTGAACAGGAAGCCAAGAGGCGCCTGTGGAGCCGAATTCGAGAGGAAATTTACATCTCATAATTCCCCGTACATAAATATTGATGAGAATTGATACAATGAATGATACAGCTTGGCTCGGTATCTGCTTTTTCAACTCCGGTCCTTTTCCGAGGCCTCGTTCCCCCTTTGCGGACGTAAATAACGGCTAATTCATCTCCAGATTGCATCCCCCCTGGTATTCCAATAAATATCGAGCCCCAAATCCCACCGCCGCCATTTCACCGGAAGGTCGCGGTCGGCCCAACTCCCGACCGCCTCATCCTTCTACTTCCTACCCCTACACCCCCGTACAACCCCTTCACGTTCCAGCTCCCACCTCCGACCGGGATTCAGTAAGCGGGTTAAATATGCATTCGCACTGACCTAATCTATTTATTCCGGCACTGTGTGCGGGAAATCCTCGATAAATTACCCGCAGCTTACTGATTGGATCAAACTGGAAAACATCCAAGATTGTCGTCGAGTATCGATTCCAACATCAATGAAAGATTAGGTCCAGCACTTCTGCAAAGTTGTGCATCCATGCGCTCGCTTCATGATTTGGAACTCTTCCTGAGGCATGTCTTGCGCACCAGTGCATTCAGCCCTGGAACTCAGTTGGCTCACTTTTCCAGGAGTTCTGAGTAACAGGCCATCACCAGGAGAATCATGGATACATGAAGAGGTGGTAGGCTTATGAGTGAGCTGGGTGAAGCATCCCCTGGGCCACTGAAGTAACCGGTGACCACAAAGACTCCATCAACTTTTCTATAATCGTTCATGTTTTGGATGATCATGGTTGATTTTCCTTATATCTGCAGAGAAATAGCTTAATAAAATAGAGGCACAGACCAGGCAAGGGAATCAGTCAGTTTTGATTGGTTATTCCTTGAATAATCAACCTATGTTTCCGTGCAAAAAGTCAATCTCTCCGGTTTGGCCCAAAAATCAACCCAATCATGGCATGTGGGGTATCATTTTCCACTAAATTTTGGACGCTATGACAGTCGGGATGTTTTGCACAAAATTGTTCACCAATACTCGGTGGGCAGACAATTTTTAAGGACCAACTAGAATTATGAGGTTTCCACAGCAACGTCGCAAAACACGTTAATCACGCGTGTTAAACGGATTATACACTTTATCTTCCTAAGCGATTCAACCGCAAATTCTCGCGGAAGAGAAGCCAGAATGTGTCAGAACCAGCCCCATCCCTTGGACTCCTTTGGCGTCCTGGAGCTGACGTCTTTTCGTTGATCAAACGTGATCCACTAGAAGCAGATGCTGTAAAATTATACGACGGACGCATTCGGCGCATTCAAGAAAAGAGCCTCCCTAGTAAATAGACTTGTTGATACACTTTCCTGGATAATACATTGAAAATTTCCTGGGAAAATTGGTTGGTGAGCGTAGTTTCGGCTGTGCAGCAGTAAAAGAGCACTTTACCTCGCGTCGATTTTCAGTTCTTTTCACGATTATCGCTCGAATGTGAAAGCCCTCAGGTGAAGCACCTTTCAAAAGCCATCAGAGCGGTTGATCCTCGGTGGCAGAAGGGAAGGAGTTAAAAGAGTAGTGGTCGGGGATAACGGGCTTGTAAGATGCGGGATAAGGCGGTCGTGCAAAGACCACTTGTGGAAATGCAATAGGGTGGCCTTGTCTCGGAGGGCAATATAAGAGGGAGGACGAAAGGCACGAAAACCCAATCACAAAACCCTGGAGAAGCCATCTGCTTCACTCGGAACTGTCCCGGCCTTTCCTTCCACCTCACCTTTCCATTGAATGCCTTCACAGGTCGACTCGCATTCACGTACCCACCCTGAATGAGCAGCTCGGACTCGGCAATGGGACTTCCGAGGCGCTATCACCGGACGATTCCTCCTCCAAATCCCGAATAAGGTGGTTTTTGTTGAAGATCGAAATAAGAGCATGGTTATCACTTCAGGATGTCAAATTCTATTTAAATGTATGAATGTATATGTGTGACTGAATGTTTAGCATAGAAAAGTTATATTAGGATTAGAATGTGTTTGTGTTTGTGCCAATGGTTGGGGGACCCTGCCAGTCTTTGGGGAGGCAGCAGATTGGTAGGTTATACTGTTTATTTTAATTTGTGCCTAGCACATGGGCATTCTTTTATTGACTTCTTAATTTTTATTTCCTGGGCTGTCGGCTCTCCTGGGCTAGCAACACCCTACAGGACGGGAGACCACACGAAACGGGAACCAGGAGAGCCACTTTAGGAAGGGTAGGCTCGGCTGGCTGGCGGGGATTATTCCCCCTCCCTACCAGCCAGGTGGTGGTGTGCTCCCAGGTGATGTAGCCTAAGCCTAGTAGGGGAAGGAGGAATAACAACACCCTCTTCCCCATCTAGCCTCTAAACAAAGTGATGTGCGCCTGTGATAGTTGTTTAGGCTAGTTAAAGTTAAATTTTAGGCATTCTATCCAGGCAGGGGAGGAATATTCGCATACCTCTCCGCCCTGCCGAGGACTGTTTGGCAAAAGACTCCTTTCGCAGACTCGCGGAGCACAATGAATGGGTGAAGGATCAGCTGGTGTGGAGGAGTCAGGGGAGTTTCCCTATTTAGGTACCCCTATACAATGCCTGTTCGTTCAGTGATGCCCAGTAAAGAGGCGAATAAGCGCCGCCACCAAATTAGGCACTAAGTCCCAGCAGCTTCACAGCCACCCCCATCCTAAAGCTCACAACATGCCATGACCATAACATGACCGCAAGCATAAAAGAGCGAGTTTAGTACCGAGGCTGTACAGAGCAGAAAGAAGAAAGACCGACCCTTGCAAATTGCACGCTCCAGAGCCAAGTCCTCTGGGCTGCCAAGAACAGGCGAAAGAGGGTAGGGTACCTGATAATACAGGGAAGCCATAGAGCCATAGTGCAGGGCTCCCAGATGATCTGACGCAAAAATGAAGACGAGGATAGACTGTAATGGCCCTTGCGGCCTCAGGCACAGTCTTGCACAGGTATATCAGGCTATCTCTTCAGAATTGGTAATTAATATGCTCAATAAAGTAAGCATAAAATCCTACCACGTCATGGGTCAAAATGGGTATATATCTACCGATCCTGGGCGTGTGGGGTGTCATTTCCCCCTAAATTGTGGACCCTGATTCGATTGAAAAGAAGGTCTGCACATGCGCTTGGTCCCCCAACGAGGAATAACAACCCCCATGTGAAGAATGGATTGATGGAAGAAAGGGAGGCATCGGTGAGGGCCCGACTGACTGATGTTGCAGGTTAGAGGGTTTTGGCCACCTTGACGTTGGACAGTGGGAGGACACATCAATTCATAGGAATTGTTCAGTCAGGCATTGTTCAGGTAGGATTTTCAAGATCGTGGGGAACGTGTCCAGACCATCACGAAAACCTCTTGGTCCAATTTTGTAGGATACAGTGACACACGTATCTGAGCTTTTGTCGGTATACAGTCATTTAGCTCAGTAGGACATTTGAGACATTGAAAAAGGCAAACCCCACAGATTTTGGGGTCGTTCCACAGCCATCAGCACTGAGGCCATACGGCTGTGGCTGTCGGAGAAATAGTCAGCTTTAAGATACTTCACACGCGCATTCTGCTTCCGTACTGTGTACACATATTCATCGCGCAAGATTTATTCACGGGCTGTGGCCAGTGAGTACATATGTTAGAAGTATGGCATAGATACGGGGCGTCAGGTTACCACGATCTCGTGCGTGTGAGGCTTTACGTGGATGAAGAACGCATGAACAATTATATATTATTGGAAAGTCGAAGAGCTGAAATAGGGCTTAGGGCTCAAAAGACCGTGACAACAAATAGCGAAAAAAAAAAAATAAACTTAGAAAGCTAAGCGTAAGATACTGATCTAAAAAAGATGGGAACTTTACTCTATCTGTGAATAATTCTGAGGCTGCGACTACATTATTCGGCACATGGGAAAAAAGGTGGGGGGGTACATAGAGCCGTAAAGCAAACGATCATATATCTTCTTTCGTAATGTCTAAACGGCGGTCTATCTGTTGTCATTCGTAGAATTCAGCCCGCATGTACTCGGCGCTACATTCATCCTAATTATCTTATGGATATCTTGCAAAAGCCTGCTGAATTCGGTTGTCGTCGGAATGATGAGCGTTCCTGTAGCCGACGTTGGTAAAGTGTTTATGAACAACCAAGTCGAAATTCAGTCAGAAGTGGGGAATCTGATCAAATGAAGGAGCTCAAGTGACGTGATAAGGAGGTAGACCGCAATTCCTGAGTGCGACTCGATAATATACTTTATAAACAAAATTAAAGGTGATACACACTTTAATTCGTTTAAAATAAGTACATTTTTTTCAGTGTTTTGTTTCAAAAATTCCTCTCAAAATACATCTGAAACGTGCTCGAAGGCACTACCTAATGTATACTCAGGCAGGTTGATAATTCAAGAAATAACCAATTACCCCCCCCCCCCCCCCACTCTCGTACCATTGTTTTTATTGTTAAAACGTAAAAATGTCAATCTTCATATGATCGATTCTGTATCAGTCAAATCGGTCCGGCATACAGTCGTCCGGCCGGCGCGTCCACTCGAGACTACTGAGCACGAATAGGTGGGGGGGGGGTGGTAGCATGTTAATACGAAATTAATCACTTAACTACCCACTACTAGTAAAAAAGTATCGGTTATAGGAAATGACCGAAAGTAATTCTTTGTCAGTGGCGAATGTTAAACTTATAGTATACCATGTACACTTATCAGAGCTTTCAGTCGTCCCGAGAAACTCGGTGAACAGAACGCCCATAAGTTGAGCGGGGTGATAAGAATGAACTTGTAATTGGAATCTCGGGTAAGAGCCGAACGCCGGCTACTAGGCAAATGTAGTAGGTTTCCGAGGGCAAAGTGGGTCAAGTCATTTGTAACGAAGCGAGCATATCTTGTCCTGCGAATCAATCAGGCCGTTGATGGGAATATCATTTTTCACTAAATTGTGTCGATGGTCCGTGCCACGCGTTTTTTGAGTGCGTAGTACTAGAGCAGCATTGCCTATAGTTAATGGTCCTATATGGAATCAGGCTCTGGGTACGTCAGTGTCGTACTGTCGGCCTATTTATCCCGAGCTAAGAGACGGTCCAAATGTGAAGAAGATCTTTTCACCCATCGATCAAATTTGGGCGGGGTTAGGGGTCAAATGTGTTTTTTTGAAAAGGATTTTCAAGTTTTGTGTGGGGGGGCGATTATGCTAGTGAGGTATCATTTTCCGCTAAATCTTGGACGCTGAATCCAATGAAGTGGTGTCGTCGCGAAGAAGGTCGATAGAGGGGGAGGTGACTCACTGGGGACTAGTGAGAGGGGAGTAGTGTATGTATCGGGTTATTGGCTGCCTGCCTATAGTAATGAAGCTAGATGAGCGTTTATGAGAGTATTTTCCAGTCCGTAGATACTGAGACTGATCCCTCGATATAGTGTCTACTGAATCGGTACGATAGCGATATTCGATACGCGTGAACATACGTCAGCATGAAACATGCGGAGGTATCAGCGGTGACTTCCTATGCATACATCAATGAAGCTAGCGAAGGACCATAACGAAGTACCTGTAGACTCCGATATGATGTATGTAGACGTCCAGTGGATCTACGCCGACTGACAAAAAAAGAGCAATTTGAGCAAGTAAGACCCCCAGCACTACGTATGAGAAGGTAGGTGAAAGTTACTCCGTAAAAAGAAAAAAAAACCTGGGGGGGGGCAACCACAGGACGTTTTTCCCCCATGTTGAAGGAAATAGTCCCCATTCGAGCGGTTTCGAGATAACCAACCCGTGGTAAGAATTTGCAGCGTTTTTAATCTAGACACCATGAAACGTCCAGAAAAATTTTTGAAACGAATCGGAGTGATAAGCGTTTTGCATGAAAACATAACAAACACTTTTCCAGGGGGCACTGAACGGGGGGGATCGCAACGAGGGGTGAAAAAAATGAACAAAAACGACAAAAAGTCCGAACATGTCAAAAAAAAAATGCCTTGGGGAATTGGGGAGCTCGGGGGGGGGCAATAAGTGGTCAAAAGGGGGGGGGAAAACGGAGACATACAGGAACTGGAAGCAAGGGTGGCAAAACAAGATGGTGGGCGGGGTCGGAAAGAGGGGGGGGGCACCTTAAACTAAGCAAAGGAACTAGCTCACCGGTGTGGAGTCCGCTTTCTAACGAATTTCTATTCAGAAATAAAAAGACTTCACGGAAGCACCGATATTACTTTTAATTGACTAGCAGACACATCAACAAATTCTTTCGTTTTATTCATTGTTCTATTTGTTTTCATTTTCCAAGACGTTCTTTGAGTTTAGTGAACAATGAATTTAATTTTGCTGTAAAACTAACACATGCAAGGTTTAAGCACGAATTTTTTCTGCAGTAAAAGATTAGTTCCTCGCTCTATTCAGGAGTCTGGTAGGAAAAAACTACCTTCCGAGTTATAATATTCTACTCAACGTGGACGAAATCACAAACGCTCAGCCAGAAAAAGGGATAAATAGTACTATGAAAGCATTTTTTCAGTTAACGCGAGTGAGGGGCAATATTGCCGACGGCGAAGGGAAATTTATTACTCTCTAGAAGCAACGTTTTCTCCATGTCTTGTTCTTTCTTTTCATTCAGTAGGTCTTTGAAACTCGGAAAGGGATTTGTAAAAGGTCCTTCCGCCGCCCCGATTCTCTTTTCCCGTTATACTCAGCAAGTTTTTTTTTTTTTTTTTTGTATTTGAAAAGGAAAGGAGGAAAGAAAAAAAAAGTTCAAGTACGTCTAATTCGCCTGAATGTCGCTCGCGTTTCAAGTTTCATCTCCGGATGAACAAGACCGCAAGAGAATGTATTTTTTCCGGTCTTCCTCAGTATGTAGGGGACCTGAGACCTGTTGGCAAAAAAAGGGCTATAGAACGGTAGGGGGGGGGGCCGTGCTGGCGAACAATCCCCCCCCTCGTGGGGTGGCAACTACCCCACCAGACTCCTTAATATCTACCACATCCGGAATCCCATTGTGGACTGCCATCTGGTGGACCCTTGAGAGGAGGTAGGTACATATTTTTTCCAAAACATAGTCAGGCAAGTTGACGCAGACTTTACCCTTACAAGTAAGTGTAAGCCTCTCTCGAATTAAAATGTGTTTGAATTTACTATAATTTAATTCGGGTTTCTTCGAAGAATTTGGAAGGGACCTAGCGAGAGGATACGGGATGTAAGTCCAAGACTCACGACTGAGCAACTAGGGATACCAAGGATGAGCATAAAATCCATTGATACAAAATGAATTATAATTGAAAACATGGACACTTTGCAAAGGAGATTATGCCTCAACCTGAGCTAGAATTGATACAAGACAAAGTAATTCGACAAAGTAAATTAGACAACATGTGGAGCATAAAATACAATTAATACATGATACATGAAATACAATTAATGAGCAAGTGCAATACCGGCTGACAAAAACGGCGTCGACGTCGAAGGAAAAACAGGAGGGGGCACGCTGTCCCGCAGGTACACAGCAAGGCTTATTAACTTGAGTCCTTTATCATCTCATGGCATGGGGAACACAATATTACAGCTTTGGTCAACTTCAGCACGGTAGCAGAGTTCACTTCAGAGTGAGCACAGGACAAAGCCAGGATGGACTGAGTGAGATGCACTTGCACGACAGGGTTACAAAAATATATGACTCTAACATGTTGGGCAAATATATGACTCAAACATGTTGGGCGCCTCAACAACAACCACCTGGTTGGACGCCTTTGCAACGAGTGTGTGCTGGAGCTCTCTCCAAATGCAACCAGGCAGGAGCTGCGCGTGCATCCTGGCGCATGCTCCCTCCCTTCTGGGTTTCTGAAGGCAGTAAGCCTGGGGGCTTACATAAGTTTTTGTGATTTACTTTGATTCATGGTTATCTTATCGTATATGAAATGTCTGAGTCAATGTGTTTCATGATTACTGATGACAGGATGAGAAGTGGGAGTCAAATTGTCTCAATTACTGTTGATACTAAGGCAAACATACTTCTGTATTACTCTTGGTTACTCGGTTGAGATTTTGTCTGCAAAATGAGTAAGGGGAACAGGGCATAAAGTTATTGAGGGCTTTCGGACTTCATTATAATGAGACCCTAGCAATTCCTAGTTCAAAGTTGGAAACCCTGACTGGTCAACAGTCTTAAATGACAGGTTCAGCAGTCCACCGTTCAAATTTTCGGGCAGCAAATTAGCACACTGTCCCTAGGAATGCTTCCAATAAATTTTGAAATAATTTTGGGGTCAAATTGACTCATAAGTTACAATCCACTGACTAACGAGTCACATTACCTCTCCTGGGTTAATCTTGTTTCACCAGGTTCCTTATTTCAGTCCTACATCAATTGACATGGCTTTCAAAAACTTCTTAGATTTTAAGTAAATACCCCAACGTACAATCCAATACAACAAATCTTACACAGCAAAAAGACAATGTTGTACTTACTCGGGGCCTAACCTAGCTGACTTGAAATGCCGAACATACAGCTGCCAACACACAGCTGCATACAGCTGTTATATTCTGTAGCTGCCAACTATTCTTCAACTCATAATGTTACTGGTCAATAAGTCAACAAGTATCAGCCCCTTTTACTATAAGGCTTGATGGATTAGGAGGTGGTGGTGGGGGTTTACTTTCGGGTAATGACTTTCCTCTCGACGAAGGGTTTTTTTTTCGGGGGAAGACTGAAACTGCTCGTGATTGTGTTGCTGAGGAAATACGATAAAACCTGTGAAAAGTATTCGCTCACGAAGACAACGGTTGAAGTGCGAAGTAATCATATGGTTCGTTCGGTTGGTATCACTGATCCCTTTAGTGGAAGTAGGAGCGGAAAAAAAGGAGAAAAGTAAATTGATGGGAGACTACCGAGAACAGGAGGGTTTTTGGTCTCGTTCTATTTCTCTTCTGTTCCTTCTCTTTTGAATCTTCGCTTTCTCTCTTTAGCGCTAGGTAGGTTTTGCTAACCAGTGGAGAGCGGGGTATGGCTGGAGGACCAGGTTTGGAACGGCTGAGCTGGACAACCTGGAGAGGGGTGAGGGATGCGTAACTCGTGACTCGGAAGCCTCTTTCCACCACTTTTTCCCTCCTATCCGCTCAACTTCCACTAAACCGTCATAAAGTCTCCTCCGCCACTTCAACGGCACCTCCACTTACGCAATGTACGATTTTCCCTCTTAATGATCGTTGAATTGGGGCTGAAGAAAATGGTCCCATAATTTGGAATCTCAAAGGTCTCACAGTTTCTACCTCATTTTAGAAACTGACTTTTAACGGCTCTACTCAATGTAAAACACACTGTTACCCAGCACCAGTAACGTTAGCGTTCAGGGTGAGAAGAGGCTATCGGAACGACGCCCACATGTTTTCCTCCCGCTATGATACAAAACGCAGCAAATTCCTTCGCAGGGGTTGGTTATTCCTCGGACCAGGAGCATGGAATTCGAATCTATTCAGGGCCCAAAATTTAGTGGAAAATAATACCCCACACGCCTTTATCGCCAAAATTCTCGAAAATCCATTTATTGAAAACACATTTTGACCCCCCCCCCCCCCCAAATAAGGTCCGGTTTGACCCAAAAATTTTTCCTGGGCGTTTCAAGGTGTAGATAAAAATGGTCAAATGTCTGTCCGCCGCTCGCCGTCTGCTCTACGACTTTGGTAGTAGAAAAGTTTCTAAAAATCTGAAATTTTAATCAGGGGCCCGTTTCCGGCTCTAGTTGATCCACGAAACTCTTCAGCCCGATAGAACCCGGTATGGGTCAAAATGTGTTTTTCGAAAAATGGTATCTCGAGATTTTTGATAATCTAGGCGTGTGGGGTATTGTTTTCCACTAAATTTTGGACGCTGAATCCATTAGAGTGAGTCCCCATGCTCCTGGTCCGAGGTTTTGAATGTACTTTTCAACAAATGAACCTGCAATTGATCTTCAATCTGGCCAGGACGTTCGAGCGTGTATAATCAATTCAACTACAAAACTATTAGCACATTTCTTGTCTAATTTCTCGACAAAACTACATTGTGCAGCATGAATTAAAAAAAAAAAAAAAGTCACGAAATGACTGAATAATAATGGGATTGGTTTGATTAATGACTTCGATGATCGTCGTTCGCTTGTAGGGAAAAGTTCCCCGTCCTACAGAAACCAAGGTAACTATTACCAATAATAAGATAATTTGAAGGCGAGGTTCGATAACATTCATGAATTCTTCATTGTTATTGGCTCCATTAAAATTCCATTAGACCATCGTAATGCGGGTTCGGAGAGGGCTGTGTTATTACTACTGCCAAAATCACCACATTCAAAAATTCAAGTGAACGAGGGAGGTGGCTATTTCCCAATTGTTGCTTTCTCTTGTTCAGTCAAGATCGTGTATCGAAGTGAGGGCAATGAGGGGTGGGGAGATTTTATCGTGTCACACTCGAACTAATAATATAACGACGAGTCACGCACTCGCCATTTATGAGGTGCAGCTGAAAATCCGATTCACCAGCCCCCGTGTGGCTGTTTTCACCGAGGAATCAATCGCAAAGCCACCCCCCCCCCCTCCAATCACCCGCCTCATATATTCACAACCATCCGGTCACACCGTCGCAGCTCAATCCAGTCACGCGAGTTGCAGACTCGCAACGTGCGGTTCGATTGCCAGTTTATAGATGAGGCCTTCCAACTCTTAACCTACCCCGTTCATATTTTATAGGCGCATCTCTGATTCCGCGTTTGAACCAAACACGAGGTTCCCACTCCTGCCGTGGCACGAATTGGTTCAGTGGAAAAATAATACGAAAAAAAGCTTTGCAAATACCGTTAAACTCGTTACATGCTTCTTTCCAGTCGGAGAACTGTCTCTCAAAACGCCTCAAATTCTTACTATTTCGTGGAAAATTATACCCCAGACACCTAGATGCAAAAAATCTCAAAAAAACATCCCTACCCCACCCAAATATGGTCCGATCGGATTGAAAAGTTTCAAAGACCAACTAGACCTGAAAAGTGGGTCCCTGACCCAAATTCAAGATTTTTAGAAAATTCTCTACCACCAAAATCGGCGTGGACGGAGGACGGACGTTCGCTTATTTGGATCTAGACACCTTGAAACTTCCAGAAAGAATTTTTGGGTCAAATCGGAGAGATTGACTTTTTGCATGAAAACAGGTTGAATAACCAAGGGATAACTAACCAAAACACGCACCCAGCGCTGATTCAGTTTTCAAAGCCGTCGTCCCAAACCTAGGATCCTGTTTCGCCCATTCCCTAAGCGCCATTTCTCCCTTACTTTCGCTCGAAATTGCTCCCTTTTTGCCACGATCCTCAACTAACTAGTTCGGTTATTTATAGCTTCCGAGCTTGTTCTACACACTCAGACGTACGGTAAAAGGCGGAACGAGAATAGCAAGTTGACGATGCAGAAAACAAAGACAGCGGATGGCGGGTGCTTAGGCTTCGATCAAGTCCCAAACAAATTGGGTCTCTATTTCACCCTGGAATCCGAACTGGATTAGGTCAGCTTTTTTCTGTATTTTTTTCGCGAATTTCCGCGAGGGGTGGAACGACCCACACTCTTCTCGGCGTCGGAACAAATTTCAAACCTGGAGAAGACGTGGAATAGGGCTAATTTATTCAATGCCTTGTCCCTCGGTTGGCAGCTTGGGACAAAAACCGTCTAAGAACGAAAAAAAAGAGGAGAAAACCTCTGAAACCAATTTTCTCCGTTTTCATTTAAAACACAAAGCCAAAGCCTGCAGTCTGTGCCGTCTTGGCAGCATTCGTTTACTGTGTGTTTCCGCCACTTCTCCTCCATGATCCTCTTGCAGTTATCAGTTCGATTACCATAACGTTCACATTTCAAAAAAAAAAAAAAAAATGGTTCTTCGCATACTTTGAGACATTTGATGCAAAAAATGACTAATGTGGGAAAAACGCTGCAATTCTTTACACAGTAACCAACCCGTGGTTTCCTCAGACCAGGCTCATGGAGACTTATTTCTTGGGGAAACAGGGAGAAATTGAGGAAACAGTGGGTTTGGCGGGGCCCGGACCCATTCCAATCGATTTAAGGTCCAGGTTAAATGATACCCCACTACTACCATTTTTTTACTACCGAAGTCGGTGTGGACGGACATTTGGTAATTTTCATCTATGCACACAAAAATTTTTGGGCCGATTCGAAGAGATTGACTTTTTGCATGAGAACATAGGTTGATTATTCAAGGAATAACCAACCAAAAGTATCCATTATACATCATTTCTGATCAATTAAAATAAAAAATCAATTTGTTTTGAGACCAGAAGACCTCAGTCCACGCTCTTTTCTAATTAAATGGATTCTTCGTGTAGAATATTTTCTGACCTTAAGTCTACTGACGCAGTGTCGGGGTTTGTAGATATTCTAGAGTACCATGTTATCCAAATTTAAATTGGTAATAGGACCCTTGTCTTGGTTCCTGGTATGCAGCGACAAGAACACGCAGGCAATTTCAATTTTAAGCATTGATGTATAATATTTCTTCAACATCTGCCAAAGCAGTGTCAAGTGTTCAATTATTGTGAACAGCCTAATTAAGGCATAAACTTGGCTTGGTTCCTGGTAAGCAGCATCAAGAACAAGTGATACATCAAAAGTGAAATCACTAAAACCGGACTTAATGAAAGGAAGAGAACTTCATAGGCAAACGAAATTCTGAGTGTACTTGTGAGAGCAATAGCCTCAAGAGCGAACACCAGACCAAGGGCTGGTTCGCTGCGGTCCTTACATACCCCTTCTTCCAGCATTGAGCCGAAAGGAGGGGAAAATGATACCCCACACGCCTAGGTACCAGAAATTTCGAAAACACACATTCGAAATGGGTAGATAGGTACACATTTTGACCCATAACCTCTTCCTGTGGGCGCTGATTGTTCTGGGACTAGTCTCATTGGATTCAGCGTCCAAAATTTAGTCGAAAATGATACCTGGCTAAGGCCTAGGTCGCCGAAAATCTCGAAAATTTGATCCCAACTCCCCTTTTCGCAATGTATATTTCAAAAAATGAATTTTCAAGATTTTCGACGATCTAGGCGTTATACAGGTATCGTTTTCGAATAAATTTTGAATCCAATGAGTTCCCGGAACAAGCCCGAAACTAGATGAGGTTAGGGGTCAAAATAGGTCAAAACCTATCTACCCATTTTGAATGTGTTTTCGAGGTCTCTGGTACCTAGGCGTATGGGTTATCGTTTTTCACTAAATTTCGGACGTTGAATCGATTTAAATGAGTCTCCTGGCCTGAGGAATAACCAACCCCTGTGAATGAATTTGCAGCTTTTATTCATTCCAGACTACGGCTATAATCGAAAATATTCAAATGAAGCTCCTAATTAGCAACGAAGAGATAACGGGCTATCACACTGTGATACTCAACTCTCATTGACGCTTAAAAAAAATAAATAATAAAAAAATTAATATCGGTGGTGTTGATTTTTTATCAAAGAGGTTTCCACGCCATTGTATTGAGCTGATCCGTGTCGCTCCCTGTCTCCTTTACGTTTAATTGGTTTTCATTTTTAATGCGACTGACGACATGTGTCGAAAGGGTCAAAACACATAATAATAAAATAAAACGGAATAAGTTCAACTTCGTTCTTGTTAAAATACCTTCAAACTAAAGGAGACTCGGCAAACAGCGTCTCTCGTATCAGAGATCGGAAATTAATTATTCTTAGCAATGCTTTGAAAAATCGCTCAAGGAATCCTTTTCCGTTTTTTCTCCCTCTCCTTTTTCTCACGATCGTGCTATCTCGAGATTTGAATAACTGAGGAAGTTTGGGTGGGAAAAAAAAAAAAAAAAAACGTAATTATGAGCGTTGAGGCTTGGTAATTAGTGCTGGAGACAATTTCCCAAGGCACCTCCTCTGAGAGGAAAACCAGGAGTCTCCTTCGCTCCTTCGCCAATAAACAACGGCAATGCTGTCGTCATAATATATTATGGGATCCTTATCCGGGTGAAATTACTGCAATTTGACCTGGTAACTGAGTTTTGAGTCTTGACACGCTTATGCACAATTGAGACCCTTTATTCTCGCGATTCGAGTAAAATGTCCGCCGGTTCAAAGTTTTCGCCGAGATGAGAATAAAACTGATCTGAGTAAGGATGAGACGACTTCCAAGTATTATTTGGGTCGGTGGCATCATGGAGTAGTTTCAGAGCAGGTGCTTACTTTTCCAAGCTGATCTCCCAATAGAGAGATAATTCTCGTCTGTTTTCCGGATATTCGTGACCCTTGCGTCGTCATTTGGATCCTCCTGTACGCCTGGAGCAACCCGAACACCAAATGTCAATAGTTTTCCCGCCCAAGTTTCGGGATTCCGGTTGAACAAATGCAAACTCGAATTTCCTGCTGAACTTCATTATGAGTGAATAATAGAGGTCGTTACTCAAATGAAAAAGAGAATTGAGCAGCAGGGAATCATCAGACGTCCCTCGCTTTACATTCGGCATCTCTTGAATCAAAGCAGCCTCCGCGCTTCATGACTACTCCTTCTCACGTAGATGATTTGGGAGAGGTCACAGAATACGGTGAAATCCCGAAGTGCGCGGAAACCCAAATTCGTTGCGTCGTTTCGAAATGGATTTCCATAAATGTATACACGGGTTCAGGGAAAAAAAACCGAAAAGCCCCCGCCGGCAAGAGCGTACGATCCAGCGCTTCCGCCCAGAAAGAGATCGATAATTTGCATTCGAATGATGGAAGAGGGCGGTAAATGTGGAAGGGGTTGAAGAATCCCGAAGGAATAATTTGTCATCCGCGAGCCTCCCCAGAAATAAAGACCTCGTTCGGGGTTCGAGCTCCTCGCGGTCGCTCTGCATATTTAGACTGGCACGACTCATCGTCTGATTTGTGGCACATTCTCGGTGAGGATCACAACATGAATCATTGATAGAACCGCCGTCCTTTGATGTTCTCACGCTCTAAAACAGAATAAAAATGATGTGGTGAGCCAAACAGCTTCCGGACCAACGTTCGCCGTTCATACCGATCGTTCAGTCTGTCGTTCCAAAAGAGAGTATCTTACTGTTTCAGAACCTGCTATTACGCCAACGATACAAACAAATCCAAAATAATGTAACGTTGAGCGTCAATGTGATATTGTAAAAAATGAATGAACAAGCAAAGAAATAGAGACGCCACCACAACAAAGTGACTGATTAGCAAAAAAAAAAAAAAAAAAAAAACAGGCGGAAGGAGATTTATTTTTTCAACATGGGGAAAATGGAAGAAACAGTGGGTGTGGCGGGACCCGGACCCATTCCAATCGATTCAGGGTCCAAAATTTAGTTGAAAATGATACCCCACACGCCTAGATTGCCAAAAATCTAGGAAGTCCATTTTTCGAAAACACATTTTGAAGTACTCATTTCCAGATGTGTGCGGAAAGTAGTAGATTTTTACGTTATTTTGGAGTTATCATACAAATATGAGTCATACCTTCACCATTGCTCACGTTCTGATACATTGGAGCACCTATGCCTACTCAGCATTGCCTTATGTGTCCTGGAATCGACACCGTGTTGACAAACACAACCACCAAAGCCGTTACATCTTGACCCGCTTCCGCAGAACCACGGGATCCTCTGTTCTAATGCACAGAAAGCTCTATCCTCCCGCTGAGCCGAACCGTTCACAGCTTTATTGAATATATAGTTTATTCCCTGGGTAGGTTGAGGGTGTACGCATTTTGGTTGGTTACTCCTTGAATAATGGTGTGGCGGGTCTGGGACCCATTCCGATCGATTCAGGGTCTCAAATTTAGTGGAAAATGATACCCCACACACCTAGGTACCAAATTTCTCGATGACACAAGTTCAAAATGGGTAGATAGGCACCCATTTTGGCCCACAACCTCATCCAGAGGGCACTAAACGTTCCGGGACCAATTTCATTGGATTTAGCGTCCGAAATTTAGTGGTAAATAGCACCCCCCACGCCTAGGTATCGGAAATCATGAAAAAACATATTCAAAATGGGTGGATAGATACCCATTTTGACCCACAACCTCGTCCGGTGGGTGCCAATCGTTCTGGGACCCTTTTCATTGGATCCAGCGTCCAAAATTTAGTGGAAAATGATACCCCACACGCATAGATTGCAAAAAATCTCAAAAACCCATTTTTCGAAAAACACATTTTAACCCCTACCCCTGACCCAAATTTCAGTCTACTACCAAAAACGGCACGGACGGTGGACGGACATTTGACTTTTTTGATCTAGACAGTTAGTTGGTCCTCAAACTTATCAGCCCGATCGGACCATATTCGGGCGGGGTAGGGGTCAAAATGTGTATTTCGAAAAATGGAGTTTCGAGATTTTTGGCGATTTAGGCGTGTGGGGTGTCATTTTCCACTAAATTTCGGATGCTGAATCCAATGAAATGAGTCCCAGGACAATTGGTGCCCTCTGGATGAGGTTATGGGTCAAAATGGGTACCTATCTACCCATTTCGAATGAGTGTTTTCATGATTTCTGGTACCTAGGAGCGTGGGGTATCATTTCCCACTTGATTTTGGACCCTGATCCGTTATTAATTGATAAGTTTTGATTCAATCATGGCCAAATTCTAATCTCGGTCAAATTTTGTTTCAAATTGTATTTTTCTATGTAGAGACTGTGTTTTAATGCGGAGTTCATTAATTACGGTTGGAATCAATCGTCATGAATGAATGAATGAATGATTTTAATTCCAATTGGTTACAGAGAAGTTAGTTCGTATGTATATACAGTGGAAATACCCCAGAACCATAGGGCGGTTTTGGGGAGTTGCTTAAATACAGGAATACTACACGCTATATTTTAACAAATGTTTTACATGGTGATTCATAATTTCAACATTCTGGACATAGCATCTGATCAATGTTGAGAATAGTCGATGGAGACTAATACACGGGTCAGTAACATCATATCGAATGAATCAAATGTAGTAGCCGGAACCGGAAACCAAATTGATCACCACACCAACCAAATTCAAATTCAATGTTGACTGTTCGCTCGCTCCGATTATCCTGGATTCGAGGCCAATTTAAGTTGCCCCGTTCTGCCCTTCCTCGCCGTTATCGATTCAATCCGTCCTTGCAAATGGGACCGCCTTCCAGACAGCACCCCCTTATCCCTTTTCGAGCTTGAAACCACAAAATGTAATAAGATATGATACCACTTTAGCGGCTCTAATCAAATAAGTTTGAGGGGGTTGGAGTCCTTTTATTCCGCCGCTTGGTGTCTACTTTATACTGACGACGAAGTTTGTTCGTTTATGATTTTCAGCGGAATCTCAAAAAGGGCTTGAGTGCTACTTCATCCGTACTTTTCTTGAAGCAGGGACCTCGAATGTAGTCGATTGTTCATTACCAACTTCGTCCTGAATAGAGCATCGTTAGCCCATGGTGGAGGACAAGGGGGTTTTCCGAGAGATCAAGTGGAACAGTTGGAAAAAAAAAAAAAAAAAAAAAAAAATTGATGGTGCGAGCAACGAGTGTTAAGAACTCCTATTTTTCCGCCTCTGTTTTTCTACCGATAATTCAATAGTATTTTACTGGTTTGTATTCCATCTCATCGGAATTCCGACTTTTCCATCAAGTTTTCAGATCGGGAAGTGGAGTTTACGCGCATACTCAAGAAAGGAGCTTTTCGTGGATTATCACCATTTGTTTTTGTTTTTGTTTATCAGCTCACCTTCTTGTTCGCTTCAGTTTTAAATTTCAAGCTCCTTCACAAAAAGATCCCTCATTTTCTATAATAAGAATCAATAATCCGCTGAGATCCCTCTTCACTTTTGTTTCAAATGAGCATCCAGTAGAAATTTGAGCGATATTTTTTACTACCTCGTTAATAATAATTAATAACTTCTGGTTGGTTATTCCATCCGCCGTCTATGCGGGCTTTGGTAGTGAAGAATTTTCTAAAAATCTGAAATTTTGGTCAGGGACCCGTTTCCGACTCTAGTTGGTCCTCAAAACTTTTCAGGCCGGTCGAAATATGGGTGGGGTAGGAGTCAAAATGTATATTTCAAAAAATGGATTTCCGAGATTTTTGGAAATTTAGGCATGTGAGGTATCATTTTCCACTAAATTTTGCACCCTGAATTGATTGGAATGGGTCTGTAACCCGCCACACCCTCTTTGGGGTCCGGTCTATTCCGCCGATTTTCAGGTCAATTCCGCCGCATGTCAATTCCGCCCCTTCAGTGAGGAAGCCCCACCGGCGGAATCGACATGCTAACCAACGTAGCCAAATGTCAATTCCGCCGAGCATTTCTTAAAATTTAAGATACTTACCTCATAATATGTGTATGGAGTGTCATGGTCAGAGAAAGGCTGGTTTATTCAACGCTGCTACGTTTGATACGAGCATAATCCGCGCGTGCGATTTTACCGTTGACATAGTCTTGAATAAGGTTTTTGATTTGAGCCAACTTGTCAATAACTTTTTTACGCGGCTTAACTGGGACACCTACACTATTCATTGACACCACGCTGTCAATCTGAATGTCGTGCATTCCGCATTGCCCACATGATCGGAGGAAACGTTGATTGAGGCTGTAAGTAAGTTTTTTTTTAGGTAGTTTGCGATCTTTCGAACTTTCGGGTTACGTTCGGGCACGGGGAAGTCGTTGGCGAAGCTTTCTTCAACTTCAAAAATCCCAAGTAAGGTAGGCCAAAAACCTTACGCAGAAACTGTCCGACCTTAGTACTGCGTTTATAATCGCTGGCCAGTCCACATTCTTGTATTTTTCGCCACCAACTCTGCGTAAGATGAAATTTACAGCCTTGAATTGAGAGGGTGGGATAAACGATTATTGCTGCGAGATGGATTGCAAGCTCAAAGTCAGTGACTAACGTCTTCCACGCCAAATTTTGAGCACTTATCCTTGAGTAATTGAAAAGACTTTACATAAGTCTCTTTTTTCTTGTCGGCAAGTAGGAAAAATACTAGTGGTATGTAGTGGCCGTTTTCAAAAGAATGCACTGAAAACAACTGGCTAAAGTACTTGGCACTGAACTTGAACGTCACATCTACGTAAAGAATGGTTGCGCGGGCCGAAAACTGCAAGTTCTGTTCGGTCGAGAACATTATAAGACCATCAGCTGCACTGTTATGTAGCAAAAAATTTTCGGCGTTGCTTGTCTTTACACTAATTTTGTCAACGCACTCATGGACTTCCAACGCATTTCCATCGGCGGAATAGACCTGTACCCCCCGCTTTTTCCCCCATTTTCTCTATGTTGAAGAAATGCTTCTCCATGCGCCTGGTCCGAGGTACAACCAACCCGAGTGAAAGAATTTGCATCGTTTTTCAAACAACTTTTAGTCTGTTCATCAAAATGGCTAATAACTCGCTCCATGATATTTGACGGGAAGGTGGAAAACCTCACCAACCCTCAGAACGCAATAAGGGATCACTACACACAGGATCGCTACAGTGGTAAATAGTAACCACCCCTTAACCTCGTCTGGCTTTCTGTTTGATTTGTCAACCAGTTCAATCAAACAATGTAATATACGTGTTTCACCGAGAGTGCCTTGATTGTTTCTCTCCATCAAGAGTTGTATTCTTGTCACGGAAGTTTCGTGCACATGTACTAATATGCTGGACGAGGGGGTTTCCGCAGATACTAGTTAGAGAGAAAAAAAAAAAAAATTATTATAATTTTTTTTTAGATTTTCTCATCCGTCAGCCATTTTTTCAACTTTTTCCACTGTACCGTTATATATAAGGGACCGAAAGGCGGTCAAAGGAAACGAGATGAAGGAGGTGCTTGGAGCTTGGGACGGAGGGAGGAAGGTTCTTCAAGTTTCCTGCGGGAAGGCCTTTAATGTTTTTATCGACTTGGGAGATTTATGAGAGCCTTACTAAATGTATCGTAAAGAAAAACGGAAACCAACAACCTTCAGAACCTCGGGTGAAATTGACTTCTAAGCGTTTGAAAACCCTAACCTCAACCGCGTCCTAACTGAGCGGCTAAAGGTCATTACGGTCTCACAAGACAGGTGAATTACTGGTCTCTCACTTGAAGATCAGTCCATGGTTTAAGAAAGACCGCCCACAGTTCGTTAGTGGTCGAGAAGGAACGCCATTTAACTGTGCTCTTACTTCCTACAAGGAGCAAACTTCCATGAGATTTCAACGAAGAGAGTTGGATGATCTTTGCTGAGTCGAGCACTTATGAATGACATTACGGTTTATAACGTAATGATGGTGAGATTAGCTAAGTCGGCCTTCCTAGAGTAGCTGGGAGGACATTCGAGGATAATAAAATATTCTGATCAAACAGATTCTTCATCCGTTCAATCCGATGGTTGTTATATTTTTACGCTTTGTCGTAGTTGTTGTTGATTTTGGTTGGTTATTCCTTGAATAATCAATCTGTTTTCATGTAAAAAGTCAATATCTCCGATTCGGCCCAAAATGTTTTTTTTGGGCGTTTGAAGGTGTCTAGATCAAAATTAGCAAATGTCCGTTTGCCATACGCCGTACGCCGTCCAACGTCCTCGCCGACATTGGTTAGACAAATTTTTAAAAATCTGAAATTTTGGTCAGGGGCCCGTATCCGGCTTTAGTTGGTCCTCGTAACTTTTCAGCCCGATCGGACCAAATTTGGGCGGGGTAGGTGTATTTTGAAAAATGGATTTTCAAGAATATTGGAGATCTAGGCGTGTGTGGTATGGACGACTAAATTTTGGACGCGGAATCCAATGAAATGGGTCCGAGGATCGATTGGCACCCACCGGAAGAAGTTATGGGTCAAAATGGGCATCTATCTACCCATTTTGAATATCTTTTTTCGAGATTTTTCTGGTACCTAGGCGTGTGGGGTATCATTTTCCACTACATTTTGGATCCTGAGCCGATTATAATGGATCCGGGGCCCACCACATCCACTGTTTCCCCCATTATCCACATATTAAAGAATAACTGTGTGATTGAACTTGCAGCGTTTTAACTTCTGTTCTGCGTTCGTTTTAAAAATAAGTAATCGAGATTGTGATCGACTAACTAATAATTCCAACCTGCGCTCAGCACATCCCCCTACTCATCTAACAGTATAAGAACCTATTTAGGCACCTGCTTTTAGAAAAGACCGGTCCCAAGTGGAATTTACAGTGAGTTGTGCTGGAAATAATGGAAATTTGAGAATGAAGCTGCCATGGGACGGTGGAAGGGATAGGTGGTGGGTGGGGTGGGGGTATGAAGAGCATCTAAAAGGAAGATGGGGTTGACTGCTTCCGAAATTAGTTTACGACGGTCTCATAATGAAGCGGTTCATTACTCGGAGGAATGGGGACACAGCCCCGGCCAACTGGACGAAAGATTGTTTTTTTCTCCCTCCAAGATTCCAACAAGGAACGCGGTCCAGAATGATTATAATAATTGGTATCTTGAGAAAATCGAATTCCCCCGGACTCGCTTTTTCATTTGCAAGAGATCCAAGCTGCCAGTTGATTCGTCGGAGGAAGTGGGATGGGTTGTCGAGGGAAAGGAAAATAGGAGTTCCGAAGGAGAGAGATCACTCGCGATGAAATCTAACGGTGTACGCTATTTATTCATGAGCTGGGGGTGAATTTTTAGGACAGGGGAACGTTCTGAACCCACCGCATTTCTCTACTTTGTCCTGAGTAAACCTTCGTTCGTCCCAGCGAGTTTAATAACACTGAGTCAAGAGTAGGTAGATCGAAAGCCACACAACTGTTTCATCCCTTACAGCCACGAATAACCGGTGTTTCACCTCAGAAGTTGGTTTAGGTGTGATTTTAACACTATATTTCACCATAATTATCACACGTTTTGATTTAGATGCGTCAAAACAGAAAACGTCGAAATAAACAACAAAATTATGACGTCCGCCGTCACACTCCCTCTTGCTAGTAGAAGATTTTCATTAGCAACAATCATTAAAATATCGGTCAATAAACTCTTCCTTTGGTTGGTCCTGTAAAATTGTAAGGGACCCGTTTTAGCTCTAGTCAGTCCTCGAAACTTTTCAGCCCGAATGAACTAATTTGGGGTGGACGGTAGGGGTCAGAATGTGCATTTTTAAAAATGGATTTTCGAGATTTTTGGCGATCACGGCCCAAGTGGGGTATCATTTTCGACTAAATTTTGGACGCTGATTGGATTCAGCAAAACGGGTCCCGGAATAATTGGCGTCCACTGGAAGAGGTTATGGGTCAAAATTGGTATCTATCTACCCATTTCGAATGTAGGTTTTCGAGATTCCTTGTACTTAGGCGAGTGGGGTGTGGGGTTCCACTAATTATGGACGCAAAATCGATTGGAATGAGTCTCCATGCTCCTGACACGAGAAAGAACCAACCCCCATGTATTTTAAAATTTTTTGAAAAAAAATTTTTTTTGATTAATTTTATTGTTGAGAATTAGTAGCCCCGTGTCACAAACAATTGAGAAGATGACGTATGTTTCAACCCCAGGGACGTAAAAATTTGATAATTTTAGGGTTCAGTGGCCCGAGCACATGATTGTGGTCAGCTACCTCTCCAAAATGAAGACATATCAATATTCATTGATTGTTGACATTAGGCAACGATCAAAGTCAATAACCGCGGTCAGCTCCGAAATGTGGTACGCTCATGAACGTGATAGAGACTACTTATTTCAAACATCCCTTTGATTGATGAACCTCCAAAAGTGAATTCGTTACGATTTGATTCAAATTCGATAGCGTGAACTGACTGTGGTGGTCGTAAATTGGACGCGCCGGCACAAGGCGATCGCGTGCAACCTGCGTATTCACTGCAGGGAGATAATAGGAGTATGAAGGGTGTGCGTTTTAAGAGAAGAATAAATGTACGCAACGAAGTTTGGTCTGCTCCCTACGACTCGGTACCCAACTGACAGTGACGTAGATTTCGAAAAAGCTGCGAATTCATTTACGCGGGTAGGTTATGCCTCTGACTAGGCGCATGGAGACTCATTTCTTCAACATGGGGAAACTGAAAACAGTGGGTTTGGTGGGTCCAAGACCCATTCCAATCGATTCAGCGTCCAAAATTTAGTCAAAAATGATACCCCACACGCCTAGATTGCCAAAAATCTCGAAAATCCATTTTTCAAAATACACACACCCCCACGCCACACAAACTTGGTCTGATCGGGCTGAAAACTTTCGAGGACCGACTTATGCTGGGAACAGACCCCTGACCCAAATTTCAGATTTTTAGAATATTTTCTACTACCAAAAAAAGCCCGGACGGCGGACGGCGTACAGCGTATGGTGGGTTGACTTTTTTGGACACCATGAAACGTCCTGAAAAACTTTCTTGGCCGTATCGGAGAGGTCAACCTTTTTGCATGAATACATTATTCACGGAATAACCAACCAAAATACCGCCCCACAAATTGATGTACAATACAATACTTATATGCCAAGCTACGATGATTAAGCGTGGGATGAGGATAGCCTCAATCGGTTTCGTTCCTCCATCATCAATATGAACATTTTAGTGACAAAATTCTTTCGAGAAACATTTCAATTGTATTCTATTCTATTATATTTCTATCAAGAATAATACATGAACATGAATACTGAGTCTCACCTACTACCACATTAGCACACTCTCTGGATAGTAACTCTGGATGAGGTGGAAGCTGCCCATGGAGATTGGGATGTGGAGTGTATTCTTCATTGCATCATTCAACAGTAATGGATGTTTGAATGAGCATTGACCACTAAGCACAGTGCTTGACGCTGTACAGCTGTCCTTCACCCTTACTAGCAGGATTGAAAATCGTCTAGACACACTCTTAGATGTGGGATTTTGGGCTTGCTCCATCACCAGAGTGATGCACTCAAGTGTGAATGACTTGACGCTGTACCACTGTCCTTCACTCAGGCAAGGAGGATTGAAGGTAACTGCAGGCGGTGCACATCCCAAAGAATGTATTAACGGAGTATTAATGATGCAGAGTCTCCATTTACCTGGTCCGAGGAATAACCAACCCCTGTCAATGAGTTTGCAGCGTTTTCGAAATTCATTTTCGGGACTCATAGGGAACTAGGCATGCGGGGTATCATTTTTTTTTTTTTTTTTTTTTGCTGAATCGAATGGAATCCAGAACTCTCCACACTCATTGTTTCCCCAATACTCTGGCTCCAAGGAATAATAAACCATTGTGGAACTATCTGCAGCGATTTATTTTTAAGGGGTCGTTAGTTTCCCCCTTTTCACCACCCCAGGGTATTTTGCGTTGAAGCATGTTAGCTTTTATAGGGAACTCTCATTTTTGAACTACAAGTACGACCTTTTGTATTTACATTAGTATCTTTCTGCTTTCGTCGAGAATACTCTGCCACGGGTTTCGGATATTAATTGGTGTGTCGCGAGTGAACTCTCCAGTCTCTAGCAGGCGATAACAACCGCTGTATTGTATTTTTTCGGACCCGGTATTCTTGATGTTCTCGCGCATGAGTCGTGTAAGTATGATTCATCGTGCAGTGGTGGTTAAGAAAGGAACGTAGTAGGGAGAAAAAAGGACTGGTTCAAGGCACCGCGAGCTGTGTGAGCCTGATAAGAGAATAATGATAAATCCGAAGCATACATCCCGAGAGAAAACATAGGAGGATTGGGAAGGATCGGTGAAAATACATCTCCCGCACTTAGCCTAAAGAAAAATGGACGAAATAAATAAAGTAGCTCTCTAGAGAATGGACCATTCTCGTTCATTCTGCCCTAAACATTTCTATACATTACGTTCATCTTTCCAGACTCTCCCAGCAAAATCAGTACATATTTTCACCATACATCTCCCGTTATTTTCCCGAAGGATGCGTGGAGATCAGTTACCCAAATTGACTCGATTTACTTAATGCTATTGGATCTGTTATGCGAAAGTGGAGAAGAAGTCGAGTAATCGGTTTCGTCATTAACTCCATTGTCCAGAGTGGGGAGGGGGGGATTCAACAAACATTCGCATTTGCATGAACCTATGTTCCAAGAGTTTCACAACTGCAATTGACCGCAATGCGCGGAGAAAGCGTTACCAATTCAAATCGCGGAAGGATCGCTTTTTAAGTGGGCAAAAATTCTGGGATGTGAGAGTGAAGTTGAATGTAATGATAGCTCACAGTGGGCCCCATCACGATGCCCTGAGTGATTTTAGGGAATAAGTCTTAACATTGCCGTGTAAAGGGGTCGTTAGTTTCTCAAAGATTCATAATGAATCATCTTCATCACGAACGTGTTGAAGGGCATCACGGGCTCTTCCAACATCGTACAAGTTTATCATTGATTACTCACCTCGGTTGCCAAGACGTTGCCATGGCCCAAATAACCACAATACTTTTTTTTTTTGTCCTAACAGGCTCCAAAGAGGATTAGCTCCCTAGTTTGTTTATTGTGCCAGTTCGCTGCTTTCGAACTTTAACCTTGATACTTATGTAACATCAAACTGTGAAATCTCTTGTTTTCGAGTGGTTCATTACGAGTCCATTTCAAAAGTTTCTACTCACTGCAGGCTCCAACTACTCTTTTGAGAGAGATAAAATGGATTAAGACCCATTTTGAGAAAACTTTAGGAAAAAAGGAGTAAATTATTCCATAATGTTTTATTACTGTTGGTATAAGTCGTTTCAAGTTCGTATAGGAAAGAGTACGTTTGGATATACCCCCCTCCCTCAAACATATCAAAAGCACATACAGTGTCTATAGGCATAACTGTTAACTTTTTGGAGCATTTTAAGAACCGCGGTGGACGTTTCGGATTTGGAATTTACACATCCTTGGAACTAGAGTATGGTAAACGCTGCAAATTCTTACACAGAGGTTGGTTATTCCTCGGACCAGGCGCATGGAGACTCATTTCTTCAACATGGGGGAAATGGGGAAACTGTGGGTGCGGCGGGTCCCAGACCCATTCCAATCGATTCAGGATCAAAATATAGTAGAAAATGATATCCCACACGTCTAGGTACCAGAAATCTCGAAAACACATCACATTCAAAATGGGTAATATATACCCAATTTGACCCATAACTTCTTCTAGTGGGTGCTAATCGTTCTGAGACCCATTTCATTGGATTCAGCGTCCAAAATTTAGTGGAAAATGATACCCCACTCGCCTAGATCGCCCAAAATCTCGAAAATTTTTCAAAAAAACACATTTTGACCCCTACCCCGCCCAAATTTGGTCCGATCGGGCTGAAAAGTTTGGAGGATCGTCCTAGGCCGGTATCAGACCCCTAACCCAAATTTCAGATTTTTAGAAAATTTTCTACTACCAAAAACAGCGTGGACGGACATCGACCTTTTTTGATCTAGACACCTTGAAACGTCCAGAAAAAAATTTTGAGCCGAATCGGAGAGGTTGACCTTTTGCATGAAAACATAGGTTGATTATTCAAGGAATAACCAACCAAAATGGGTGCCAACTACTCTTCTTAATCGATTTAGCGTAAAAAATTTAGTGGAAAATGAAACCTTACATGCCTTGTTCCCAAGAAAGCTGCAAATTCATTCACAGGGGTTGGTTATTCCTCGGAGTAGGCGCATGGAGACTCATTATTTCAATCGATTCAGCGTCCAAAATTTAGTGGAAAATATATGAGGATACCTCACACTCTTACATCGCCGAAAATCACGAAAATCCATTTTTTGAAAAACATATTTTGACCAAAAACATAGTTTTGAGGACCAACTACAGCTAGAAACGGGTCCCCGACCAAAATTTCAGTTTTTCAGAAAATTGTATAGTACCAAATCGGCGTGGACGGCGGACAGACATTCGCTAATTTTAATCTAAATACCTTGAAACGTCCAGAAAAAATGTTTGGGCCGAATCAGAGAGATTGTCTTTTTGCTTTTCAAGGAGTAACCAACCAAAATGATATACTATGCAAGTCCTTGTGTGAGGTCCACTTCGAGTGTTAAATTCGGTTGAGTCTACTAAAAGTTAATTATTGTGATGTGTATGTTGGCATTATTCATGTTAGGTATCTAACAATCTGATTCTAGAGGGTTAAGGGAAATCGATGAGGGCACATCCTTTATTTAGGGAAGAGGACACGAACTGAACGGCAAAGGATGTGAAAGAGCAAGAGGCTGAGTTCGTGACAAAAGGAGTCTTTATTTATCCCCCACTCCCGCCACACTTCCCATCGTCCGCACTTGTACAGTCCAATGGAACGCCTTTTCATAGCCTCTGAAAGCCTTTCTCCCTCCGAATGCTGATAACAACGTCAAATTTCGTGATTCTTCCTGCTTTGATCCAATCACGGGTTACGCGCATCGGGGTTTTTTTTTTTTTTTTTTTGTTCAGCTTTTCCTATCTTTTTTCCGTTTGGATTTGACCGTCGTTCTAAACCAATTACCTGAACCTGGGGCCGTGTCTCGTTTCTCTTTGAAGAGATCATCAAATGAATGGAACGCCCTTTATCCGTCAACACCTACAGCCCATAACCTAAAGCTGGAACTTGGCTTCCGTCGTCCTTTGAGATGTGAAACGACCTAAAATGTCACCGGCAGGCACCCTGGGTGATATTTTTCGGAGCTAAGAGCCAGAAAACAACGGGAGGGCGATGAAATAAATTGTACCTGTATTAAACTGCAGTTGAGACCTCATTTTGAAACAGGAACTAAGTTTGGAAAATTGCGTCAGTTAGTCCACGTTAGTCTCTGTCGTGCGATGACTCTTTAACCCTCGGTTAGTAAACACCCTATTAATACATGTGAGAGTATACACTGTCCCACATACACCTACTAGCTGATTCAGCATTCATTCCCTCAATTTCGAAGTATAAGGGTACGGGTTCAGTAAAATCAAATTCAAATGACCACTAACATCAATTATTGTTTAAAAAATATTACCAAAAATAAGACTTCTTTTTTGGTTGGTTATTCCTTGAATAATGATGTAATGTTTTCATGCAAAAGGTCAACCTCTCCGATTCGGTTCAACAATTTTATCTGGACGTTAAATGGTGTCTAGATTAAAAAAATGCTGCAAATTCTTTCGCACGGGTTGGTTATTCCTCGCACCAGGCGCATGGAGAGTCCTTTCTTCAACATGGGGAGAATGGGGGAACCAGTAGGTGTGGCGGGTCCCGGACTCATTTCAATCGATTCAGGGTCCAAAATTTAGTGGAAAATGATACCCCAAGCGTATAGGTACCAGAAATATAGAAAACACATATTCAAAATGGGTAGATACCCCATCTAAAATTTAGTGGTAGTATTGATACCCCACTCGCCTAAATTGCCCAAAATCTCGAAAACCCATTTTTCAAAAAACACACTTTGACCCCTATCCCGCCCAAATTAGGTCTGATCGGGTTGAAAAATTTCGAGGACAGTCCTAGACCGGGTCCCCCTGACCCATATTTCAGATTTTTAGAAATTTTTCTACAACCAAAAACGCGCGCGTACGGCGGACGGACATTATGGTTTTTTGATCTAGACACCTTAAACGCCCAGATTTTTTTTTTTTTCCGAATTGGAGAGGTTGATCATTTTTATGAAAACATAGGTTGATTATTCAAGGAATAACCAACCAAAAGGTCAATGTCCGTCCGCCGTCCGTGCCGTTTTCGGTTGTAGAAAATTTTCTAAAAATCTGAAATTTGGGTCAGGGGTTTGTTCCCAGCCTAGGTCGGTCCTCGAAACTTTTCTGCCCGATTGGACCAAATTTGAGCGGGGTAGGGGTCAAGATGTGTTTTTTGAAAAATGGATATTCGAGATCTTGGGCGATCCAGGCGAGTGGGGTATCAATACTACCACTAAATTTTAGAGACTGAATTAGGCCTTTAGCTATATCCTCGTAATAAATCGTTCATTATTGTCAATACTCGTCCGTCTTTTCCTGTTGGAACATGCGATTTGGTTAGTCTTCGACGGGTCAAAAACAGATTCGGATAGAATCGATACAACCCTTATATAGGTACAAAGTTGGTCAGGTGAATTTCTCCCCGCTCTCACGCGGCTTTTGTTCTTGCATGGAAATTGATGTGTTCCCCTTCTGCAGATCGCGTGATTTCATTATTGCGGAAGGTCAAAAAGTTTTAGATACTCGGAATAAAACCAGGGCAAAGTCTCCGTCTTTTTGGACAAGTTGAAGAAATTAACGGGTTCGTGAGTTGACTGTGGCCTGGTTGGCCCGTTGTGGAAGATTGATTCGTCTGCTTCACGGTTGACAAGATGCGCGGATGTGAGGTCGGATATTGGGCTACCGTCCGTGGTAGTGTGAATGCGAACGAGGGTTTTGAATATTAAATTCTTAGTCGGAATGTTGAATAGGAGTTGCCGGAACCGCTTTGCACACTAACGTCCACTTGGGAGCTGATTGAAAACGTTTCCACATTCTGTGAATTCCATCCACCAACTAGCGTGACTTTTAACCCATTCAGTAAGAAAATACTCGTATCATATATGATCCCGTAGTGAACTCAAGTGAAGCAAGCCGGCGGGATCTTATTCGTAGTAACGAGGAAAGGTGGAATTTCAGAGGGCTGGCACTAGGTTCACCATTTGCATTGCGGTACTGTATGGGTTAATGTATTCAATGAAGTATTCGCGTACTCTACTTGAAACGTCTCTCCATTATACTTTTGATTGGTTATTCCTAGAATAATCATCATTCTGTTTTCATGCAAAAGGACAAACCTCTCCGATTAGGCTCAACATTTTTTTCTCAGCGTCTTAAGGTGTCTAGATCAAAAAATCAAAATGACCGTCCGCCGTACGCGCCGCGTTTTTGGTAGTAGAAAATTTTCTAAAAATCTGAAATTTGGGTTAGGGGTCTGTTCCCGGCCTAAGACGATCCTCGAAACTTTTCAGCCCAATCGGACCACATTTGGGCGGGGCACATTTTTCAAATGTGCTTTTTGAAAAATGAATTCTCGAGATTTTGGGCGATCTAGGCAAGTGGGGTATCATTTTCCACTATGTTTTGGACGCTGAATCTAATGAAATGGGTTCCAGAACGATTGGCACCCACTGGGAGAAGTTATAGGTCAAATTGTGTATATATTACCCATTTTGAATATGTGTTTTCGGGATTTCTGGTACCTAGACTTGTGGGGTATCATTTTCCACTAAATTTTGGACGCTGAATCCAATGAGACAGGTCCCGGAACTATCGGTGCCCAACCGAAGATATTATGGGTAAAAATGGGTATCTATCCACCCATTTCGTATGTGGGTTTTTGAGATTGCTGGTACCTAAGCATGTGTGGTTTCATTTTCCACTCAACTTTGGACCCTGAATCGATTGGTCCGGGACTTGCCAAACTCACTGTTTCCCCCATTTTACCCATGTTGAAGAAATGAGCCTCTATGCGCCTGGTTCAAGGAATAACCAGTCCCTGTGAAAGAATAAGCAGCGTTTTTTACAATTCCTATTTTCTCGGTCCTTAATGATGAAATATTTCCAAGAACTTCCTGTTTTGCTTTCATTTGTAATCCTCGGATCAAAATACCATCTAAAATAAGGAATGTGGGATATAGTCACCATAGGTTTTCAGATGCACCTTGGCTACACAATTGAGGGCAAGGATACCTGGACTCATGCTGTGTGTGGATACCTCGTGTACCCCCACCCTTGGCTCTGCTGCTACACGTAGTTCCACGTACATTATATACGACTGACATTTGGTAGGTTGCAACAACGGCTTCGGCCGAAGCTGTACAGAAATGTATCGGTGTCCGTCGGACTTCTTCTTCCTGTTCTCCAACATAGGTCAGCATCAGTTAGAATTACATATCGCGCTGATACACGGGAGCCCTAATGACATATTCATTCAGGTGACCTATCGATTGGCGCTCTAGAAATAGATCAAATGAAACCCATCGTGAACAACGATCTCGAATTTCATGGAGAATCGGCTTCTTCGAACTCTTTAACCCTTACCGTGCGTGACCATCCTTAACGTCTGCACGGCCCACTAAAGTTTACTTCTTGATTGCAATTTTCCATGATGTAATGAGTGGAACATGTGGCTACATGTGGTAATATTGCCACACCCCGTAAGACCTAAATGGGACAGGACGGACAGGGTCTTTCAGGTTCAGGTAACCTAAAATTCCCGGCAAATCCATTCACAGGGGTTGTTCATTCCTCGGACCAGTTGCATGGATACTCATTTCAATCAATTCAGCATTCATAACCTCTTCCGGTGGGTGCCAATCATTCCGGGACCCATCTCATTGGATTCAGCGTCCAAAATATATTGGAAAATAATACCCGACGTGCCTAGATCGCCGAAAATCTCGAAAATCCATTTTTCGAAAAACTACTTTTGACTACATTATCATCAATTACAACAGAAACTAGGAAATGGATAGACGTCCCTGAACATTTCTTTGACCTTTAGACCCAGATTCATCAGCAGTGGAAATTCACAACATTAACAATGAACCGTGATCAATTACGTGTGAACAATGAGAACATACGAGGGGTAAATAAATTTAATTGAATAGAATAATTAACCAAAATGTCCCTCATTTGGTATATAGCCTCAAGCGTGTATCCAGAATGTCCGTCGACACCGGTGAGCGCATTTAGAATTCCGAAATGTGTATACAATTCATTTATTAAGTACTCATGGACCCGTTTTAATTAGTAAGAACGTGTATTAGTCGACTTACCGTGGTCAATGTGGAACGTGTGAGACATGGTTGATTTAAAAGCGCTGCAAATTCTTACACAGGGTTTTGTTATCCCTTGGACCGGGAGCATGGAGAGTGATTTCTTCAACATGGAGAAATTGGGGAAACAGTGGGTGCGGCGGGTCCCAGACCCATTCCAATTGATTCGGGATCCAAAATTTAGAGGGAAATGGTACCCCACACGCCTAGGTACCAGAAATCTCGAAAAAACACATTCGAAATGGGTAGATAGGTACCCATTCGACCCAAAACATCTTTCAGTGGCCGCCAACCGTTCCGGGACACATTTAATTGGATTTAACGTCCAAAATTTAGTGGAAAATGATACCCCACACGCTTAGATCGCCAAAAACACAAAAATCGATTTGTCAAACAACTCAATTGACCCAGAAATTTGTCTAAAAATCTGAAATTTGAATCAGTTGTCCGTTCCCAGCTCTAGTTGGTTCTCGAAACTTTTCAGCCCGATCAGACCAAATTTGGGAGGGGTAGGGGTCAAAATGTGTTTTTCGAAAAATGGGTCATCGAGATTTTTCGCAATCTAGGCGTGTGGGGTATCATTTTCCACTAAATTTTGGACGCTGGATCCAATGAAATGGGTTACAGAACGGTTGGAACGCACCAGAAGAAGTTATGGGTCAAAATGGGTACCTATCTACCCATTTTGAATATGCGTTTTCTATATTTCTGGTACCTATACGCTTGGGGTATCATTTTCCACTAAATTTCGGACCCTGAATCGATTGGAATGGGCCCGGGACCCGCCAACCACACTTTTTGCCCCATTCTCCTCATTTTGAGAAAATCAGTCTCCATGCGACGGGTCCGAAAAATAACCAACTCTTGTGATTTGTTCTAGACATCTTAAAACGCCCCGAAATTTTTTTTTGGGCCGAATCGGAGAGATTGACATTTTTTTTTAAATGAAAATATGGGTTGATTATACGAGGAATAGCCAACCAAAACGCAACTTAAACAAGAATCCGATGAAATTGATACGTGTTTTTTTCGAGTGACACGAGTCACACGGTATGTTCTGCATTGCAGGCGCCATTCAACGCGAATCAAGCGTATCATAATATAATTGATATCTCCTTTGTTAATAATACTCATGCCTGGAGGGAATATTGTTCTTCTTTGAAATGATAATACCAGTGTAGTATAGCACAAGAGGCTTCGTGTATCCAGTATTGTGACCATTAACTGTTCAAGTTTATCGTCCCTTCGGTGACGATTACTCAACACAAGTCCTGGAATGGGATACCTCGTAACTACATAACGTTGTGAGGGTACCAAGCAACGACTAACACAAAAGTAAATACCAACCTGTAAACCTTGAGAGTCCATCGGAGGTCAATATGCAGAGTGTACCCGATGATAAGTTGCCCCACTAGATCAAAATGACAGGGCCGATGAGTTTCGAGTTACACAGGTAAAATAAGGCCTCCGTCTTTTATTCAAGTCAAATTAAGAAAATTTACTTAGAGAATGAGTACTAAACGTGAATTTTATTTTTAGAGAAAATTTTCTAAAACCTGAAATATGGGCCATGGGTCCGTTCTCAGCTCATGTTGGTCCTTGAAACTTGTCGACCCGATCGGCCCAAATTTGGGCGGGGTAGGGGTACAGTGTTAAGAACATCTGGCATGTGAGCCAGAAACGCAAGATTCCAGCCTGCCTGAAATGTGAACCTCCTCTGCCTGATCGGGACCCTCATCGGGCTATTTTTGGAGGGGAGGTCCGAGTCACCGTGTCTGCAGTGGGGGCCGCGCAGGGTTTTGGTTGGATATCCAACAAATTCAAAATTTGTATTTAGAAAAAATTGATTTTCGAAATTTTCGACGATCTAGGTGCTACACAGGTATCATTTTCGACTAAATTTTGAACTCTGAATCCAATGAGTCGGGTTCCGGAACGATTGGTGCCCACTGGAACAGGTTATAGGTCAAATTGGGTCATTTTGAATGTGGATTTTTGAGATTTCTGGTGCCTAGGCGTGTGGGGTATGATTTTCCACTAAACTTTGGACGCTGAATTCAAGGAAATGGGACCCAGAACGATTGACGCTTTCTGGATGAGGTAATGGGTCAATATGTGTATTTCGAAAAATGGATTTTCCAGATATTCACCGATATAGGCATGTGGGGTATCATTTTCCACTAAATTTTGGACGCTGAATCCAATGACACGGATCCCAGAAAGATTGACACCCTCTGGATGAGGTAATGGGTCAAAATGGGTACCTATCTACCCATTTTGAATATGTTTTTTCGAGGTTTCTGGTACCTAGGCGTGTGGGGTATCATTTCCCTCTAAATTTTGGACCCTGAATAGATTGGAATGGGTTTGAGTCTCTCCATACCCGCTGTTTTCCCCTTTTTTCCTCATGGCGTATGTCCCCTGCCCGCATTTCTACTTCATTTCTAACAAGGAATTTCCTTCATTTAGTGGAACATCAATATAACGTTAAATGAAACCATTTCCAAACAAAATGGAACCTTCTGCTTATCAAAAAACACGTGTTTATCACCTAATAGAACCAATTGTAAAAATATGCGAGATGATATACTTCGAAAATCGCAGGTAAGTATGCGATTTAACCTATCGTTAAAAGATGTTGACAACATTTTATGAGTTTCAGGCGTATTAGGATTGTTGATATTGTGCCATCTACTGTCAAATTAACATGATATGTAAATAGGGGTTTGTAGTGGAGCCTAACTTAAATTTCGCAGGTAGAAACAAAAATAATCGGGTAGTCTAGAAATATATAATCTTTTTTTTTCTAAAATCAAATTTTAAAAAGTACCAACAAAACTACTAAATATTACCCTAATAATATAGATAATAATGTATGTATATTTCATAATAACGTTGTAGGTATACTATCCTTCATAAAACCTACAAACTCTAATGGTAGCTCATTTTTCGACCAAATTCATAATGGAAATGGTTCAGGAGAGTTAGAAAGGAAATGAATGTTATGATCAGTCGGCTCTTATATAAATCACGAGCAGGAGGTCACAAGTTGAATTTAAATGAGCGACAAGTATCATCGCTCAGGCCAATCTTATATTACGGATGCCAAGAAAATAAAAATTTAAATGCCGTTTTTCTTTTAGGGAATATTCTTTCAGGACGCACTTCCATCCACAGTGAATATTCAAAAGAAGCCATTACTCCCAAATAAATGTAGTAGGAAAGTCCTCGTTATAGTTCTCCGTAAAAGCTTTCTAAGGATCGAAAACGTTTGAGGTCGAAAATGCTCTGTCCTTGAATAGAAAAGACGTTGGTTAGTGAAGGAAGTACGGCAGTTCATTCTTTAATATTACAGTGACTGCGGTTCAGATCTTTCAAAGGGTAGAGTTCGTTCATATTGAAACAGCGGAGCTAATAGATGAGGGCTAAAGGTACCGGCTCGGCCTTGGAGAAGGTAGACGTTCAAGTAGAACTCTCGAATCGAAAGCTCTAGAACGGCAGTCATTCGTCGAATGGAAGATACAATGGCGGATTAAAAATAGGATAAAATCCTGCGTAATGACGTTTTTAATCATTGTTGGGTGGTAGTCGTTTTCACGGGGTTGTAGAACAATGCTGAGGAGCTCACAGCAATGAGATCCCACTCCGGCACGTGGAACACAACCTTGAAGAACACTTCAACTCTAAATAATCGGAAATTGATGGTTCAAGCGACCGAAATTTGGCTGTTTTTGACAAAATGCAGATGCGCGAATCCATAGGCCATAAAAGAGGCCATAGGACACTTCAAACGCGTTGTCTGGGCTGGAGAAGAAATGAGGGCCCTTTGTCTGGTGGTTTTTCTGTTCAATGATCTTCAAGGTACCTTTAGACGTTGTTCGTTCGGGGTTTGGCCATTTCCACCTTCTTCTGCGGAGCCAATAGTACAGCACGTAAGCGTCCAAGTAATCATTTTTTTGCTCATTTTCGTTTGAGTTTTGGCATTTTTTCGCTTTTTACTCATCCTGAAGCTATGGAAGTATGATGCTTTTTTAAAGAAAAATTATGAGCCGAAAAAGGACTGCGGAGGAAGGACCTTTGGGCGGGGTAGGGGTCAAAATGTGTTTTTTCAAAAATGGATTTTCGAGATTTTGGGCGATCTAGGCGAGTGGGGAATCATTTCCCACTGAATTTTGGACGCTGAATCCAATGAAGTGGGTCCTAGAACGATTGGCACCCACTGGAAAAAGTTATGTGTCAAATTGGGTATTTATTTGCCATTTTGAATATGCGTTTTTGGGATTTCTGTACCTAGGCGTGTGGGGTATCATTTTCCACTAAATTTTGGACCCTGAATCGATTGGAATGGATCCGGGACCCGCCACACCCACTGGTTCCCCCATTTTCCCCATGTTGAAGAAATGAATCTCCATGCGTCTGGTTCAATGAATAACCAATCCGTTTGTAAGAATTTGCAGATTTATCATTTTAGAAATAATGGAACTTGATGAGAGTAGGGAGCCTCGGCCAACCACGTCAGGGACCTCAAGAGGTCCCCCTTGTGTCCACACTCAAAATGCTCAAGATGCAGATTTTCATTTACAGGATTTACATTTGATTAACTTTTTTCCGCCTAACATACCTACATAGGTTCATTGGCCGGCTCATTGGATTTTTTTGGCTGAAAACTGGCCCCTTCACAGGTTAAGGGGGCTTGACTTTGGCAAAGAAGAATATTTTTGTTCTTTCGACTTTTGTACTGTGATTTATTTCTATACACATATTTATTTTCATCAAAAACTGGTAACCGATTCACGCTTTTTCTCTCTCCCTACACTCTGCCTACATACTTGGAGAAACAAGAGTATTTTTTGTTATGTCGTAACAAAATGACTAAGACAGTTTGTTTGTTTTGATTTGTGTTATTTCTCTTTTTTCAGCCAAAGAACAGGTACATATGCGATTTTGTTGTCTTGTACCTACTCATAAGAGGTCATCAGGCTGGTCAGAGTGGTGGGAAACATAGCGGGCTTGCATAACCGTGTCTGTTGCTGCATCCTGATGACCTCATAAGAGTTCATTTCCAAAATAGGAGAAGAACACACTTGTTTCACACACTGCGCATCCTAATCATTTTTTTGAAATTATAAAACCACCACAACATGAAATTTAGGATGCCTGTGTTGCTAGGCCGGCGAGTTCGACCTTTCTGAGAGTGCCGTTAGAGGGTTAATGGATATGGTCTTCACTTGGAGCAGTTGCGTGTTGAGCTAAAGGCTTGGAAATGGACTACATCGCCCTCAAATCTCAAACAGCGATCACCTAATTAATTCGCAGTTAATTGAACGTTAAGAATTCTTTCAGCATCATAGCCGGGGATTTATTCACACCATAATTACCAGGGTATTCAAGCTAGGAATAAATTCGTTGGACTCTTCATGTTTGAATGATTGAATTAGCGATCCAATTAGTCAATAAATAAAAGGAGCTGATTTAAATTTTAATTGATATGAGAAAAGATCTGAGGTTCGAATGTACTGCAATATGTTTCTAAATTGATGAATAAAATTGACCCGTACGATTACCCGGTATGGTTGCCGCCCTTCAACGGAATATCCAACAGTAAACTGAACCGATAATAGGCTCGGCCCTCCGGGTTTTCCTATTCGGAAAGAAAAAAGAAACCCTGGCCCTCCAATTTCCCAGATCGGTCTCCCTTTGCGACCCAAACCGTCTCAGCTGGTCCTTAAGGGACGTCGCTGACCATGAGAAAGTCGTAAACTACTTTGCCGTTTGACCCCAATCAATCAAAGGGTTTCGGGACGACCCCGTCCTCATTTCCTCTTTACCCCTTCATCTTCGGATACGGTCAGCCCTCAGGGAGGAGAATGATCATGTTTGGCCAGGGGAAAACACTGCCGAAATTGTTCTGGTTGAAAAACAGTTTAAGAAGCGCACAGGGTGAGCTAAAGCGTAAGTTTTCAGAAAATCTCTTCAGTCTGCGAAGGAAGTTTTCCCGCCTAGAAGGTAAAAGTAGGAGGAGACTTCATATTTCATCCTCCTTGGCCTGTTTTCAAGTCAATCATGAGTGTGCAAGGAAACATTGTTTCACCCTTCCTAGACTTCTACTTGACCTATAACCTGAATTTAAAAGCAATGCCCCCTTCACAAATACATGGAAATTTGTTGAGAATAATAAACCAAAGGATTTTGAAAATGTGCCGCCCATGATTGTACTATAAATCGGTATCCTGGCTCATCCACTGTTACAGCTGAGGTAACTGAATAACCAGTATTGAAGTAACAGATCTTTTGTTTGAATTCACCTTAGAGTTGATATGAATAAAGGCAGTAACTACCAATTAACAACTGGTTTTTTTTTCAATTAACAACTGTTGTTAATTGAAATAGATCGGTCACCTAAAAACCTCCCGTGATTAATAAATTAAAAAACTAAAGCATAAGGAAAAGATACCCCACACGCCTATGTTGTCAAATATGTCAAACATGGAGAATATGGGGTCCCGGACCCATTTCAATCGATTCAGGGTCCAAAATTTAGAGGGAAATGATACCCCACACGCCTAGATCGCAGAAAATTTTGTATGGGGTATCATTTTCGACTAAATGTTGGTCGCTGAATCCAATGAAATGGGTCCCAGAACGATTGGCGCCCACCCGGAGGAAGTGGGTACCTATCCACCCATTTTGAATATGTGTTTTTGGGATTTCGGGTACCTAGGCGTGTGAGGTAGCATTTTCCACTAAATATTGGACGCTGAATCCAATGGGACGGGTCCCGGATCGATTGACGCCCTCTGAATCAGTTTATGGGTCAATGTGAGTGCCTGTTTACCCATTTTGAATATGTGTTTTCGATATTTCTGGAACCTAGGCGTATGGGGTATCATTTTCCACTAAATTCTGGACCCTGAACCGATTGGAATTGGTCAGGGACCCGCTACACCCACTGTTTCATCCATTTTTCCCGTGTTGAAGGAAGGAGTCTCCATGCGTCTGGTCCGAGGAATAAACAACCAAATGGTGAAGGAATTTTTAGTGTTTTTGGAAACAAGGCATGTGAGATTCCATTTTAACTAAATTTTTGACGCGCAATCTATTCAAAAGGGTAGTTGGCACCCATTCTTCCACCAAACTCTTGTTCCAAGGAATAATAAATCAAGTTATTGTAAATTTCAAATCCAGAATGCCCACCGTGTCGAGGTTCAAAAGGTTCTTGAAATGCTCCAAAATGTTAACAGTTACGCATATAGACCCTGAAATAATTTGAAATTTTGGTCGGGGGCTCGTTTTTGGCTCTAGTTGGTCCTTCAAACTGAGCCCGATTGGACTAAATTGGGGGGGGGGGGGGGGGATCAAAATATGTTATTTCGAAAAATGGATTTTATACGATGGAATAGAATGGATAGATTTTACGCGATCTAGGCGTGTGGGGTACCATTTTCCACTAAATTTTGGACCCTGAATGGACTCCTAACTGATCCCTGTGTAAGAATGTGCAGCGTTTTTTGAATCTTGAATCTTTCTTGAATCGACAAAAGGAAATCTTTTTGATATTTTCATTAACACATTGACGATGGAAACGTTAATCATTTCGCACTGAATTTTGCACACTGAATCCATTGAGGAGGATCTCAATCTCGTTGGCACCCACTGGAGGTGAGTATAGGTCAAAATGGGTTCTTACCTACATTTATGAGGTATCATTTTCTGATTAAATGTTGGACGCTGATGCTGTCAGAATGAGTCCTGGACACTCCACACTCACTGTTTTCCGATACTCTTTCTGCTAGGAATACCAAATACACTGTTTTTGATGAATTTGCCGTTTATTGATCTAGACATCATCAAACGCAAACTGCCGAATTTCGGGGCGAATCGGAGAGGTTAACCTAATAATTACCAAAAAACCACATTATGAACCTTTGTCAATGGCGCATTTTACTAGGTTTTTTTAAATAGTGAGTAGAAATAATTTCATTGTAGAGATGCGCTCTAAAGAAAGGAATTCTGTTTGAAGTGATAATGGGTTCGCTCCGAAGATTTCCAAGTCCTTGTGAATCGTCACTGAGCGTAAAGTACGAGTGATGCAGTACGGATTTCAGCCTATCGAGCCGTTACCCCCTCATCCAATGCAGATATCCTGATCCAATAGATTCCGCTCATCTTGCAAGTGCACCAGCGGACTGTAGCCATCGCATCAGTGTGACACATGTGGGCTGCCAAGGTTTGATAATGAGTTTGTGCGGTCCGACGGACATGGACAGCATAATCGATCCGTCAGGATGGGAAGTTTGGTTAGGTGACCAGATACACCTTCCGTGGACATTCTGACCCAAGGGGCGCTATGTGATCGGCCTATCGTTGGCTTAGCAACGTGGAACAGAAAATATAAGTGGCACGCAGGACGGAGCGAATATACCAAACTGAATATCGAGCCGTCTTCAGTGTGTTAGCTCCTATAAGGGAAACGAAGTGGACTGGCCCTCACGGGGGTTAATCCAATTCATTACAGTCGAACACCTCACCGATTCAGATAGCTGTCCCTCTCAGAGAACAAACTTAGTTTCATTTTTACTAAAAGAGAAGCATTCAAGGGGACATAGCCACTCCTATACTGAATTCAGCAGAATCGTACGTGTCAAGGACTTCTCACCATGTTGACTTACTGCTAGTACATATATAATGAGATCGATACCATTAGGAGTGCAACAAAGACACGTTGATAACGATGAGATGGCGATTGATTTCATTCCACTAACAACCTGACACCGCTCGAAGAAGCAGAAGGATGTTCTATATTAACAGCAAAATGTTCTTTCACATCGCCACAGTTTCCATAGCTAGAACTTGTTATTGTTTCGTAAAATCTAAAATCGCAATTAAACTTTTTAACAACCCATTCCGAGAGAGATCCAACACGGGGTAACTTCGTGGAGAGCGTTGTGACAATACCGAAGCTTCCTAACGACACGGCAACGGTGGTAGTTCTCTAATTAGAAATGAAGGATAATGGCAATTTCTGCTGAACGATTATCATGCGCCACACCTAGAGGCTTACAAAACAGCGGTTCTACCTCAGAAATAATTTCAACTGAGGCTTCTTCGTAGGAACACACGTTTTTCGCTCGTATTCTAACACCCCACACTTTATTATTCCTAGGTAAATCTTGATTGTCTATTAATTTCTTTTTTTAACGGCAAAGAATAAAATATGGGTCCTGG
This sequence comes from Cyrtorhinus lividipennis, assembly GCA_019603395.1. Lineage (NCBI taxonomy): Eukaryota > Metazoa > Arthropoda > Insecta > Hemiptera > Miridae > Cyrtorhinus > Cyrtorhinus lividipennis. The sequence goes on from CM034007.1 coordinate 12,772,143, forward strand.
ACCGAAGGCACATGAATATAATGGATTTTCGAGATTTTCGGCGAGATTTTCGATCTACGTAGGCGAGCGGGGAATCATTTTCCAATAAATTTTGGTTGCTGAATGCAATGAAATGGGTCCACGAACGATTGGCGCCAACTAGATGAGGTTATGGGTCAAAATGGGTTTTCTATCTACCCATTTTGAATGTGTTTTCGAGGTCTCTAGTACCTTGGCGTGTGGGGTTTCTATTTCCACTAAATTTTGGACGCTGAACCGATTGGACTAAGTCCTCATGCGCCTGTTCCGAGGAATGATCAACCCCTGTGGATGAATTTGCAGCTTTTTGCCCATACACTGCTGTAGACGTTTGGGAAGTTGTCCATTCTACTCTGAAGCATTTCGGTACCGCTTCGGCTGAGGTTATGGGTCAAAATGGGTACTTATTTACCAATTTCGAATGTGTGTTTTCGACATTTCTTGTACCTGGGCGTGTGGGGTATCATTTTCCTCTAAGTTTTGGGCCCCGAATCGATTGGAATGGGTGTGGGGGCCGCCACACCCACCATTTCCCCCATTTTTCCCATGTTGAAGAAATGAGGTTCCATGCGCTGGTTCGAGGAATAACCAACCCCTATGAATGAATTGGCAACGCTTTTTATCTAAACATTTTGACATCGGTCACGTTTTTGCATGTTGCACAATTGCATATTATATGTGTTATTCCTCGAATAAAACGTTTTTCAAAACATTCTCGGCCACCGGTGGCGGCAATCAGACAAAACCTACCTCGATAAACTCAACAGCCGTAATCAGTGACCAACTGAATATGGGCGGAAATAATACTACTCATTGATGAGCTTAAATTAAACCAACGAGAATTATAAACCAGACATTCGTCGCATAGGTACTAACCAGTAGATCCCCAGACAATGTTTTAATTCAATGGTGGGTACACTGTGTGGTTCGATGCATCCGTGTTAAACTGAGTTTATTTATGATAGAACTGCCGGACAAGTGTTTTGTGCTGCACCGTTATTTTTATAGTAAATTTTCATGAAATGATGAATAGAAGAATCAGCATTAGAGGGGCCAACACCGCCCGATAAAGCTGTGAATAGGAAAAGGGCGAAGAATCGCGATAAAACGTACAGGAACCTCTTAAATAGCGATAGCTTTATGTTTACAAGCCCTCGAATAGAACGAAGCGTGTCAGACGAGGGAGCAGGGATAAGGACCGTGCAGGTTTGTGAAAGAAGAGTGGGAAGGGAAGACTGAATGTCGAAGTAGAAGCAGAGAGTAGGAGAACGTTGAAAAGGCGTCAAATCGTGGAGGAATCGGCACGTCCCCTCGTTTTATTCCGATTTATTCTCGATACGACTCTTCGGTGGATGCTCCGATAATATCCGCCTTGTTCAGGCAGACGTGGGTTATAATGCATGAGAATACACATAAATTGGCTGAGTAGTCCGCCCCAAGTAGTACGCAGTTCCGTACGAACATCACTTCCTTCTTCCGATCGGTTGAGACTGGTTTTCAACCGTATTACGGTCACCTAGAGTGGTGTTTGGCCAAAAACAAAAAAAGGGTTTAAAAAGCACTGCGAATTCTTACACACGGGTTGTTTATTCCTCGGACCAGGCGCTTAAAGACTCATTCCAATCGATTTAGCGTCCGAAATTCTGTGGAAAATGGTACCCCACACGCTTACATCTCCAAAAACCTCGAAAATCCATTTTTCGAAAAACATTTTTTGACTCCTATTGGCGTGGATGGTGAACCGCGTACAAAAGATGGACATCAAACTGTTTTGATCTAGACACCATGAAACGTCCAGAAAAAATTTTTGGAACGAATCGGAGAGATTGACATTTTGCATGAAAAGAATGAATAACCAACCAAAACATGTTTACGATTTTAGGGAGGGGGGGGGGGGGGGGGCTCGTGGACACCATGTATACCGTTTCCTGCCACTGCCTAAAGGGGCTGATTGTCAATGTTTGCGCCTTTTCTCCCATCCACGATTTACTTCGTAAAATGGGCATCACATCTGCATTTTGATGTGGTCCTGGTCTCGGTCGATGCCTCTTTATCGATTTCACTGAAGGCTGCCGGCCCAAAGGTATTTACTATTCTACCCATCACTCTTTCAGGACGGAAATGCAAGGTCGGACTCAAATTGGGTCATTTCCTTTGGGATTTCGTTGCTGCGTCCTCACTCTTGCATCTATCATTAAAACCAACCGACGAAGTTATTTATTTTTGACGTCACCGACGATGAAATAGCCCCTTTTCGCTTTTTTTCCCCGCTCATGAAATATTACTTCCCGCAGTATCAATCCCTCGAGATATCGAACCTGAATGACGGATGACAGTTGTTAGTGGTCGAAATATGTCGTTCAGAATTGGTGTCGCCTGCATTGTCCAACAGTGCGCTCGAGGAAGGTTCGATAATCATGAATTTTTCAATCGGTAGAACTTTGCCCTTTATCGATTTCTTGTTTGAAGTGGACTGCCCTTTCTCCACTACTTTCCTCCTTCTCGTCCGAAATCACGCCAGACGGCTTACAACGGTTGGCCATTCGCAAGAAACGCCAAGGGCAATGTTGAATGTCCAAAAGTTACTTAGTTAAACGAATTGCTGCGTCTGCCACTATCTAACTTGCTGTTACAGGCCTCCAAGCACACATAATTGATCTGCAATTTGTGTAGAGCCTTCGATCTGTCAACGGCTTTGTGATGACGTGAGTTTCCATTACCTCGAGTGCCTAGTTTGCCATGGGCGTCGAAAGTTATGTGAATGCAATTAGCTAATCAAGTGGCCCCTAGTGTTCGGGTAGTTGTAAAAGCGATTCACATGAATTTTCAACCGTTGTTGAATCAAGAAAACGAAATGGCCAGTAAATTCAACTATTGGAGGCCAGTCAAAGCAGCCAACTCAACTCGAAATAGAAACGCTGCAAATTCGTATACGGGTTGGTTATTCCTCGAACCAGGCGCATGGAGCACTTCTTCAACAAGGGCAAAATGGGGAAAACAGTGGATGTGGTGGGTTTCGGGACCCATTCCAATCGATTCAGGGTCCAAAATTTAGTGGAAAATGATACCCCACACGCCTAGGTACCAGAAATTTCGAAAATACACATTCGAAAAGGGTAGATAGCCACCCATTTGACCCATGACCTCATCCAGAGGGCGCTAATCGTTCAGGGACCCATTTCATTGGATTCATCGTCCAAAATTTAGTCGAAAATGATACTCCACTCTCCCAGTTCGCCAAATATATCGACAATCCATTTTTCAAAAAAACACAATTTGACCCCTACCCCACCCAAATTTGGTTCGATCGGACTGAAAAGTTTCGAGGACCAACTAGAGCCGGAAATGGACCCGTGACCCAAATTTCAGATTTTTAGAAAATTGTCCACTACCAAAAAGAATTAAAACAGTTAGGAAAACGATCTCCTTGTTTAGTCAAAAGTCTAATCAATCGTCCCGGTATTTCAGGTGATTTCCATGTTTTGAAATGTTTGTTTAGTCCTTCTGAGGGTTGTTTTCATCCGTGGATGAGAGCAACACCTACGGATTTTCCTCTTGACGCTAATGGTGTTCATCAAGCAGTTGAGGGCTCGTTATGGAACGTTTCAGCTCTCGAGTGTTCCTAACTTGATCAAATTTTACTCACTCCGGGCAGAATAACATGAGGTGGGCAAGAAGGATAATTTCGCACAGTTTCAAAATGAAAATGTGATGTTTCAAGCTGAGTCAGCGTCAAAAACCCCATTCGAAGTCGACGGTAAGTGGAACGGCGATTAGGAACAAGTGTTGCCAATCTAGCGAGGGAGCACCTGCAAGTGATGAGCTGGAAATGTCAGTAATAATTGACGGTAAGACGTGAAGTTTTCTAAGGTCTCTATTGAATAACACAAAATATCGGGCCAACCCTTTTTTTTTTTTTTTTTAAAGCATCTTTATTTTAGTAGGAAACGCTGCAAATTCTTTCACACGGGTTGGTAATTCCTCGGACCAGGCGCATGGAGACTCATTTCTTCAACATTGAGAAAACGAGGAAAACAGTGGGTGCGGCGGGTCCCAGACCCATTCCAATCGATTCAGGATCCAAAATTTAGTGGAAAATGATACCCCACAGGCCTAGGTACCAGAAATATCGTAAATACATATTCAAAATGCACTCTGTGCAACCGGATGAGTCAGAGCCTCGCATATGCGGACGACATTGATATGTTGGCAAGGAACCTTGGAGAGCTTGAGGGTGGTCTTCGGAGACTGGAGCAAAGCGCAGAGGAAATGGTCTGTCCATTAACCGCCAAAAAACCCACTACATGTTCTCAATGAGGCGGGAAGAGGTGCATAAACCAAACTGCATTACGTTGAATGGTTCCTCGTATGAGCGCACGTCAACCTTCAAATATCTGGGAACTCTTCTCACCGAGGACAATAGCATGAAAGAGGAAATAAGAGCACGTGTTGCAGCTGGCAACCGATGCTATTTTGCCCTGGGAAGAGTCTTTCGAGCCCGAGCCCTCAGCAGAAACCTTAAACTCATGGTGTACCGAACTATGGTGAGGCCTGTGGTACTGTATGGGTCAGAAACATGGACCATGACCAGCGCCGACGAGGAATTTTTGAAAAGATTCGAAAGGAAAATCCTCCGTAAGATTTTTGGCGCCAGATGTGAAAATGGTCGCTGGAGAATCCGCACAAATCACGAGTTGTGTGTTTTGCTGTATGGAAAGCCAGACATAGTCGCCGAAATAGAGGCGAACCGAATAAGATGGATTGGTCATGTGGAGAGGATGAGCGGAGATCGGGCCGTGAAGAGGGTACACCAAGGAAAGCCGGGAGGTCGCCGACTGAGGGGAAGGCCGAGGAAGAGATGGCTGGACGACGTCGAGGACGACCTCCGGGGAGCAGGAGCGGGAAGATGGAGGACCAGAGCACAAGATCGAGCTGATTGGCGGACTGTTGTTGAGGCGGCCGGGGCCCTACACGGGCTGTAGCGCCAGGGAGTAAGTAAGTAAGTAAGTATATTCAAAATGGGTAGTAGATACCTATCGCGAGGAAAAATCTACTTTTTAAAATTGTTTTCACGGTACGTTTTGCCAATTCCAAAAGTCATTTTGGTGGGCAATCACCTCAAGTCCCTTAGCAGCGTGGGTTTCTTCGTGGCCGTTCTACAGTGACTAACCTCCTAACTTTCCAGGAGTGCATCCTTCAGGCAATCAATGCTGGGGCCCAGGTTGACTGTGTGTCTACTGATTTTTCTAAGGGTTCGTGGTGCTATTTCCGCAGCCTTCACCTCCACGTCTGGTGTTCCCCAGGGGTCCCATCTCGACCCCCTCCACTTCATCGTTGCTATACTGGTGTTGTCCTCAATGGTGTCAACTTTATCATATTTGCAGATGATATGATGTTCAGTGATGACGTATCACTGCTAGCTGACTCCACATATGCACCCTTATACCATCAATGGTGTTGCTCTTAGACGTCTCTCCGTGGTCTCCGATCTTGGTGTTCTCATGGACAGGCAGTTGACCTTCAATGAACACATTGGCCGGGCCTCTTTTCGAGCTATGCGTGTCTTCGGGTTTATAAAGCAAAACACCAGGGAGTTCACCAGTACCACTGCCCTCGTTGTTCTCTATTGGGCTATTGTCCAGCCTCACCTGGAGTATGCTTCCGTCGTCTGGGGTTCCTCAAGCGAATGCCATGTGGACCAGCTCAACAGGGTATACCGTGCATTCCTACGTTACCTGGCCTTCAAGCTTGGGGTTTGTCGGGAGGATGTGGACTACAGTGCCCTAGGTCACCAGTTTCACCTGCTCAGCCCCTCCGCCCACCCGGCTCTCCCTGACATGTCCTTCATGCACGGCATTTTCTCAGGGCGGATTGATGCTCAATCCTTACCCGCCCAGTTTGGCCTGCTCTCCTACGATCTGTTTACTGTGCCATTTTCGCCCACCAACTACGTGCGTTCTCGACCTCTCTGCTGACTTCCTAGAATGGCTTAACTGCTGTGTGGCCGAGCATGACATAGACCAGCTCTCGATCACCCTTCGCTCTGTTTGGTCTCGTCTCACTGAAATCTTGTCACTCCCCTGACTCGTCTTTGGTGTTCCCCTTTGCAATGTTGAACTTTCATCGCTTTACTCTTACTTATCTCATGGCTTGAGTGCGAATATAGTAAATAGTAAATAAATAAGGTTCCGCTTAGAATGGTCTGAAAAATCCAGATTTTTGTACAACCTGTGGACATCCGTTACTCCTCGCCAATAGGCAGAATCGAGAATCTCGGAGAGGCATGAAAACCAAAAATCATGCAATTAACTAAAGATGAGCCATCTAGGCCATTATTTTCCCCTTTGCTACTGGAGTGACCCCGAGGACTGAACGTTTACCCAGGACAGTTATGGAGTGGTTTGCTCCATTTTCGGCACCAAAGACTCGTCATCACTCAAAAACCCCAAACCGTCCCCCGTTCGTGCTCAAATCGGCAATCTCATTTTCATTGGAAACAACTCCCGCGCGAGCCAGCTGGCAGAAAGGCCGGGAAGGGGTAGCTAAATGATAAATTTCCTCGTGGAATAAAATACCTTGCTAAATGACCCGTCACTGTTTTGTGCGACCGACTTGAGATTTTTCTGTTATTCATTATTCAGATCTCGGTCACCTCTGCCTTGTTTTGTTATCCTGGATCTACGGGACATTAATTTCAGGGGTGGGCTGAGCGTTTGGAAAATGCTCGTATTTTTGGGGAACAACACTTTTTTGCTTTACTCTTTTTGTCTTTCCGCCGTTACTCTCAAATCCACAGGATGAAATACGAGTGAATTTATCCTCTTTCCCAACCCTCGAATTAAAAAGTGATTGGAATACTTTTCAAACAACTTTCGACCAAATAACGTCGTCTGGGAAATCTGTTCGTTCAGTCACGACCCGTAGCTTTTTCTCGTTACCACGAAACGCGCATTATAATTGCCAATTCAAATAACCTGGGAAGCGGTTCGGGGCTTCCGTCACATTGTTTTCCTCTCCGTGAATGTTATCGTGATCCATTAACGTGATCAAACTTTGGATTGACGGGATACAATGGCGTCGCGTATTCTCCCGCGATCTCAATTTATGAGTGCATACTCTGGCATAGGGTGTTCGTTGTGTCCAGTTAATTGTATTCGTCGCTACCTCAGTGCTAATAGCACTGGAGAAGACGGTGCTTATACAGATCGGAGCATGGAGACTAATTTCAATCAATTCAGCGTGTAAAAATTAATAGAAAACGATACCTCAGAGGCCTAAATTGCTCAAAATATCGATCATGGGGACAATGGGAAAAACAGTGGGTGTGGTGTGTCCCGGACCCATTTCGGTCGATTCAGCATTCAAAATTTAGTGGAAAACGACACTTTACACGCCTAAATCGCCTAAAATATCGAAAAACAATATTTTGAAAAACACATTTTGACACCCCCCCCCCCCTAGTCGGACCCTCCCATTTGGGCCAACATAAAAATTCGCATATGGCCGTACGGCGTCCGCGTTCCACGCCGACTTTGGTAATAGGAAAATTTCTAAAAATCAGAAATTTCGGAGAGAGACCCGCTTTTGGGTGTAGTTGGTCCTGAGAACTTTTCAGCCCGATCGCACCGAATTTGGATTTTCAGGATTTTTGTCAATCAGGCTGTGAAGGGTATCATTTTCCGCTAAATTTTGGACGCTGAATCCAATGAAATGGGTCCCTGAACGATTAGCGCCCTCTGGATGAGGTCATGGGTCAAATGGGTGGCTATCTACCCATTTCGAATGTGTGTTTTCGAAATTTCTGGTACCTAGGCGTGTGGGGTATCATTTTCCACTAAATTTTGGACTCCAAATCAATCGGAATGGGTCCGGGACCCACCAGACCCACTGTTTCCCCCATTTTGCCCCTGTCAAAGAAATTAGTCTCCATGCGCCTGGTCCGAAGAATAACCAACCCCTGTGAATGAATTTGCAGCGTTTTTCATTAATTTCCCTTTCAGCTTGTCTTTGACGACGTATATTGTCATTTTTCTGTCAGCGGACTTTGTTTTATCGTGAATAATTTAGAAAGGCTTATTTATTTGACCTGAATGGGCAAATTTGTGATGAATTGAATAAGGAATTGTTTATTGTTCTTGTTTCCAAGATGCTTGAACTTATTTAATTGCTCCTCATTCAATGATTAATCGTTTTGTTCTGTCTAATCCTCGTTATTCAATAGCGCTCGGTTTTTAGAAATTAAAGAATGAATTAGTTTTCTCTTTTTTTCTTTTCATTTCGTCAAAACGTTTATTTTTTCTCTCACTGCGATGTTGAAAACGGTTGTTAAATATACTTTTCTATGTTCTATACCATGCTGTGCTATTTAATTGAGATTAAAGAACCAAGTTGGTCCCTTGACAGCGGCGGACACGTTTTAACGGATGCGGAGTCTGCAATATTCCAGAGGCCGTCGTTTGGTTTTGTGAGGTCGCTGTTCGAGTACAATGATGAAGGGGTTGATTGCTTCCGAAAATCACCCGAGCGTGCAACGCGTGTGCGGGTTACATCGGATATTGTGGGAATTTAACACCACAGGGATGACGCAAGGTGAGAAGGAATGACGGGAAGAGGGGTAGATTCCCCTTTGATTTCCCCAGCACATTGTATATTGTACTCCCTAAGACACTTCAAAGAACCGCTCATTTTGCTTCACATACTGGAAACACCACACGGCAGAGTGGAGGAATTGGTTTCGAGAAAAAGTAAACATACCGAACCTCACGCGTATTTTATTTCCCTCTCACCAGCAGATAGTCGGTCGACGAATGAAAAACCAGGTTGAACCTGCACCCCCTCCCCCCAAGTATAAGCCACCCGACCTTCAATCCCACGGTCTTATCAACATCCTGTCCGCAATCTGAATTTCTCGAGGGTGCACGAAGCCGGAAAAGACAACCAGGACACGTGGAAGGAGTGAAAGTGAGAGTGGAAGATGGATGGAAGGGTTATGGTTGACATGGTGAGGAGAAACAGGAGGGAGGGAGTGTAGGATACCAAGCTCATAAATCAATTCGGTATCAAGTTCCTAGCGAGAGCCAGCCGTAACTGCGACAGTACCTTTGACGGCTCCTCGGGCCCATGAATTTACAGCCCCCCCCCCCCCCCCATTCACTCTTTTCCTAATCCCTGGAGCTCCTTTGGGAGGAAATCTTCTTCTTCCTTCGATCAACCACACGACTACTTTATCGGCACGTACTATTTGGACACGCTCGCGAACTGTGACGTATAACTTCAACTTTCCAATGGGTTTCCTGGCGATTTTCCCATTTGTTCCGTTTCTTATTTTTACGACATTTTCTACGCAGGTGGGAATTCAGATCAGAGAAGGAGAATATTCTGAAATACGTACATTTTCAGACGGTTTTATTAAATAAAGAATGATCTTTCCTAGACAAGTTATTGGTTTGATAAAGCTTCCATACACAAATTTGTTCTTAGCTTAGTCAACGTTTTAAAATTACCACAAAAAGTAGCCTCTACAACAGAAAAAGCATTTTTAAATAAATGGAATAAAATTAAAAAAATAAATAAAAAAATTCCAGTGCAAAGGCGAATAAAACACTGAAAATTCATTCAGAGGAGTTGGTTCTTTTTCGGACCAGGTGTGGGGGAAACGTTAGAAAGTGGTGAGTGTAGAGCGTCATTGACCTATTCCATTCCATTCATCATCCAATAATCAGCGGAAAATGATACCCCACTAGCCTAGATACCAGAAATCTCGGAAACCCACTTTTGAAATAAGTAGAATTGAAATAAGTAGAACCCATTTTGACCGATAACCTCTTTCGGTGGACGTCAATCGTTCTGGGGCCCGTCCCATTGGATTCAGCGGCCGTAATTTAATACACACGCCTAGATTGCCAAAAAACTCAAAAATTCATTGTTCAATAGACAAATTTTGACCCCCCCCCCCCCTCTATTAGTTCCGATCCATCCTCCTGCCTGATACGCTTACTAATATTCTAACCTTATTTTACTTTGTTTCAGGTACGTATACTAGTGATTCGCCAGCTACCAGAACATTATTACCTGAACGATAAGAACACATGTAAGATTAATCACTGCTTCAAAATTACATCTTGTTTGCAATTTAATATTTGAAATGCTGTTGCCAAGGAAAATTCATACGCAAGGAGAAATTATCTACAGTCCGAGAATTCCGGCTACAAAAAAGTTCACTTCACACGCTAAAATACCAGACTATTTTGGAAAATATCACTTTGCCCAAAATAGCTGATTGGAAACTGATTAGGACTAAAAATAGGAGGTTAGGCACATTCTAGTATTAAATACGCTTACTACCTATTGCTAGGTATAGGCTTATGCGCATGACACCCAACAAGAATCGCTGTAGGTACAGCACTCCAAATGTTGAAATGTTTTATCTTTCCTCCACCAATGTTCTCCAAAATTATTATTATCATCACTTCATCTTCTCGAGTAGGTAATGCGGATAAATGTTGCCTCCTGGTGCCAATGCTTTTAATTTTCTCCTGCTGTACAATAAGCTGCTGCTGTCATCGGCCAATCAGGCTGATTCAACGCTCGGTAACGTTTTGACGAGTAAGAAAAAGGTGGATGATACGATTCAACCCTAGAATGGAAGAGATGAGTAAAATTTACTCATCCTCGTCGACTTTATCGGCTCTCACGAAAACGGAAGGAAGGTTAGCATCCCTCTCCCTGCTATGCCTGACCCTACTCCTAGAGAAACATTGACATTTGGTGTGAGAAGTTGCTTTGTGCACCAAGATTTGAAGGTCCATTCTCGAAGATAGTAATTATTACTCATCACTTCCAATAACGTAGGATGGATGGAAGTAATCTTCACTTATTCCTTCTGTTCTCACCTCTCTAGATTGAGTACAAATTTATTATTGCTTCTGGTTGCGCCAGAAATGAGGATTTCAAGTTCATGTTCAATTCATTATAAGTCCAAGGCAAATAAGTCCTGGGACTTTATCCCCCAATAAAGGTCATTGTTAAGGTCGATTCACACTAGCCCGTGACTTGACCGTACCGTGACCGGCAGGTGATTTCACTGGCCGTGATCGACTATTCACAGTGGTCAGTGTTTCAAACGTGCTGTGGCAGTGAAGTTGAGTGACCATGTTTTTAGACGACGAACTTGTTATGATCGCCTTGATTTTGGACGAAGAAAACCACTAGGAAACCCAGAAAAAAAAGCGGAAATGGGAGGGTGAAGCGGGGAAGGAGGTCCATCAAGCATGGAAAAAGAGAGTTGCGGAAGGGGAATTTGCGACGTTATATATAAGGAATTAATAGTTGATGGAGCAAAATTTTTTGAATACTTCAGAATGTCAGAAAATTCGTTCAACTTATTGCTGAGCAAATTGGAAGTTCATCTCGAAAAGCAAACCACACGCTGGAGAAAAGCCATCTCACCAAGAGAAAGACTCGCTGTTTGTTTGAGGATGGTGAGCGTTTTAAATTTAAAACTCCGTAGGTATTTAACGAAAGCAGTAAAAAAGAACGTAACTTTATTAGGACAAAAAATGTTATAACGAATGTGAAATTTACTGAATTAGTTGTTGTTTGGAAAATCGTGGAAATAATCTTGCAATGAGTAGTCGAGCAACCTATTCTCTTGGTGATCACTAGTAGACCTTGACGGTCAGAATACCGGCCGTGAAAGTCAAAAAATATCGTCCTCAACTAATGTGCCGGATCACTGTACGAGCACGGTGGCCGTTCTATTTGCACTGTCACTGTCACGTGCCCAGCGAGTGGGAACAGGCCCCTTCATTTTCCTGGAAGAATATTGTTACCCTCGCAGGACGGATCACGGTCCGATAACGCCTCTGTCACCTCACGGGTGAGTGTGAATCGACCTTTATGTGTTATGATTTATAAGTGTTTGAATTCCCAACGAACGACTTTTCAGCATCTGAGGCAGTAAGGGAGTACGAAAATGTTTCCAAAACAGCTCCATTTAGGGTGGTGAGTAAAATTTACTCATCCCTTCCGTTCATTGCCTACTGAAGAACACTTCCAGTCTAGGGTTAATAATCTAACAGAGTAAAAAACCATTTTATCAGCCTCTTCGCTTACAGCCCGCACCCTAAATTGCGCGCATTTGTCATCGAACACCCTGAAAAGGTGCCAATAGGTCAGGATCTGATCGCGAGGTTTGCGTCTATATTGCTCAACCCTGTGAACTAGCTAAATGGCACTCAGCGTAACGAAGGGCGTTCCAAGAGCGCTAATAGTAAATACGGAGAAAAAAATAGCTAATTGGGTGAATGGAGTGGCGTTGGACTTGGAGCATCGATAAATGTGATAAGGAGAAAAGAGAAAAAAGGACGCTGAGGATGTAGAAAGGGCTCCGGTGCGAGATGGAGAGCCGTCGAAGGTATTTTTATATAAAGGGATGGGAGGGGGTAGGTCCGCAGATACGAGTAGATAGTGGTGGAGAAATGAAAGGCGATGTAACAAGAAGGGGATCTCTTAGGGGAGACACGGCCTCAGAACCATAAAGATGTTGGCTCGATAAGAGAGAAATGGCATCATCACTTCCTACGCCATTAAGAGCGGAGGGGAATTGCCGTCCTTCTGGTCCTTTTGCTTTTTCCACGACCGACCACTTTTCTCCATGTTGAGCTTGCCAGGTTGAGAACTTCCCGCGCGAAGTGTTGAAAATAAACCCAATTACTGCTCAGTGTATCCCTCCTCGTTCCAGTATCTCGCGAGTAAATAACGCGGAGATTCACGAACTGCTTCCTTGATCTGATTGCCGCCGTTCATTACCAACCTGCGCTAGTGACACATTGGTAAGTGGCTGACCCAATTACTCCTTCACGGCCCAGCTGTTCCTTCCGAAGGATTGGTCGCCCGCTGAGGAGTCACTTATTAGCAGCTACCCCCTGGAAACAGCCACACCGAACCACCCCGCTATCAATCTCCCCTTCAAGGTCTTCAATATCCCCGAATTTCCCACACGCGCGATCTATGGACTCTCGTGAAACGTAAACCACCCTCGGCTGGCGTCCTAAGCGATTCTTCCAAGAACTCGTTTGATCCTCGATCCTAGTCGTCCGTTTTACCACCTTATAAATTGATGTTCATAGCCCGCTTCGCTCAAGACCTTGTACACATTCATTTGGCACCACATCAGCAGATTCCACTCCACACACAATCCTGCTGACATTCAAAACAGTGATCCCATTGGCATTTATGCAGATCATTCAAGCATTTAGGGATAAGTTCAACCTCGATGTAATACAAATTAACTTGATTCCTTCATCTACTTGAAGACCTCATTTGCCATTCTCCATGCTTAAGAGCTTGCACTTGTAAGGCATTTTATAGAAAGCAAGCACTTAGCTCATCTGTCCCATGAAATTAGCACTAGGTTTAAAAATCACAACCCCACAAAATAAAAAAAAGTCTAAGTCCATGAAAGCGACCTGTGGGGTTTTATGTTTTTCGGGTCGCTGATTTCGAATCTTTTGCCAGTTTTTTCAGATCAGATTGCTTTGAAGGTCATTTGAAGGTCAAATGGAGAAAATATAGCTAAAAAAAAATCATCGCTTAAAAATCTGAAAAAATTCAGACATAGGTTTTTTAGAACGCTGAATCCGAATCCGGTGTCAGTTGACCTTCATGAGGTCAAGGTTAAGGTCATTTGAAGATCAAACCAAAAAAATAACCTAAAAAAAAATGTAATGTAAAAATTTATGTATGTGTTTCAAGGGTCGCTGAATCCAAATCCAGGGTTGGTTCAATCATGTCTGGTTATCTGAAGGTCATTTGAAGGTCAAATTTTGAGAATAGGATTAAGAAATCTGAAAAAATTCAGACAAAATTTTTTTAGAACGCTGATTCCGAATCCGGTGTCGGTTGAACTTCATGAGGTCAAGGTTAAGGTCATTTGAAGGTCAAACCAAAAAAATAACCTCAAAAAAAATTGTAAAAATTTGTGTATGTGTTTTGAGGGTTTCTGAATCCAAATCCAGGGTTGGTTTGATCATGTCTGGTTATCTGAAGGTCATATAAGGTCATTTGAAGGTCAAATTTTTGAACTGAAAAAACTGGCAATTGATTCGAAATCACCGACCCAAAAAACATAAAACCCCGCTTTCATGGACTTTGACTTTTTTTTGTGGGGTTGTGAAATCTGCAAGAAATCAGACTCCGTAATCCTAGTCCGAGGAATAACCCACCTGTGTTTTCACTAAGTGCAATCCAGTTGCTCTCTCACTTTTAGTTCATCAGAAAATGGCGGTCTAATAAGACACCAACCAACAATAAGATAACGAGCAAACATCTGTGAGATTGCTGTGTACAAGAACATTGTAATGATTCTGAAGATCAGTGTTGCTCCGGTTATATTTTGTTGAACAGTGCTGCCAACTGCCCTTTTCGATAGCCCGTCGTATTGAGAGGTCTCCTGTTGAGTTCTGGAGTTTCCTACCGTGAAGTGCGAGCCTAATCGATTCATTACATTCGGAATCGCGTAAAAAACTCTCCTGTTCTCCACTGGTACGACTTAGGTGAGGTCGCCCAGGTTGCCACGAATGTTGGACGGGAAGGCGGTCGTAGCCAGAAGGATACAAACATGCAGGCACAGGAAAATGTCACTGATGAACGGTCGAGGACGACGTTCGAGGGTAATCGTCGAAGGTGCATGCTCTAATGGAAGTGGTCCATTTGTCGAATAGGTCGGTCATTTTGAGCCTGATGGTCTCAGCAGAGAACGGAGCGAGGTCTTTTTTTAAATAGCGACGGGTCAGTGTCGGCCTGCGAGGGGGTGCGAGGGGCCATTAACGTGATTATAAAAAAACACTTTTTTACCTCTTCGGACGTTCTAGTTAATGATAACGACTCGGGGTTTTCTAATGTCTTAGCGCCCCAAGCCCGCAATCATGGTCGACCGTCATCATGCTCGTGGGGGCTGGGGAAAGGAACGTCATTAAAACTTCACTCAAAGGTTTACCTGCAGAATTTATACAAGAAACGCTACAAATTCTTCCGTAATGGTTCATTATTCCTTAGTATGAAAAAACGCTGCTAATTCTAACACACGGGTTGATTATTCCCCGGACCAGGCGCATGGAGATTCATTTCTTCAACATGGGGAAAACCGTGGGTATAGTGGGTCCTGGACCCATTCCAATCGATTCGGGTTCCAAAATTTAGTGAAAAATGATAC
>CM034007.1:12789343-13218026 GCA_019603395.1 Cyrtorhinus lividipennis
CCCTGGTCCCAAGCCGCGCTTTCACTCATTTTTTATTCGTAATTTTTCAAGCGTCAAAAAGTTCCGCCGCTCACCACCTAACGACCGAGCTATTCGGTAAAATTTCAACGAAACGTTGAACACCAACCTGTCAACCGTAGGATTGGTTCAGTTTGAAAAAGTCAGTGTAGGTAGTTAGTTTCTCCATGAACTTGAACAGTCTCTTAATCAGGTAGTTTTTATTCCCTGCTCACACCGAACACGATGACACTTGACTTCATACATTCATACCATTCATAATGACATGGAAAAAGAATTGACCACAATTAAGTTGTCGAACCAATACCTACCAAGCTCTCTGGTCCTATTAAATCCTTTCTAGCCTGAGAAATGGATGTACAGCTCTCATATAAGCTCGTACTAGTCCCCACAACTGTGCTGCTAGGAGTTAGGATACACCATGCAATATGTTGACTTGCAACAATAAAGGTTAAATTCATTTAACAGGAGTTCCGAGTTACCCGGCAAAGGTAGATTAATCAATCTCGGAGATGAGAATGAGGTAACCTAGTCGCGTTGGGTATAATTATCCAATAAACTATGGACGTTGAATCCAATAAAATGGGTCCCGGTGCGATTGGCGCTCTCTGGATGAGTTTATGGGTCAAAATGGGAACCTATTCACGCATTTTGAATGTGGGTTTTCAAGATCTCTGGTACCTAGGCATTTAAGGTATCATCTTCCACTAAATTGTGGACGCCCACTTTTTGCGTCCAATTGTTGGACTACCTCGAAAAAAAATTACATAACGCCAACGTCTAAACGTACTTCCAACCATGTGGGCTGAGTTTTCCTGTTCAGCGATACGGACCACCAAACAGCTGTGAGAGCATTCACGCTAAGCTGAACAGCATGTTCTACATTTTGTGTAACAAAATGTTCACATTTTCATAATTATTGGGGCACTGAAGGAGCAGCTCCTTGTTGCAGCAACAAGATACTTATATTCCTATGCAGTCGCAAATGCAGCGAAAGGTTTGGTCACTGTTGGTCATTTTCGATTTTTTTTTTGAAAGACACATTTGGTCCCTTACTACCCCCCCCCCCCCATTTTGACCCCCAAACCAAACCCCTGACCAAAATTTCAGATTTTTAGAAAAAAAATTACTACCACAGTCAGCCTACGGCGGATGGACTTATGGACATTTGACTTTTGGTTGGTTATTCCTTGAATATACAAACCTATGTTTTCATGATAATAGTCAACCTCTCCGATTCGGCTCAAAATTTTTTTCGGGACGTTTCATGATGTCCTGATCAAAAAAGGTCAATGTCCGTCCGCCGTCCGCCGTCCATTGTCCACGCCGTTTTTGGTAGTAGAAAATTTTCTAAAAAATCTGAAATTTGGGTCAGGGGTCTGTTTCCAGCCGAGATGGGTCCTCGAAACTTTTCAGCCCGATCGGACCAAATTTGGAGGAGGTAGGGGTTTTTTTAAATGGATTTCGAGATTTTGTGATTTAGGCGAGTGGGGTGTCATTTTCCACTAAATTTTGGATGCTGAATCCAATAAAATGGGTCCCAGAACAATTGGCACCCACTTGAAGAAGTAATGGGTCAAATTGGGTATTTATTACCCATTTTGAATATGTGTTTTCGGGATTTCTGCTACCTAGTGGAGTAGGGTGTCATTTTCCACTAAATTTTGGACGCTGAATCCAATAAATGGGTCCCAGAACAATTGGCACCCACTGGAAGAAGTTATGGGTCAAATTGGGTATTTATTACCCAATTTGATTATGTGTTTTAGGGATTTCTACTACCTAGGCGTGTGGGGTATCATTTTCCACTAAATTTTGGACGCTGAATTCAATGATGTGTGTCCCAGAACGATTGGCACCCACTGGAAGAAGTTATGGGTCAAAATGGGTATGTATCCACCCATTTTGTATGTGTCAGGATCTCTGGTGTTTTTCATCTACACACCAACGTCTACAAACGTCCAGAAAAATGTTTTGAGCTGAATCGGACAGATTGAATTTTTGCACGAAAACATAGGTTGTTCGTTCAAAGAATAACAAACCTAAACCAAGCTCGACAACACAGTAACCGCAGTTGTGTACCATCAAGTATATTTTGCAAATTCCCGCCGATACTTCTTGGGGCAGCTCATACAGCAATTTCATTGCCGCAAACAATCTGATGATTGTCTGTGTATTAGTTTTTGATCGATGGTGAGAGAATTCCTGAGCAGCGGTTCCAATCGGCGAGGTGGGACATCGATGGACGAGGTAAATTATTATTACGGGGTACTAGCCCTTGGCAATTTTGATTGTTTACTTTGACAGGAGAATAAAGTCTTTTCCCCCTTCCATACTTTCTCGAAAGGGTCGAAAGGGGAATTCCGATTATTGTTTGACTGCTGGGGGGAAATCCCTTCGTGAAGGACGAACGTTTTCTCTCTCAGTGACGCTACCGAAGAAAGAAAAAGCAACTAGAAAAGAAAGAGGAACAATCTACAAATCACCGATGGAATGTCAACAATCCGTTATTTCGTTTTCTCCGCCCAGGATGTATCATTCTGGTCGCGCGCAGATACTCAATAAATGGTCGAGAGCCACACAATTCTTTGGGAAATAGCGACGGGATAGTGACGCGGGAAGATGTCCGGGTGGAGGGGGTCCTTAGAGGCTCATTGATGATAACGTGGACACTCGACCAGACTAACTCGGTTCAGGCAGATTTTGGTTGGTAATTCCTTGAATAATCAACCTGGTTTCCTGAGTTAGGGGTCAAAATTTGTTTTTTGAAAAATGGGTTTTCGAGATTATTGGCGATCTAGGCGTGTGGGGTATCATTTTCCACTAAATTTTGGACGAAAACACACCAACCAAAAGGTATTTTGAAAATGGGTTTTGACAGTTTCTGTGGTGACATACTGGGAGGTTACCTATTCTTCGAAAATCGTACTATATTACCGTCTACTCAAACGTACATCAAGGTTACACAATTCGAGTGGAACTAATTAAAGTAACCCTCAATGAGGCACCTCGGCCCTTCGCTACTTCGTTCGGATTATTCAAAAAGGAAGTCACGAAAAACACGAAAGTTATGTATTAAGATATCCGTCTATTGTAATCATTTGCAGTGTTTCTCGTGCACAAACATGGATGGGAGTTCATTCGCCGAGGTGTTTATTCACAACAGTGGAATCCACACTTTTCATTTTGCCGCTAAATGTCAATCCTTTGTATCGTTTTCAATCTTTCACCGCTTCGTTGAAAAATAAAGATGACCCGCCGGTTTGCAGGTTGAATGAACGAAATGTGAATGTGGATCCGTTGATACACCAGCCATTCTTCGGCCAACATTACCGCTTCATTCAACGATGGCAAAAAACTAAACCGGCAATTGTGGTTCTCGTAGAGAGTTATTCAAAACCAACTGTTCCCTGATTCATTCCGGAGAAATCCGCGGGAAACATCTTCGTCAAGGAGGCCGAGGAAATTGGGGGGAATGGACTCATAGTCTTGATGACTGGCGATGAATGAAACTTGAAATTAGTGATATTCATTTTATGAAAACGCTTAAAACCAAAAGAACACACTTTCGAAATGGGTAGTTAAGTACCCATTTTGACCCATAACCTCTTCCGGTGGGCTCTTATCGTTCTGGGACTCATCTTATTGGATTCAGCGCCCAAAATTTAGTGGAAAACGATACCCCACACGCCTAGGTGCCAGAAATCTTGAATACACACATTCGAAATTGGCAGATTAATACCAATCTTGATCCATAACCTCATCCGGTGGACACCAATCGTTCCGGGAGTCATCTCATTGGATTCAGCGCCCAAAATTTAGTGGAAAACGGGATCCCACACGCCTTGGTACCAGAATATATATTTGAAAAATACATTTCAACTCCTCGTTGTTTTCATACCCACCTCAAGAGGGCACCGATCAGGCCGGTATCCATCACAATGGATTCAGCGTTAGAAATTTATAGGTAAACGGTACTACGAAGACTAATCCCTTCTTAATGTATCGGAACGCCCCGCATATCTTCTCTATGCTCCGTTCTCGGCCGGGAATTGTGGCATCGTCGCGCGCTTCTTCAGTTCTTATCGGTTAACCGTTTACGCACTTCGTTTGTGTAGTCAGTTACAGAACGTTTAATTATCTATTAGAACTCGGTATTCCGTGATTTCCGTTCGCGATCTAATGGTTTTCGCGCCGTAGTATGTCGTCGCGGTACCGCCAATTAATTTTCGATCGAGCGACGCAGATCTTTTGCCTACCCTGACAGCTATTGAAGAGGTGTCTTTTTTTCATTTCTCGTTTCTTTTGTTTCTACATGCGCCTTCGTACTGGGGCTGGTCTATAGGGCGTACATATTGACGCGTCCCCTGCTTTTAGGGACATTATCCCCCACCCGCGACATCTTTCAATCCAGCGGAATTTTTCCAAAATTCCAAAAAGATCCTGAATCGATTGGAATGGGTCTGGGACCCGCCGCACCCACTGTTCCCCCCTTTCCCCCATGTTGAAGAAATGAGTCTCCATGCGCCTGGTCCGAGGAATGACCAACCCCTGTGAAAGAATTTGCAGCGTTTTTGATCTAGACACCATGAAATGTCCAGAAAAAAATTTTGAGCCGAATTGGAGAGGTTGACCATTATCATGAAAACATAGGTTGATTATTCAAGGAATAACCAACCAAAAAGGTCGATGTCCGTCCGCCGTACGTCTCCATGCGCCTGGTCCAATAACCAACCCCTGTGAATGAATTTGCGGCGTTTTTTTCCAGACGGGTGGCACGGAAATCACCAAAATCCAACTTGGGTGCCCTTTCAATATGTGGTTGTTGGAAATTTAACATGAGTGCTCGTTGTTTGTGATTCTGGATTGAGAGATTGACAAGATCAGTTTTTCTACTTGAGTAACGTAACCACTTATCATCGATTTGGAGTTGAAAATGAATGGGAAGGGGGAAGCGTAGGTAGGAAGCGTAGGTAGTTTAACCACAACGAATATGGCAGAATGAATTGAAATAATTATTCGTTGTTATAGTCTGTGGGTCCACTATTTACTTTTGCGGTTAATTATACGCCGCAGGATGCGTGTGCAAATTGATATCAACTCCTTCGCGTGGAAGCTGTTAATGACGTTCAACCAATTTCCTGAAATGTTTCGTTTACTTCCAGAAATATTATTTCAGACTGGAATCGGCACTCAGTGAACGTGTGCTACCGTAGATGTCCTCGCCATTTCTAATAGAACTCCCGCCAACAAAACAACGGCCTGTCCCGACGGTCTCATTCAACGATAAAATCTCCGCCCTGTTATGTACTGCACCGCCAAACAGAACACCCCATAACGGCTTGTTCCACCGACACTGTCCGCTCATTACATTCGTTCGGGGGGTCGAAAATATCAAAGTTCGCCCGGCTATGTTAGTAAAAGCGAGAGGGGTGACGAGGAGGGGGTCCCCAGTTGATGTTTCCCTCGTAGAATTTTCACAGACGAATAGGAATTCCCTCGTTCGGTAGCCATTCCCGTTTGCACGGACTAACCGATGCAACGTTGTTTGACATTCATTAGCCTCGAGAAATAGGATATTTTCGTGACGATTTGGTTTTCAGTCGAAGAACTGTAGGGCGACTTTATCGAACTTCCAAGTGGCTTTCATGCACAAACGCTGCAAATTCATTCACACGGGTTGGTTATTCCTCGGACCAGGCGCATGGAGAATCATTTCTTCAACATGGGGAAAATGGGGGAAACAGTGGGTGTGGCGGGTCCCGGACCAATTCCAATCAGCGTCCAAGATTTAGTGGAAAATGATACCCCACACGCGTAGATTTCCAAAAATATCGAAAATCCATTTTTCGAAGTACACATTTTGACGCCTACCCCTCCCAAATTTGGTCCGATCGGACTGAAAAGTTTCGAGGACCGACCTAGGCCGGGAACAGACCCCTGACCCAAAGTTTAGGATTTTATTAAAAAAATTTATTGAAAACGGCGTGGACGGATAAAAAAATGTCAATCTCTCCTCCAAAATTTGTTTTCTGGGCGTTTCAAGGTGTCACTTTCGACTAAATTTTGGACGCTGAATCCAATGAGACGGGTCCCTGGATGATCGACGACCACCGGAAGAGGTCATGGGTCAAAATGGGTGCCTATCTACCCATTTCGAATGTGTGTTTAATTGATTTATAGTACCATAGGCGCTTAGCGTATCATTTTCCACTAAATATTAGACACTGAATCGATTCGAATGAGTCTTCATGCGCCTTGCCCGAGGAATAACCAACCCCTTTGAATGAATTTGCAGCGTTTTGGTTGGTTATTCCTTGAATAATCAACCTATGTTTTCATGCAAATGGTCAACCTCTCCGATTCGGCTCAAAATTTTTTTCTGGACGTTTCATGATGTCCTGATCAAAAAAAGTCAATGTCCGTCCGCCGTACGCCGTCCGCCGTCCGCCGTCCACGCCGTTTTTGGTAGTAGAAAATTTTCTAAAAATCTGAAATTTGGGTCAGGGGTCTGTTCCCGGCCTAGGACGGTCCTCCAAGCTTTTCAGCCCGATCGGACCAAATTTGGGCGGGGTAGGGGTCAAAATGTGTTTTTTGAAAAATGGATTTTCGAGATTTTGGGCGATTTAGGCGAGTGGGGTATCATTTTCCACTAAATTTTGGACGCTGAATCCAATGAAGTGGGTCCCGGAACGATTGGAACCCTCTGGAAGAAGTTATGGGTCAAATTGGGTATATATTACCCATTTTGAATATGCGTTTTCGAGATTTCCGGTACCTGGGCGTGTGGGGTATCATTTTCTACTAAATTCTGGATCCTGAATCGATTGGAATAGGTCTGGGACCCGCCGCACCCACTGTTTCCCCATTTCCCCCATGTTGAAGAAATGAGTCTCCATGCGCCTGGTCCGAGGAATAACCAACCCCTGTGTAAGAATTTGCAGCGTTTTTTTCTCTCATCCGTTGAATGTTGAGAAATCAATTTTTATTTAGAACGAGCGATTCCCTTCAAACGTTCAACGCCTAAGTCACCTTCTTCTTTTTATATTCCCTTCAATACGTTTTGGAGTAGAGTGGAATCATAAGAAATTTAATAATATAAATAATAAAAAACGAGGAAGGTAATATGAAACATCTGAACCTAAAACGTATTTCATAACTTTTAATGAAACAAAGGAAGAATACGAGGGGAATAGCACTTAGATACAGTATTAATTTCAACGGGCAAGGGATTCAATGGGGAAACGTATGAGCAAATATTTTCATTTCCGCATATGCAATGAAAAGCTGAGCCAGCCCAGCCATTTCGACGCACTCTATTTTTATTTAGAGTCCTTACCACCGCACCATTAATAACCTCCTCTCTAGCGGCTCGTGACATGTAAGGCCATCAAATTCGGGGTGAATAATTGGGCCAAATGGTGAGGAGAAAAAAAAGCAACGTTCTAAAAGTGACGTTCACGAGGTGCAATAAAACTCCACTCCTGGGCTGAAAACGGATTTTCATCATAGGAGGGCTAGTAAAACCCTTCATCTGCGGTCGAATTTTTCTCGTCAGGAAGTAGGGGGGCGGGATCCGCCATTGATGGATGCCTCGAGGCCAAATGCTCACAAATCAGTGCTTGTCCCATAAATTCTTAGGCCATCGTCTGTCACCGTTGGAGTGAAGGAGCTATCGATGAGGCCGCGTTCTGTGCCCACAATCGCCCTCGCTCATCCCCTCGTTTTACTCAATTCATATCAATACGATTTGATGCCAGTAAGACTTGCGGTCAGAAACATCACACCTAATTCTGCCTGACTTGCCTTTGCCTGTTCGTCGCTACAAGCGTAACTAAATAAGTTTGATCACTCAGGGTGACAGTTGTTCAATGATGTTGAATGATGAGTATCAATCGCCCGGTGAACGTGTGTCCGTTAATATTTCACAAGTGATGGGGATTTATTAGGCCTATAGAGTTAACTTTAACAACACGTTTGGGCTCTAAATCGATTTAGGCAAATGATACCCTTCAAAAACGCTGCAAATTCATGCACACAGGTGGGCTATTCCTCGAAACAGACGCATGGAGACTCATTTCTTCAACATGGGGAAAGTGGGTAAAACAGTGGGTGTGGCGGGTCCCGGACCCATTCCAATCGATTCAGGGTCCAAAATTTAGTGGAAAATGATACCCCACACGCCTAGGTACCGGAAATTTCGAAAACACACATTCAAAATGGGTAAATAGGTACCCATCTTGACTTGACCCATTAACTCATCCAGAGGGCGCCATTCGTACCGGGACCCATTTCATTGGATTCAACGTCCGAAATTTAATCGAAAATAATACCCCACACGCCTGGATTGCCAAATCTCGAAAATCCATTTTTCGAAATACACTCCTACCCCTCCCAAATTTGGTTTCGAGGACTGACCTTGGTCCGGGAACAGACCCCTGACCCAAATTTAAGATTTTTAGAAAATTTTCCACTACCAAAATTTGCGTGGACGGCAGCCAGACATTTGCTTATTTTGATCTAGACACCTTGAAACGGCCAGAAAAATATTTTGAGCCGAATCGGAGAGATTGTCTTTTTGCATGGAAAAACAGGTTTATTATTCATGGAATAGCAAAAAAATAAAAATAAATAAATAAATAGTCCTAATCGCTAATAATCGATCGTAAGCCTCTCTCCTACTTGGCGGGTGCGGGGCTGCTTGTGCTAAGGTACACGTGAAGTTCTAATAAACTAATCCAGCAGTACGATTAGGAACATCCAATCAAGATGTAAGCCTTCAACCTTCCGCACGCTCACAAAGCCTCCTGGAGTTCAAAGGTATTGGATTTCAGAGAACTAGCTAAGTAGAAGAGCTTCGTTGACGTCAGCAAAAGCGTAGAAACACTTGACAGCCAACCCTCGTTAGTTCGAAACCTCTCACCTCTCGACAAAATGCATTGACACGAGGGTTTCAATCGCTGACGGCACTCATTCAAGTGCCGCAATCGTTTAATCACGATAGCTATGGACCACGTGCGCGGGGATTAACGACGAAATTCAAAGTTTTGATCCTGTGTGCTCGACTTGGCACTGCATACCCCCGACAATATTTGAATACAAACGACAGCGAGGAAAAGCCACGCCATTCAACCGACATTAAGTCACGTTGTGCCTCTAAAATCACGACGCGTCGCTAAGTATAAATTAGGGGAAGCTGATTCCCGGCAGAAAGATGTCTCTTTGACGGTAATACGTTCTAACGGGCTTTTTCGCTGCTACTCGAATAAAAATAAAAAAATCCTGAGGGCCATTTATTCGGCCTTTTTACCGTTTTACTCTCGTCTAAAATTACAAAGGGAGGCGGCTTCAGAGAGACGTTGTGCTGTCAAACAAGATTGAACGCGGAGGAAAATCGTGATTGAAGTGTTTTCATTTTGTGTTTGCGTAATCGATAACGTGTGTCCTCGTACTGGCAGGGCTACTTCCTATCCATTGCTTGCAGCAGAATGAACTTTTTTGATCCAGACACCTTGTAACGTCCAGAAAAAACATTTTGGCCGAATCGGACATATTTACTTCTTGCATGAAAGCATAGGTTAATTATCCAAGGAATAACCAACCAAAATTAATGGAAAACGATACCCCACAAGCCTAAAACGTCAAAACCATCGAAAATGGGGAATACAGTGGTTGTGGCGTGTACCAGACCCTTCCTAATCGATTCAGCGTTCGAAATTCAATGAAAAACGATACCCCACAAATCTCGAATATTCATTTTTTGAAATACAAATTGTGAATACGTAATAGTTGCCGTTACGCTCTTCTGATACTTATAACAGTTGTGGAATGATTCACACCAATTTCGATTCACAAATTTCAATTACGAGTACGATTTTACGATCGTTTCTAATCGACTTGAACCCCCTTCACAACCCCCTTTTCCGGTGGAGACACGTATTTTATGTCCCTCGTCCGGAAACGTGACTATTTAAGTCTTAGAACGGTTTTAAATGCCCCATAAAGGTAGAAGACGAGACCAAATCGTTCCACGTCTTACTTGAGAGCCTGAGAGGAATAAAGGGAAGGTCGTACGTTGTCACTGTCACTTTCTCAAATTCAGGCTGACAAACTTTATTCGGATGACGCCCTCTTAGGACTGGACTTCCCCCATGTTTCGGTTACAGGGGCGTCGACCTTTCCTTTTACACCACCCATGTCACATAATATCATGTTGGAGTGTGTATCAAAGGATCATGAGGAGTATCATTTATTTAATGAATTAATTTTTAATCATTTACAAACGATGAATCACGCCAAAAAAGTCACCAATTGGATTTCGTATACGTAGTTTGTTCCTTTGTTGGACAACAAACAAAACAAACCTTTGGACGAAATAGTTGGCTACGAAATTGTTTCGATCGTTCCTGAAAGACAAAAACGCTGCAAATTCCTACACACGGGTTGGTTATTCCGAGACTCATTTCTTTAACATGGGGAAATGGGGGAAACAGTGGGTGTGGTGGGGCCCGGACCCATTCCATTGGATTCAGCGTCCAAATATTATTGGAAAATGATACCCCACACGCCTAGATCGCCCAAAATCTCGAAAATCCATTTGTCAAAAAACACATTTTGACCCCTACCCCGCCCAAATTTGGTCCGATCGGGCTGAAAAGTTTCGAGGCCGTCCTAGGCCGGGAACAGACCCCTGACCCAAATTTCAGATTTTTAGACAATTTGTTACTACCAACAACGGCGCGGACGGCAGAAGGCGTACGGCGGACGGCGTACGGCGGAGAGTTTGACTTTTTGCATGAAAATATAGGTTGATTATACAAGGAATAACCAACCAAAAATCATTAAAATCTGCGTTTCTGCATTAGGGAAGTGAGATTAGGTTTGGGTGTTGCTTTGGGTGGTCCGTTTTCACTCCGATGGGTTCGCTCAGGATTCTTTTGGATTCTTCATCGCAGAACCCCATTCATCCCAAGGATTTCCGTTCCGAGTCACCCTGGCCTTGAAACATGACGGCTGTTGATGGAGAGTAGCTTCAGTAAGACGAATCGTCTGTGGGGTCCTCTAGGTTTAGCGAAATCCACCCTCCTGGAGATCGCGGTTATGTGGCAGCAGAGATACCCTTGACCGACAAATGCCTCTGGCTTTTGGTCCGCCCGTTTGTACGCTTCCCCTACTTGAACACCATCCCCCATCCGTTCTGTTATGGGATCAAAATGTTGTTATCCTCTCCAAGACCAACTGAAGCCGATGTCTGACCGATTGGTCCGCCCTAACAAATTGACAGCTCGGCCCACGTCTCTCCAGGTGGCCATGTGCTCCGGCCAGGAGCGTGATGTCTCCTGGCGTGGTGGAGAGCAAACCCTTTCTACCGCATAATGCGACTAACGTTGACACGTACAACCCCCGATAGCGGAGTGGTTTTTAGTAGGACAGAAGCTAATCTACATCTCAACTAGGATTGATGCTAGGGAGTAGTGATTACCTCGGGTCACAATGACTAACCCGACTCATCCGGACGAGTCCTCGGGCGAAGAGTAATTGAAAGGTGTGCCAAAAGACTCGATCTCCGATTGCGGGGTGGCTCGTCAATTGAATTAGGTAACTCGAGGGTCTGGGGTTTCCCTAGAGCCAGCCCGATTTCCAGCGTTGTAGTTTCACACTCAACCCTCCATACCCTTCCTCCAATTCCCTTCTTAACCACGCGTCCCTTCGTCCATGCTCTCTCATGGGAACCGGGCACGCTTGATGGTTTTTCGACGGGAGTTTAGCGGGATTAGCTTTTCAACCCCTTTTCTCACAACCTTCCTACTCAAACACTCAATTGTAGCCGTTTCTTGACTGGCCCCATCGGCTCTTTTCTCCTGGTCAATAATGATGGGAGAATGGAAGGCTGATGTAGTGTCAGGGGAGTCATCTGGGTACGACTCGCCTAGACGTATTCGAGGACATCACACAATGAAATCATCAAAAAGGGTTTAAGTCTTCAGATTTATATTATGATTATTCAAGGAATAACCAACCAAAACGCTGCAAATTCTTCCACAATGTTTGGTTACCCTTTGGAGCACGGATGTTTTGCATTTTTGTTGGTTATTCCTTGAATTTCACATTCCTATTGGTTGGTTATTCCTTGAATAATCAACCTATGTTTTCATGCAAAATGTCAACCTCTCCGATTCGGCCCAAAATTTTTTTCTGGGCGTTTCAAGGTGTCTAGATCAAAAAAAGTCAAATGTCCGTCCAAACCTGAAATTTCGGTCAGGGACCCGTTTCCGGTTCTAGTAGGTCCTTGAAACTTTTCAACCCGATCAGTCCAAATTTGGGTGGGGTAGGGGTCAAAATGTGTATTTCGAAAAATGGATTTTTGGCAATCTAGGCGTGTGGGGTATCGTTTTCCACTAAATTTTGGACCTGAATCGATTAGAGTCGCCACACCCACTATTTCCCCCATTTTTTTCCCCCATGTTGAAGTAATGAATCTCCAAGCGCCGGACCAAATTGGGTGGGGGGGGGGGTCAAAATGTGTTATTTTTAATGGATTTTCAAGACGTTTTGGCAATCTAGGCGAGTGGGGTATCGTTTTCCACAAAATTTTGGACGCTGAATTCAATGAGACGGGTCCCAGAACGCTTTGTGCCCACCGGATGAGGTTATGGACTGAATCTATTTTTAAATTAGTCTCCATGCGCCACCCCATGCGCCATAACCAACCCGGTTTTTTTTTTTTTTTTTAAATGTAGAAAGACAACTTCCCCCCCCCCCCCTCGCTTATGACTTAGGGCATGATTACATAGGATGATTAATCATAATCGCCTTATCAATGAGTCATTGAGAACACGATCCCATCAATTATTGTTGAGTTTGACGTGAGTTTTTCCTTCTCTCCCTAGCCGGTGGTTCGATCCGTCAATCCCGGATCAAATTCACCCAAAATTTTGTGATTCTAATAAATCTTCGAGAACGAGTGGAAATTATTATTGCGAGATAAGCACGTGCGGGTCGGCAACGAAGTCGTATGAGAATGATCAGGTGGTGTTCCTCGTTCCACTTGCTTCCGAGATATGCGTATGATAAGTGAAGAGAAATATTAAAACGGGAATGGATTTTTTTTTTTTCTAACCGAGCGAACAAAAAACTTTTTCATCTCTCCGTTGATTCCTAAAAGCGGGCTCCGCCTTACATTATGCTGGCACCCTTGCGAATGAACTTATTCGTTTATTCCATCACATTCCGACTGTAAAACATGGTCGCGGTTCATTCATCCGCCAGACAAGTCACGCGTTGTCGGGGCAGGAAAAAAAAATTCGAGGCGAGGGAAAAAGAGAAGGATAAACACAAGCCATGCGTGTTAAATGGAAGACAAGGGGACTTTTCCAGTTTGGTGTTGAGCCAGAGAGGTGTACATGTAAGGAGTCACATTTTCGCCCCTCTGAAACGTTGTCCCCATTTAGAATAAAACCAGCGGACGGCAACTTTGGGGCGAGGTGAAGAAGAAAACCCAGCCAAAGCCTCTGTTGTAACCCCTACCTAATTGAGGCATTTCATTTTAAGGACGAGCCCTCGTCAGTTTCGCGCTTCTCTTTTTCTGCTTTCAAGTCCTCAGTTCAGGTCCAGAGACGCATTTGTCGCGAGGGAGTTCTCGGGTTCCCCCGAGAAATGTTAAAAGTGTTTTGAGTGTGTGCCATTGTTTTCCGTTGCGAGTGGAAATAGAGACAGTAGGATAACAGAGTACTGCAGACTATGCAACGGAACGGGCTTCGAATGTAGGGCTTCGCTATAAACGAGAGAAAATGTGGCGATGTTATACTAGTACCTCCTCTTTACAGCGTTTTGAGAAAAGCAAAATCCTCATTTCAAAAAGGCCAAGTCACAAAGTTCACTAAATCAATGCTTACAGTCTCTACATGTAGCTTATATAACATCCACTGTTGTAGCGAACACGAAAAGTCTCAGTTAAATAGAAACGCTGCAAATTCATTCACAGGGGTGGGTTATTCCTCGGACCAGGCGCATGGAAACTAATTTAAATCGATTCAGTGTCCAAAAACTCGTTCCGGGACCCGTTTCATTTGATTCAGTGTCCAAAATTTAGTCGAAAATGATACTCCACACACCTAAATCGTGGAAAATCTCGAAAATCTAATTTTACACCCCCTCTCCTCATCCCTCCACCCATTTGGTCGAGAATTATCTAAAAATTTGAAATTTCGGTAGAAAATTGTCCGCCACATTGGCCAAAATCGGGGTGGGTATATAGGTATAAATGCATTTTTTAAAAACTCAATTTTCGAGGTTTTGTGGGAACTTGGATTGAGACCGGGCCCGGTACGATTGGCACCCACCGAAATGGATTATGGGTCAAAATCTATCTACCCATTTATGTGTTTTCATGATTTTTGGCACCTAGGCGTGTGGGGTATCGTTTTTGACTAATTTCGGGACGCTGAATCGATTGGAATGAGTTCTGCACACTCACTATTTCCCCATACTCTTACTACAGGGAATAATAAACCTTGTGAAATAGTTTGCAGCGTTTTTTAAACAAAATTACATCAAATTAATATTGGAATTGTTGCATCCGCTTCATATTCAGCTCAGCGCGATCCGCTATCGGCCTCTTGCTACTCGTATTTTCGTTGTTATTGTTTACTCCTCATTCCAGTAAAGAAATTTGCAATACCTAAATGGTTTCCAGAAAACCCTTCGTCCTATGAAAATGCGGCAATTGTGGTCAAAACAATTAGTTCATCCTCGAACAAACCACAAGTGCACTTCACATATGACGCAGTAGTAGTCGATTGTGCAAATGCAACCGTTAGAAAAGCCCTTCTCGAGAAAACCAACATTAGTGGCTCTTTAGGTGGAATCAAATGGTCAAATTTCCACTTCACGGTTTCTGTTGTACAGATATTTGATCCGTCAAGAGAGTTTCCGCTGATTTTCCATTTACCCGAGAACCCTTCCGTCATTCAAGTTCAACACTTCATTTGATAATAAAGTGATTCGAACATTGTGGGTTGTTTGTATGAACAGGTCAGCAAGAATATAATGCGATCATAAGTTTTGCACGGCAAAGCCATCCTATTACATCTAATAATCAACGCACCAAATAAGACTTGAGAGTTAAAAGTCAGGGGAGCCAATATGATTTTTTCATTCTTTCTCTGTGGCGCGCCGAATATTTTTGAATCTTTTGAATAACCATATCCATTCGCCGTTTTTGGCAGTATGCACTTTTCTGAAAATTTTTAATTTAGATCAGTGACTCCCTTCAGGCCCCCAGTTGGTCTTTCCAGCCCTATCGGCCCTAACGAAGGAATGGTATGGGTG
This sequence comes from Cyrtorhinus lividipennis, assembly GCA_019603395.1. Lineage (NCBI taxonomy): Eukaryota > Metazoa > Arthropoda > Insecta > Hemiptera > Miridae > Cyrtorhinus > Cyrtorhinus lividipennis. The sequence continues at coordinate 12,804,692 of CM034007.1, forward strand.
AAAATGTGTGTTTTGAAAATGGGTTTTATCGATTTTTGGGTTTGAAATGGGGCTTAGGACCGATTTCCGCGAGGATGTGGTCGAAGTGCACGGGGTAACATGGGGTTGGATTGAAAACAGATGGTCCAAGTGCACTCTCCACTCCCCCTCTTCTTCTCATTCCTACAACAAATCTAAATAAATCTAGCATTCAAAATTTAGCGGAAAACAATGCCCCACAAAAGTTCTCAAAAATCTTGAAAATTCGTAGTTTCATATTCAATGTGTGGTTTCCTCTATTATGTTTAAAAGATAAAACAATAAAATCGTCCTATTCAAGAAGCTGATAAACTACTTTTTATTCGAACTATTTATTTTGTCGGGTCACTTCTATGTACGTATATGAAACATTACTCTTAATCGGAAGATGAGGGATGAGACGAATCCCCATAAATGACGAGTCTGTAAACTCTTAAATGGACTAAATGAAAGTTCTTGATATTAACTCTCGTAATCGTTATTTTAAACGCTGTATGGCACTGATTAAATATGAAATTCGCCTCTTCACTTTATTACGTAACTTTATTATACACTTCAACTTTTGAAATAGATTTCTCTCGTGGTAGGAATGTAATGGATGGATATCATTCCGAGTATTTTCTTTGTTTTTTCACTAGAGGGAACGGGTTTTATACGCTCTCAAACGCATTATATTCGTATCACTTCGTACCGTTTGAAATATACTCGTCATATATCCTTGTCAATAACGATTTCTTCAAACACCGCCTTTTCCACGTTCTGAACTCATCCAGTATCGGCGAAAAGCACGTTTTAGTTGAGGATATACGTAGATTTGAGATGGGGACAACCACAACCGCGTAATACGGATGAAACGCGAGCTTCGAACTCAAACAGCTCTTTGAGATGGCGCTGTTGTCTTAATATTTACTTACCAGGCAACAAACTCAGTGCCGGATCCACAGTGCATCATCAGACAGTTGACTAATCATTAAAATACCTGGCGGTTTTGAGAGGAGCAAGGTAATTTCTAGTGTTTAGCGTTGATGTAGAACTCTCCTTGGGACTTTGTACCAATAGCGGTGGCGGCATCCTTCGTAGAAGAAGAAGAACAAGAAGAAGAAGAAAACATGCTGTTTTGGTTGGTTATTCCTATGTTTTCATGCAAAAGGTCAACCTCTCCGATTCGGCTCAAAATTGTTTTCTGGACGTTTCATGGTGTCTAGATCAAAAAACGCTGCAAATTCTTTGATACGGGTTGGTTATTCCTCGGAAAAGGAACACGGAGACTCATTCCCATCGATTCAGCGTCCAAAATTTAGTGAAAAATGATACCCCACACGCCTAGGTACCAGAAATCCCGAAAACACATATTCAAAATGGGTACGGCGGACGGACATTGACCGCCGCCCGCGCTGTTTTCGGTTGTAGCAAATTTTCTAAAAATCTGAAATTAGGGTCAGGGGTCTGTTCCCGGCCTGGGACGGTCCTCAAACTTTTCAGCCCGATCGGACCAAATTTGGGTGGGGAAGGGGTCAAAATGTGTTTTTAGAAAAATGGATTTTCGAGATTTTGGGTGATCTGGGCGAGTGGGATATCATTTTCCACTAAATTTTGGACGCTGAATCCAATGAAGTTGGTCACAGAACGATTGGCACAATTTTTTACCTACCCACTACTACATACGTAGATCACACCTATGGTTACCAGCGTCGTATGGTCGAAATTGTAAGGCCAAAAAGGCACACCTCTCCTTGAACAACCATCTACGAGATCGGGAATTACCCGCCTGCTCCATAGGTATCATACTAGTTTCCATCGTCATTGCATTTATAAACGATCGGCGGTCCTGTGGCCGGAAAGTGGCGGTCTTATTTCCTCCTTGCCGGAATAACTTCCTATTCCCTTCCTTCTTATAACTTCCACCCCCACCCACCATTTCCTACAGGCCTTGTTCAAGGATCGTTCCGATCAATCGGTCAGTTACCCAGAGGAAATGGGCGATTAGGGGTGAACGAGTTGGTCAAAGGGTTTGGCAATATGTTGCCTCGCGACCTCTCCGTTTAGTTCTCATAAGTTCCGATCTTCTTCAACGGTTTTGGTTGATTATTCCTAGAATAGTCAACCTATGTTTTCATGCAAAAAGTCAATCTCTCCGAATCGGCACAAATTTTTTTTGTTGACTTTCGGGCGACATACGACATCATACTGGGAGGAATTGTATCACGGAATGCTGGCGATGGGAGTCCCAGGAAAGATTGTGCCTCTTGTCTTAGCCAAAATGAGATCTGATCGTTGTTTTGTCCGTGTGGATGGCGAAAACCTCTTCCCATTACAACCTGCAAGGGACTTCGCAAGGAGACAGCCTGGCACGTTTAATGTTTAACTCTACTTTCCTGGTTGGATATGCTGATGATGATGGCTGTAATCTTGGCCAATACAATAAAGCAAGCAAAAAAGAAGTTGAATGAGACCATATCCAGAGAGGGAGCATAGATGGATGGACACAATCTCTCACTAGCCACTGCCAAGACAGAGATGGTACTATTCACACGAAAATGCATCCCAAATATCATGCAAATCAGAGCGGGGGAAGTTGAGGTGGAAACAAAACCAGTAGTCAGGTACCTGGAAGTAATGCTGGACACCAAGATAACCTTTGAGGAGCACATAAGGATGGCTGCAGCCCTGAGTCGTATAATGTCAAACATTCAAGAACCTAGATCGTGCAAGAGACAACTATTAATGTCAGTTGTACGCTCCATCCTGCTGTATGGGGCAGAAGTATGGGCGGACGCTCTGAATGTCAAATGCCACCAAAAACGGATGCTCACAGTGCAAAGAAGAGGCGCACTTCGCATTGTGAGCGCCTAAAAGACAGTATCAGAACCAGCCGTGCTCCTCCTGACAGGAATGATACTAATACATCTGCTTGCAAGGAGAGGAAAAGGATGTACCAGCGACGGGAAGAAGAGCCCTGGCCTCAATTAGCCAAACAAGAGCGGGAAATTCAACTCCTGGCATGAAACCTGGGAGACAGAAACATTAGGAAAATGGACGGCTCAAGTGGTGCCTGGCTAGAGAGGAAAAACGGATGTTCAAGGGAGGGGTCAACATGAATTTCCGAGATTTTCGGCGATCAAGGCATGTGGGGTATCATTTTCAACTAAATTTTGGACGCTGAATCCGACGATACGGGTCCCGGTATGACTGGCGCCCACCCGAAGAGGTCATGGGTCAAATCTATCGCCGAATCAAATGCGCGTTTTCGAGATTTCTGGTACCTAGGCGTGTGGGGTGTCATTTTCCACTAAATTTCGGACACTGAATTAATGATACCACAAAGGACTAGATACCAGAAATCTCGAAAAACCCTTATCAAAATAGGCAGGTAGATTCCCATTTTGACCCATAACCTCTTCCGTTGGGCACCAATCTCATTGAATCTAAATAATTGTTAGTAAATATTCCGTATAATTGATCTAAATTTAGTCAAAAAAGAAACCCTACACGCATAGATCGCCGAATCCCATTTTAAAATTTGGTCCAATCGGCTGAAAAGTTTCGAGGACCGACTAGAGCTGGAAACGAGTCCTTGTCCAGAATTTCAAATTATTAGAAAATTTTCTACTACCAAAATCGGTCGGACGGCGGACGGACACCTTGAAACGTTCAGAACAAAACTTTTGGGCCGAATTGGAGAGATTGAATTTTTGCATGAAAACATAGTTTCAAAGGAATCGTGCGTAGCGCATTATTGTGGAATGGATGGCATGAATTAGTTGATATTTGACTAGCTCCCCCACCTTCTCTCAATGGTGTCATTTAGATTAAGTTTACAATGTTCACAACTGAAAGTGGTGGAGTACGGAGGCGATAGAGTGTTTCCTTTTAGACCTATTCAGTCACATTCAGCCAATTTAGCGCTGAAGTAAAAAGAACGAACGAATAATATAAAAAAACCGTCTTACGAACCGTTTGCATAGAAGGGAATTCATGTCGAAACCTTTTATTTACGGTGTATTGAGCGGACCCGTTGAAACGTGCGTGTACGGGGCGAACTCAGTCAGAACTCAGCACTGCAGGCACGCAGTTTAACTCAACAATCACGCGGCCTACGAGTTACCATTAATCGGATCGCAATGGGATCAGTGATATTTTCCAATTTGGAAACGTTCTGGTGTTTGCGGAATCAGTAGTGCTCATTATGGTAGAGGCAGCCGCATGGATGGGACATGATGTGGACACGGAATGTTCAGTGAAACGTAGCAACCAGCATGATGCAGCACATTCAACTTGAGAATAATAACATTTAGGCACAAGGGAAGTAGCTCTCTCTACCGAATTACTTAATGAAAGTGATGTTAATCGAACTCAGTCAACCCATACGTCCATTTAAACCAGAATCCTCGAAAAGGCGTAAGGAGATTAATTTGAACCTCGGACCAGGCGCATGGAGACTCATTTCATCAACATGGGGGAGATGGGGAAAACAGTGGGTGTGGCGGGTCCCAGACCCATTCCAATCGATTCAGGATCCAAAATCAAGTGGATCATTTTCCACACGCCTAGGGACCTGAAATCCTGAAAACACATATTCAAATGGGTGATAAATTCCCAATTTGACCCATAACCTCTTCCAGTGGGTGCCAATCGTTCTGGGCCCCATTTCATTGGATTCAGCGTCCAAAATGTGGTGGAAAATAATACCCTACTCGCCTAAATCGCCCAAAATCTCAAAAATCCATTTTTCAAAAAACACATTTTGACCAAATTTTAGATTTTTAGACAATTTTCTACTACCGAAAACGGCGCGGACGGGGGACAGCGTACTAGGCGAGTGGGGTATCATTTTCCACTAAATCATGGACGCTGAATCGATTGGAAAGGGTCCGGGATTCACCACACCCACTGTTTCCCATATTGAAGGAATGAGTCTCCGTATGCCTGGTCCGAGGAATAACCAACTCGTGTGTATTTTGATCTAGACACCTTGAAACGTCCAGAAAAAATGTTTGAGCCGAATCGGAGAGGTTGACCTATGCATGTAAAACATAGGTTGATTGTTCATGGAATAAACAACCAAAAGTGCAATGAAACTCGCTATGAATCTCGCAGGTCACAAGACACCCTTTCACTTCGTTCACTTTTTCCCTTTCGTTATTGGTTATAATTCGAGGGATTGACGGATTTAGCAAACACGGGTGAACTTCAGATAGGAAGTTGAAACACACGTAACGTCTCGGAACTAGGAGGAACATACGAGTTTAATTTTTCAGAGGACCGGTTGACTTCTAAACGGGAAATAACCTCCGACGGTTAATTTCGGGCCAAGACACGCACTGCTCGTGCGTCGGCGGGGTCTTTTGTGTATTCATTTCAAAGTCCAAAGGAAGAGTGCACATGACAGGCGGTTGGAGAGCGCTTTTCAGCTTATCCTCTGCCGACTAACACCATCCTATCGGCCCTCCACACTACTTTACCCTGTGAATGGCACAACCGTTTCATTCCGTTCCGTTTGCCGGACAAAGCTAAATTGGATTCGGCTTTTGGTTTATTATTCGTTGTTTCCTTACGCAGCATTTGTTCATCTGTGTCATCCTTCAGGTTCCGCTCATAGGCACGACATACGCGTTTCATGCCGCAGAAAGGTCTCGTTGAGTTTCAAGCTTTCTCATTTGATCGAATTTCTCTCGTCAGCGAACCTTTGAAGGCAAAGTGACCGCACATGTTAAACGAATTAATCAGTAACCGGATTCTCAGTGGCCGCAATCATGAGTCTAATCAAGTTCGACCAATCGTCGGCCTCAGAATACCCGCGGTAGTTGTGTACACGTTGAGATTATAGCCGCAGTATGTGTGTCCTGGTCAAATCACTCGTATTTGATCGTATTTGGCCCCCTTTCATGTTAAGTGCGCGTAGCGGCAATTTGAATGCCCTTTGGAGGGACGGTTCGCCACAATGTTGACGATTCAAACATTCATAGATTATTAGGGAAGCCTGTTCATTGTAAATGAAGATTTGATTAAAAAATTTGACGAGCCGAAATATAACGTAAAGTGAAAACGCTGCAAATTCTTACACAAGGGTTGGTTATTCCTCGAACCAAGCGCATGGAGACTAATTTGAACCTCGGGCCAGGAGCATGGTCCCAGAACGATTGCCACCCACTGGAAGAAGTCATGGGTCAAATTTGGTATATATTACCCATTTTGAATATGTGTTTTCGGGATTTCTGGTACCTAGGCGTGTGGGGGTATCATTTTCCACTAAATTTTGGACCCTGAATCGATTGGAATGGGTCCGGGACCCGCCGCACCCACTGTTTCCCCATTTTCCCCATCTAGAAGAAATTAGTCTCCATGCGCCTGGTCCGAGGAATAACCAACCCCTGTGAATGAGTTTGCAGCATTTTTCATTGAACAGAGAAAATATTGAAGAACATTTAATGTTCTTTGGTTGACACCGCCTGTCATGAACGGGTAGAGGCCGACATGGTCTGAATTCAACAAGAACGTGCATTGTGAAGTAATGATGGTCATTTTTTGGACGAAATGTGATGGTTTTTCGACAATTTGTTCTCATCCATGTTCACCTTATCCTGAATGGACGTTCGTCCGACTATTTGAACAAGATATTTCTGCCTGAGAGGGCAGTACAGTGGTTTAACTCAAAGACCTCGTGAAATCAATTTGTCAGCAAACATAACAGCGTTTCAAGGACCTCATCCTCTGAGGTAGTTCGGACGCCGATCAATGCTTACTCTCGTGTATCATATCGCCCGGAATTCAATATGCCTCGTTGAGCCTCGTAGGACATTCGAGACCATTTGTATTCAGGTGGAACGCGTCAGTTTATCCCACCACTTAGCCTATACGGTTTCCTGACTGAGGAACTCGAGTTATGGGCCCTCAAGACCGCGCTACCCGGCCTAGTTCATTTTGTGATGTCAGTCAAGAGCGGCGATGCATCAGTTTGACAGCCTCATACTTGAAACGGTTCGGCTTTGTGAACGGGAGGGATATTGGATGTTTTGATGAGTCGGTCGTATTCGGATTTCGGACCAAAGGGAGCGGGATGCGTTGGTATTTTGGGTCCATCGTTAGATATAGCTCTCTTCTGGATCATCGCTTGGATCAACCCTTGTCACCAATCTCTCCGATTCGGCCCAAAATTTTTTTCTGAACGATTCAAGGTGTCTGGATCAAAATTAGCAAATGTCCGTCCGCCGTCCACAGTCCACGCCGAGTTTGGTAGTGGAAATTTTTCTAAAAATCTGAAATTTTGGTCAGGTACCCGTTTCTAGCTCTAGTTGGTCCTCGAAACTTTACAATTCGATCGAACCAAATTTGGGTGGGGTGCGGGGCAAAATGTGTGCCTACCTACCCATTCCGTGTCTTTTCAAGATTTCTGGTGCCTAGGCGTGTGGGGGATAATTTTCCACTGAATTTTGGACCCTGAATCGATTGGAATGGGTCTTGCACCCACCACACCCACTGTTTCCATTAATCCCATGCTAATGAAATGAGTCTCCATGCACCTGGTCCAAGGAATAACCAACTCCTGTGATTGAATTTGCAGCGTTTTTAGACATAGGTTGGTTATTCAAGGAATAATATAAGGAATAAAAAGCGAAGGAAAGCTTTCGAGATGGGACGCATGGTAAAGCCGACAATGCGATGTTAGCGCATAACATAGACCTCAATCTATTAGTTTGAAGCAAGTAGATTACCATCGCCTAATGGTTGTTTATAATCAGCCAATTATCAAGGGGGATGATATTAATCGGAGTGGAAAATAGATCACGCATCCTCGCTAATTGGATGCTTCGGTGTCTCGAGATCGGGATATTGATTGTTCATAAGTTTGTACCAACTGTGGAGGGGATTGAAAACAATACGACTCCAACGACCAATGCTGTTTGCCTGAACTGTTGGGTTCGGTGAGTAAAATTGGGGTTCATCAGAGTTTTGGGCAGAGAATTGCATATGGAGCGGTCTCTGCTCGGCAAGAAGAATTCTACCCAAAATGGTATGCCACCACCCCTGGAGCACGCTCTCTTTTAATTCCCTCCCTCAAGCGGTAAAACCGATCTATAAAGACTTCGCAGCCCAATTTTTGAAAGACTCTGAATTTCAAGCGGTTTCTTTTTCCAGTTTCCGGTAGGCACATTTCAAAACAAATCATTGAAAAACATGAAACTTTAAGCTCTTTTTTTTATCAAACGCACGGATCAGATTTTAATGTTCAAATTGTTCTTAAAGGGAAGCCATCATCAAGGTTCTCCCTGATATCACGGAACAAGAAGTGCTTACGCTGGCCCGTTATTACATGGATACATTTCAACAAGAGAAGTTATCATCGTCTTCAATACGGTAAAACCAAAACCTGCGAAATATTTTGAACCAATGTTTTTTTTTTTTCTTAGGCGCAATCAGTGATGGACGTATTCATATTAATACGTTTATATAAATTAGTATAAAATATAATAATGTTAATCATTTATAAGAATGCAAATAGTGAAAAAATCATAAAGTAACTCCCATAAATTTTCATTTTTAATGTTTTTTTTTTAATTTCCCCCAATATTTACTAAACATTTATTGCAAATTTTATTTGTTTTAAATTTATCGAAAAGGGTAAATGTAATGAGCATTCCTTCTTTTTAAGTGAACATTTACAACAAAATATTAATTTTTAGTGAAAAAAGAGAAAATAGCAATTGTGGAACATTTTGTCAAGAAAAACGTAATTTTGTTAGACTTACATAAGAGTGTCATTGATTTAGGTTAAAAAAAATTGTAGAATATCTCAATTCGTAAAAAATAAAGTAAACTTTGTAAATTTTAAAGTTTACTCAATTTACAAATAGAAAAAGGATTTTATTAAAATGTTTATTTAGACGCGATTTTCTTCGTACTCGTCTTCGTTGGTACCTGGGTTCGAATTCATACATTTAGGCTATCATTTATATTCATGAATAGGGCCACGTCCCTATCCCCGATCCCTTCTCCACTAAACTAAATAAAAACATTTTAGTAATAATTATTAAAGAATAAATAGGAGCGCGAGTCCACTGGCAACTGGGAATTCTAATGACTCGGTCTCTCAAAAGTTGTTCTCTTCAGTCCTTTTGTACAGAACACAACTCATGGGCCGTTTGCTGAGGTAACAATTGCTCAAAATATTATCATTATCATTTTTGGTTATTTTAGGTCCCACGTTCGTGCCGTGGTGGATTCTGCTGGTATGTAACATGATTTTGAGCTCATTTATGCATAATAATCAATACTTTTCCCGTTTTCTATGCTTGAAATTGAATCCTCAGATTCAGAAGTTTCTCTGGATCCCATAATCAACTATATTACATCTAAGGACGCTGCGAACTCATTCACAGGGGTTGGTTATTCCTCGGACCAGGCGCATGGAAACTCATTTCAATCGATTCAGCGTCCAAAAATTAGTGCAAAACGATACCCCCTAACGACATGAAGAAAATGGGGGAAACAATGGGTGTAGCGTGTACCGGACCCATTCCGATCGATTCGGCATTCACAATATAGTGGAAAATGATACCCCACACGCCTAGGTACCAGAAATCTCGAAAACTCGCTATTGGTTGGTTATTCCTTGAATAATCAAATCTTGAATCAACCATGCAAAAAGTCAACCTCTCCGATTCGGCCCAAAATTTTTTGTTCTGGACGTTTCAAGATCAAAATGAATTAATTGAAATTAGCAAATGTCCGTCCGCCGTTCTCGCCGATTTTGGAAGTAAATTTCTAAAAATCTGAAATTTTGGTCAGGGACCCATTTCCGGCTCTAGTTGGTACTCGAAACATTTCAGCTCGGTCGGCCCAAATTTGAGTGGGGTAGGGGTCAAAATTTGTATTTCGAAAAATGGATTTTTGGCAATCTAGGCGTTTGGGGTATCATTTTCCACTGAATTTCGGACCCTGAATCGATTAGAAAGGGTCCGGGTCTCCACACCCACTATTTCCCTCATAATCCCCATGTTGAAGAAATGAATCTCCATGCGCCTGGTCCGAGGTTTAAATTAGTCTCTAGGCTCCTGGTTCGAGGAATAACCAACCCGTGTGTAAGAATTTGCAGCGTTTCTGATCTAGACACCTTGAAACGTCTACAAAAAAATGGGCCGAATTGGAGAGATTTACTTTTTTGCATGAAAATATAGGTCGATTATTCAAGGAATTACTAACCAAAATCGAAAAGTTCGCATTTGGTCCAGTGTACATCTAGCTTGACGGTCCACATTCTCTCAACATGGAGGAAAAAATGCTAGGCTGGATACCTAAGAAGATGTCTTGGATTGGCGGCGTGGTAGTGGCCGTTTATCCGAAATGATTTGATTAAATTTTGAACCCCCAATCCTGCGTGCCAATCCACCGAAACGGCCCACACCCTTTTTCATCTTCTCACCCTCGGAAAAACCGCACCAACATCCTTTACAGCAACTTGGGGAGGGGAACAAAACTCGTCTCGAAGATCACTTCAACCCATCTTGAGGAGACCAGGGAACGCCCAGGCAAGGCAAACTGTTTCCTCGCTCTCACTACACAACACCTCTGCTTTATTCACTTCCCAGAGATATTGCTTCTCGAGTGCCCCCACCCCCACCCCCTCCAACTACCACCGTTTCCCTTAACTGATTCACTTGTCTCGCTATGGAACCGTGGCTTGGCGGGTAATTTGATAGATGCCGGTGATATACGTTTACAGCCTCGAATTGGCTGTGCGGATTGAACACTCTTCCTGTAAATATGTATCAATCTCCCTCATACATTTTGTACTGCACCCAACCAATCCCCTCAGCTCTGTATAATAAACGTCGTAAAAAAACTGATCTTCTTGCCGATGAGAATAGAAGTCGCTCTGAATTAGAAATTTGTAACATTTGTTGAAGTCGTGCCATGGCATTTGTTATTATTTTGACACCTTAATTAGTTAAAATGACGTTTAATGCAACATCATTAGGTATTCAGACTCACGAGCTTCATTGGTAAACGGCCTGGATCAAGGCATTGATCGGGATTTCAGCCCGATTGAACCAAAGTTGGGAGGGAGGGGTGCTTTTTGAAAAATGAATTAACGATATTTTTAGCGATTAAGGTGTGTTGGGTATCATTTTCCACTAAATTTTGGACGCTGAATCCAATGGGATAAGTTTCCATGCGCCTGTTCCTAGGAATAACCAACCCCTGTAAAGAGTTTGCCATGTTTTTTCCCCTCATATCTGGGCGTGTGGAGTATAGATTGCCGCTTTACACGGAAACCTAAATCAACGGAGCTATCGACTTCAACTGAATGGCGTCTTTGTTGATAGATGTTCTTGAAATTATTTTGGAAATCACTGAAGATTCCTGAAGGATAAACTTCATGCGCGAGCGATCCCTAATATTAAACCATTGTGGAATAATTCGAAGGATTTTCTAATTGCCGTAAAATTTTCTACCATCGAAATGTAATATCACTGTTCTGGAAAACTCGGCTTACCTCAGGACAGGAGCTTTTGGAGATTCTTATTCTTTATGTCACTGTCAACCTCCGTTGTTTTATGTATTCAAAAACAAATTAGATTTTCATCTAATTCGTTTAAACGGTAGCTAGTTAATTGGAAGATCGAGTTTTCGTGACATTTGAATATTAAATATTAAATCAGAAAATTGTCCTCTCGTCATCTAGTTCAAGAAGAAAAATTGAAGATTTGTTTGTATCTCGAGCTTACTCAGAATCTCGAGATTCACTTCAAATGTCCCAAACCAATTAGTAACTTGTAATTCGCTGACAATGATTTAGGTCCGTTGATAAAAACTGTTTACGGGGATGAAAACTTTCGGGGTAGGAGGGGGAAGGGGGGCGCTGTGACAGGGTGACGTGAGGCTGAATCTTTTCCCACTAATTAGAATAAATAACAGATTCAGATAAATCGCTCATTCCTCATTTCAGAGCCTGAGGCTGTTACCGCTTTGCAAACTCCCGATCAAGTATTCAGCTGAAGGTTTCCAATTATCACTGAAGGTGCCTCACCCCTTCAGAAATGCGTAATTATAAACCGCCCCTCAACGCAAACGGATGCCCTCTCCGGAGTTTGTGCTTCCCCAGTGGTTCATTTTTCCTGAATACTCAACTAGGGGCCTTCGAGATTGTTCGATGAAAACTTTTCATTGGATTAATAACACTGAGACCGATTGTGCCAATACCCGTCCCATTTACTATGTAAAGCGGTATTGCTCTCCCGAACAAATTACTAAGCCCTTCGAATCTGTTATGAAATTATAAAAGTAGAGTTAAGTTCGAACCACGCAGCACGGTGTTGCGAAGCAATTTTAAAATTCATCTCCAACCTCGATAAACTCTTTAAATGAGAGTGGGAGGTGCGCGCACTCTATAAATGTTGAAAGGATACGTTTCCTCTTTTTTAACTGATTAAAATCATGCGTTGACATGTTTGGTCGCGCCAATCGTAATACGAGTATGTTTGACATCAGCTCGGATTCTCCTCCAAAAATCATAAAGGAAGCCCTTTGAACGCGGATAAGCTCGATTTTCACGAAAAACTGTCCGTTGAAAATCTCTTATTTGAAATCATTTCGAGCGAATTTTCCTAATCAAAGCGACGTTTGTCACAAAGTAAACCCTCCATGCACGAAAATAATATTTCCGATCGGTTATATATTTTGCGTTTGATACACGTCGAACGTGAAAGAACTTGAAGAGAGGGATTGAAGAAAAATTTTTGTATATTTTAACACAATTTGGCGAACGAGTCGCCATTCAATCGACTTTTCAAAACCTCATTATTCGCTAATCCTATTAGAAGGGAATATGTTTTTAAAGGTATTCCCGGGTGGAGCGAATAACGTGATTTAGTGTTATAATGATGTTTTGTATTTTGGACACGACTGAACGCTTCAATCTCATTTACAGAGTCACGTTCAAACGAAATGAAGCAGTTGCCTGTAAAGGCTCGCCGTCTGAATAAAATTCATATTTGTCTTGATAATTATTTTGTTGATATTCTTTTCGCATTTTGTTACCTGAAACGTGAGCGGGTAACCTTAATGACATCTGCATCCCTCACCTGTAACAAAAAATTAAGGTAAGTTGATAGAAAAGAATTGTTGTTCAATATATCAAATGATAAACAACATTACAAGTACAAAGTTCGAGGGTGCTCTCGGCCTGTTCTTAAATGAAATCAAGAGAAAGGCGACTCCTCATTATGGGGAACATAAGCGATTTAGAAAAAAAAAGAAAAAGATGATCCTGAAGTGATGATTTGTCGAACTAAATACATACATAATAATCCGTAGAGTTCTGCATAAAATGCTCTGCAGTTCCAAAATTGAACTAAAAGATGGCCTGCTATTTTCTATATTAAACTAAAAGGTCAATTCTTCTTAGTTCGATCGTGCTTAATAAAACCTTAGACGCAAGGTTTTCTATCATTACAATTTATTAAGCACAATCGTGATTTCCAACAACCATGGAATGCTACCTTAAACCGGAATGCTTCAGAGTCGATCCACATGACCCGGCGGCCGCAAAGGATTGGAAATTCTGGTTGAAGACATTTGAAAATTTCGTGACGTCCCTAGGAGAGGGGAGAGGACTTTCAGAGGCCAGTAAGCTGAGATTTCTTTCCAATTGCGTTTCTCGGTCGGTTTATGAATTGATTTCCGATTGCCCGACCTATTCCGAGGCAATCGCTGTTCTGCAGGCCACTTACGTAAAACCTACCAATGCAATATTTTCGAGGCACAAATTAGCGACGAGAAGGCCTAACGAGACTATTGACCAGTACGTTCATGAACTACTCACAATCAGCAAGGAATGTGAATTCAAAGCAGTCTCGGCCGACGAACATCGCAGTAGTTACGTCCGAGACTCATTCTTCCGTGGCTTAACCAATGCCAATATTCGTTTAAGGCTTTTAGAGAAAAACCAATTGAGTTTAACTGAGACTCAAGACATGGCGAGAGCACTGGAAGCTGCAGTAGAGCACTCTTCATCCTACTCACCGGAGACTAATTCTGTTTTGAATGCAACAGACACAATCAGCAATGAACCTGAAGATCCTCGGGATGAAGTGGCTGTAGCAGCAACGAGTGGAAGGAAGAAATGTTTTTTCTGTGGGCAGGCGAGGCATCGCTCAAGGCGTCAATGTCCAGCACTCGAAGCATCTTGTGACAACTGTGGGAAGAAAGGGCACTACGCTTCCATATGTAAGCCTCAGAAATCCCAACAGAAAACGAAGGCTGTGGCCGCTACGTTTCCCACATTGACAGCATCAACTTTGACAACCGCAGCAGCCTCTTATCTACAACACGCTACTATCCTGATACAGGTAAATGGCTTGTCAACACAAGCGTTGATCGACACAGGAAGTTCTGACTCTTTCATTTCTGAGAGGTTTTACGCAATTCATAAAAACAAGTTTAAACTCCTACCGAACTAGTGACAGCGTGTCAATGGCAGCAACATCATTGAATACAAAAATAACACATTACACATTAGCTACAATAGACATGCAAGGCCATCACTATCGTGATGTGAAGATGAGACTATTACCAAGTTTGTGCGCTGATGTTATTGTGGGACATGACGTCCTAGATCAAGTAAAATCAGAGGTTCTTCATTAAATATCGGCCTTCAAATGAATAGACAAAATGTATGTACCTGCGGTAAAGAGCTATGGATTAGTGCCCCCCGGAGGAGGTTATGGGTCAAAAAGGGTACCCATCAACGTATTTTGAACGTGGTTTTTGAGATTTCGGGTACCTAGGCGTGTGGGGTATCATTTTCCACTGAATTTTGGATTCTGAATCCAAGAAGGCGGGTCCCGGAATGATTGGCGTCCACCGGAAGAGGTTATGATTCAAATTGGGTCTCTATATCCCCACCTCGAACGTGTGTTTTCGAGATTTCTGCTACCTAGGCGTGTGGGGTATAATTTTCCACTATCTTTTGGACGTTGAATCCAAAAAGACGGGTCCCGGAATGATTGGCATCCACCGGAAGAGGTTATGGGTCAAAATGGGTCGTTACGTTCCCATTTCGAATATGTGTTTTCGAGATTTCTGGTACATAGGCTTGTGGGGTATCATTTTCCACTAAATTTTGAACGCTGAATCGATTGGAATGAGTCTCCATGCTCCTAGACTAGGACCTTATTGACCCCTAATTGATTTCACAAAAATTAATGTGAATATACTGTTGGAAAGCTGGTTTTTTTGGAAGTGATATTATTCGAAAGAACGCGGACATTTTTCAGTGGAAAGTGTTTGTATTTACCATTTAAATGTTGTAAATGTTTCGTGTTTTCTTTAATTGTCCAACTCTGGGCTAAATTAATTAATGAAATTAACGATATAAACTCATTTATTGGAGAGATTAGGAAGGGGAATCGAACATTTTTCTAACGATATACTTATATTTTAGATTACTATGTAAATTAGGGTTGTTTTGGCCGTTTTAGTGCCGTCAGGTCGATAAGATGACAAAAATCGTTTATCGTGAATAACTTATAGCAAAGCCTCTTGGAATGAAAGTCTTCAAGATATTTTTTGTTGCAAATGAGTTGTGGAATCGACGCTTTGAAGAATGCTAACCTTATTGGCACACCCTATATTAGTATTTACTCTGACAACTAAAACGATGTAACCCTCGTTATTTTCG
Source organism: Cyrtorhinus lividipennis (assembly GCA_019603395.1). NCBI lineage: Eukaryota > Metazoa > Arthropoda > Insecta > Hemiptera > Miridae > Cyrtorhinus > Cyrtorhinus lividipennis. Next base: position 12,820,389 of record CM034007.1, read on the forward strand.
TGGTAATGATATTCATACGGAAAGCATCACCGATAAAACCCTGAGTTTGAACGTAGAAGTTTGTCAAAATTCAGATTCAGATCTCTTGTCATGACCGCTCGTCTGTTGGTTCAGGGTGCAAAAATATGTGGCGAGGCGAGGTTCTGGGTCAATAGCGTCGGGTTGAAAAGGAGCAAACCTCACAAACCACGTCTTTCGACCGTATTTCACTAATTACTTTAAAATTCGAGGGAGGGATCGAGAAGAACCTCGGTTGGAAAGCTTTGATGCCGGCTTTCCTCTCACGAAGGACGCGTTTTCTCAATAGGGTCAATAAGCTCACCACAGCGGAACGCCTCGAGGGAGAGATCCGTTGCCGCTTTATTTCACGCCCTCTTCAATGATCCGTCGGTCACCTCCAGGGTAAATAAAAAAAAGGACCTAAATTAAATCCACCCTGCTATGTACTGTGACGAAAGGCATCCTAGTTAGTTTGTCTGCAATACGCATACGACACCAGTGCTTGGGTCATTCCCATGGGACATCTGCGGTACCAAAGGCACCTTTTTTTCTCATGTCTTTTAGCTAGTGCACCCCCCCCCCCCTCTTACCTCCATTTGTCACTGATTGGAAGAACCTACTTCACTATCCATCTATAGCCAGTTTTCACAAGAACAACCTGTTCATAATTAAAGAAGACAAAAACGCTGCATATTCATTCACACGGGTTGGTTATTCCTCGGACCAGGCGCATGGAGGCTCATTTATTCAACATGGGGAAAACAGTGGGAGTGGTGGGTCCCGGACCAATTCCAATCGATTTAGCGACTAACATTTACTGAAAAATGATACCCCACACGCCTAGGTACCAGAAATCTGGAAAACCCACATTCGAAATGGGTAAATAGGCACCCATATTGACCCATAGCCTCATCCAGAGGGCACCAATCGTTCCGGGACCCGTCTCATTAATTTATAGTTATGGGTTATATAAATCCCTTGCATTTTATTCCTCTATGCCGCTTCCCAGACGGGGAGAGAATTAATCAACACTGACTGGATTAGTGCCTCGTAACGTTTTTTTTTTTTTTTTTTTTTTTTACATTTTTGTGCATGAAGTTTTGGACCTCTCGACAGATAGGGATCAGCTTGCGTGGTTTCTTGTTCAGCTGTTTTATGATGTAAACTGCCCTCAACGAGCTGAAAAGTAAGGATTTGGGAAACAAAAATGAACATTAGGACTTTTACATTTCACAGCCAATCACTCATTGGGTTCCTTTCTGTTTGTTGATTTTAGCATTTTTCCTCCTATTTTCTCTCGAAAAAAGAAGAATAGAACCAACCATGGACTGAAGTCATTAGTTAAGCGCGCGATGTTAGCGGCACGGTTCGAAAAGTGGTTGTATTGTGTATCATCAGCCTCGAACGGGCCCTTTTCTTCATCCTTATTGTAGATTCAGACGTATATTCCCAGCGGTTTTGTATAATGGGGGAAGCATTTCTTTTAACTCCAATTCCGGCTATGTGGCTCCATTAAAGCATGAATACGAGGCAGCTGACTGGGAATAGAGGCTTTCTGAATGAAGACACCCCCTCCCTCATCGCCGCGGAAGGTCGATTCAATTGTGAGCCAACTTGCTTCAAATGAGGTGGTTTCTAGCAATGTGAAACGAAAAACCGATGTAGAAAAACCGCCTCAGCTCATAAACTGTTGATGGTACCTAATTTGTTGCTCGAGAGAAGAAAAAAATTACGGAAAAGATGAAAATTTCAACAAATTGTTCAAAGAACGATACGGTGGACTCTTCAGCATCCGATAGAAAATCACGCTTCTCTGTAAAATAAGCTTATTGACTATTACGTTTCTAGAAATTTAGAAAAAAAAAACGCTGCAAATTCTTACACAGTGGTTGGTTATTCCTCGGACCAGACTCGCATGGAGACTAATTTAAAAATAGATTCAGCATCCATAACCACATCCGGTGGGCACCAATTGTTCCGGGATCCGGGGATCCGTCTCATTGGATTCAGCGTCCAATATTTAGTGGATACCGAGGATACCAATATTTAGTCGATACCCCACACGCCTAAGTCGTCGAAAATGTTGAACATGGGGGAAATGGGGGAAACAGAGGGTGTGGCTGGTACCAGGCCTATTCCAATCGATTCAAGATTCAAAATTTATTGGAAAATGATACCTCACATGCCTAGATTGCCAATAATCTCGAAAATTCATTTTTCGAAACATACTTTTTTTTCCTTTGTAGTGAGGGCAGATGGCAGTACAGCCCCTGGGCGCTGCGACCTCCATGGATCTATTGTGCCCATCCGCCCTTACTAATAAAACACCCGCAAGATCCCTAAGGTAGCGGAGGATCCCGTCAGAAAGAACCGGGATGAAAAACCCTTTACCAAAGATCCGCTGCCGAATGGCGGCGAAAGCCGGACACTCGCATAGCGCGTGCACAGCTGTCTCAGCCTCCTCGGCATACCAGCGACAGTCAACTGTCTCCGATTTGCCCAGCATGCCCCTGTGGTACCTGAAAGGGCAGTGACCAGTGTACATAGAGGTGATCCTGCTCAATGTGAGGAGGATCTTTGCCCTCATTGAGTTTGGTGAGATAAGGAGATTGGACTGCCTGAGTCCAGGTGGCCTCTACCAGTAGGCAGCCACTTGTGAGCGCTCCCCTAATCTGACCTGCTGGTTCAGGTAGCAATTGGAGGTCCCGACCCAAGGTTCAGGACCAATAGGAGAGGACGCCGACCCTCGCTAGGCAAGGAGGTTCCCTTGAATACCCCAATGACCCAGCACCCAGAGGAGCGTCACCGCATTCCTCCTCGCGAGCCTCTTCAGGGACTGAAGGCACTCCTACGCTTTTAAGTGAACTTGAAGGCTGCAATAGTCTTCAGTGCTGCCTGGCTGTCTGAGAGTACGGTGATCCTGGCGCAGGTGAGCCCCCGTTGGAGGATCTCCTGCGCACAGGCAACAATTGCAAGGACCTGTGCCTGGTAGACAGTAACAAACCGGCCCAAGGGGGCAGCCAGTGAGTATCCCAGCCCCCTCACTCCTAGGCCAGCCCGACCATCCACCAGGAATCCATCAGTGTACCACTTCTGTGAGCCCTGGGGAAGTAAGGGTGTAGCACCCTCCCAGTGCTGGCGGTTATGGATGACCACTTTGATGGGTATGTGGCGCCATCCTCCCCGCGGCCTGGAATGCAAATCGTCGCACAAACAGGTGAAGAGGGGGGGGGGGGGGGTGAAATCCAGAGGGACCTCCATGGCTGCGGTTGGGCAGGTGTTCATGGCACCTGTGATGCTCAAGCAGGCCAGCCTTTGCAGTTTGAGCAGCTGCTGTTGGACTGATGCTTGCTTAGTGGCTCCCCACCATATGATGGAGGCGTATGTGACAGTGGGCCTCACAATTGCTGTGTAAGCCCATGCTATCATTTTCGGTGTAAGTCCCCACGTCTTGCCAAGCACTCTGCGGCATGTCCACATAACAGTCATGCCCTTAGCCTGTGCAAGGGTGACGTGGGGGGCCCACCGAAGCTCTTTGTCAATAACCACCCCTAGATATGTTACTTCTTTGGAGAGGGACAGCCTTTTTCCCATGGATTAGCATTATAACTCTCGGTCTCTGTCTGTCAATACCTACCTAATTGCGTTATTTATCAACTTTTTAGAGGTGAATAAATGGCGATGTCCTTGCTGCGCATTGTTACGGAACGTTTGCAGTATTTTACTCCCTCATGTTCGGAACATTTACATTATTTCTCCAAGAATTGTCCTTAGAAATGAAGGAGAAAGGAGGAACTGTTTCGATGTGATGATTTGATTCCGTAATTTAGACTTGAGGAATTGAGAGGCGGCCGATAACGGTAACGCTTTCCGTTCTCCGGAAGAACGTCAGAATCGAAGCCGTTACGTTAAGCTCCTCCTGAAAGCTTTTTCTCGGTATTGTTGTTACTTTGCTTTGTTTAGTGAAGCTCAATAGGTGTATAAATGGCGAAAGATGAAGAGATTGTCAAGCGATGGCAGTTATGGTGACGGGGCTTTTTCGTATTTTCCGCGTATTTGTGTTTGTTTCCTTCTTCCATTCGTTCCAATTTCCCTTGTCCCATTAGGAGTGGGTTTGTTTTCGTCGTCTTTTTCGCTCTCTCAAGAGAGCGGTGGCGTTGAGCTTTGGTTATGATTGTTGAGCAAACGTTGACTCGTCACTGCAAATACTGTCTCTTGTCGAAGACATCCGGCCAATTCGTAAAGTGGGCGCTGGCCGTCCACATCAGCTATTCATTGTGTCCTTAACATTGACCCCTGACGAAGATTTTATTTACCATAGGTGATTTCCGGCGCCGAGCTTCTGTCGGGATGAAAACGGTCGTTGAACTGCAAACATTTTCTTGTGTAATCGAAGCCTGCCAGGGACATCGTCCTGACTGATTCTTTTTCTCATACATTTTACAACAAATGGGATTTACCAACGTAGGCGACAGTGCACAATTATCTCCAGGCTACCTATTTATGATTGATCAAGTAGCCCAGCTGCCTCAAGTGGCGTGGCTGACGTCACGTTAACAATAACACAAAGCAGGCAATAAAGACCGAATCGTGACAATTATCAGAGTCCTAATATCATTTTAATATAGCAATCACGTAAAATTTTGTTCACATATTGAATATATTTATTCTACATTACCCTATCCATGGCTACTTTGGTTTAAAATGCAATCCTTAGTAATTTCTGCAAAAATCTGTAGCTTCAGGGGACGTAATTGTGTGTAATTTTTGGCCTAAATTACATTATGAAGAGATCGTGGCACTGAATCAAAAACAATCATGCTCAGAATCAGGTTCATCAAAAGTTAATTTCCTGGTGACGTCAGACGATTTGTGTGTGGCGCTGATATTAGATTAAAACCAGGCGCATGGTGACTCATTTCTTCAACATGGGGAAAATGGGGGAAACAGAGGGTGTGGCCCAAGGCAATTGATTTAGTGGAAAATGATACCCCACGCACCCAGATTGCCAAAAATCTCAAAAACCCATTATTCGAAATACACATTACGCATGTACACATGTGCACATTTTGACCCCTACCCCACTCATTGGTCCGATCGGGTTGAAAAGTTTCGTGGACCAACTAGAGCCAAAAACGGGTCCCTGACCGAAATTTCAGATTTTTAGAAAATTTTCTACTACCAAAGTACGACGACGGACAGCGGACGGCGAACGGACATTTGCTCATTTCGATCTAGACACCTTGAAACGTCCAGAAAAATTGTGGGCCGAATCGGAGAGATTGACTTTTTGCATGAAAACATAGGTTGATTATTCAAGGAATAACCAACCAAAACAGATAAAGCTGTGAGCCCCAGGCTTACTGGTTGGCGGCAACAATGGGGGATGAGAAACAAATTGGACACTACGCCTTCCATGAGCCCAAAGAAAAGGATTTTCTGATTACCAGCCTTCAACGAGCTAGAAGATGGCATGCGCCAATGTACTGGGTTTTGCGCTGTTTGGACCACCTCCCGTGCCAGAAAGCACCACCATGGAAGAAAGGAGAGCTTGCATGAATGGCAAGAATGGCACCACTCTCGACTGAGACGACTCACTCGTCGGAACCGTATGTAACTATGCTGTGGAAAATGCACATGTGCAGACAAAGCAGAGATTTCAACATGCTCAGTCCTTCCTCGTTTCATCCAGTACTCTCTCTCAAGCAAACTCTTCCACCATGCTGAAATTGGTCGAAGTTGTTTCTTTGTGTGCCCTCCCTGACATAAAGGAGGCAGTTTAACCTTCAGGCGCCCCTCCAGCTCATCATTCGACGATGACGCCATTTTTGACAGTAATCGGAATCATCAAGGGGTACCATTTTCGACTAAATTTTGGACGCTGAATCCAATTGGAGTCCCAGAACGATTGGAACTCAGTAGAAGAGGTTGTTGGTCAAAATATGTATCCATCTATCTGTTTCAAAAGAGGTTTTTCGAGACTTCTGATACCTAGGCGTGTGGGTTATCATTCCCACTCCTCAGTTTTGGAGAAACGCCGATTTTTCCGTGCCCCTGTTATTTGTCAGCGTGGATGGAAGTTGAAATTTTTACTCAGGAATATTTAATGTTTTACGATGTTATAGAGTTGTTATTGGCGACTTGAGCACTTTAAGTGGATGGAGAAAATGCTGGTGAGTTATCCCACTTCGCGATAAGTTCCCAGGCGCGTTCCTCCATTAACAGTACACAAGTGGCGATGATAGTTTCCTAACTATCTCGATGAAAGTTTTAGACTCGGTGCAACTCCTACATTCACCCCAGTTCCTCACTTTCAAAGCGGTTTATCCCGATTAAATCCGTTGAAACATTCAAGACTGATCACGTCGAGTAACACCATAGATCATTGGAAAGAACCGGCATGGGAAATAATGAAAATCGAGCAGATTACGTTCGGTGTTATTTGATGGGGATCTTGCCGAATCCGTGTGAATGCCGGTACCAAATCGGACAGCCAAAAAAATTCCCGTACGAAAGGACCCGTGTCAACAGCCTTCCATCACTACCGATCCCCCACAAGATTAAGTTAAAAGCAAACAGTGGACCACTGTCAACCGAAAAAAGGGGATAAATACGCTTTCATACTCAACATTGGAATCCTCTAAGCGATGGTTTTACTTCTCGTAAAACGCTGCAAATTCTTTCACAGGGGCGGTAATAAATACCCAATATGACCCAAAACTTCTTCCAGTGAGTGTCAATCAGTTTGGGACCCGTTACATTGGATTCAGCGTCCAAAATTTAGAGGAACATGATACTCCACTCGCCTTGATCGCCCAAAATCTCGAAAAATTATTTTTCAAAAAACACATTAGATCCCTACCAACCCCAAATTTGGTCCGATCAGGCTAAAAATTTTCGAGGACCGTCCTAGGTCGGGAACAGACCCCTTACCCAAATTTCAGATTTTTAGAAAATTTTCTACTACCAAAAACGGCGCGGAACATGGACGGCGTACAGCGTATGTACTGCGGACGGACATTTCACCTTTTGGCTGGTTATTCCTTGAATAATCAACCTATGTTTTCATGCGACAGGTCAACCTCTCCGATTCGGCCCAACATTTTTTTCTAGGCGTTTCAAGGTGTCTAGATCAAAAAAGTCAAACGTCCGTCCGCAGTACATACACAGTACGCCGTCCACTGTCCGCGCTGTTTTTTAGAGTAGAAAATTTTCAAAAAATCTGAAATTTCGTTCAGGCACCCATTTTTGGCTCTAGTTAGTCCTCGAAACTTTTCAACCCGATCTGACCAAATTTGGGTGGGGTGAGGGTCAAGATGTGTTTCTTGAAAAATGGATTAACTAGATTGTGAGGATCAACTAGAGGATCAACTAGGTGATCTAGGTGAGTGGGGTATCATTTTCCAGTATATCGAACCCTGAATCGATTAAGATGGGTCCAGAACCCGCCACACCCACTGTTTTCCCCATTTTCCTCATGTTGAAGAAATGAATCTCCATGCGCCTGGTCCGAGGAATGCGTAGGACCCGTGCGTAGGAATTTGCAGCGTTTTGATCTGGACACCTTGAAACGTCCAGAAAAAAATTTTGGGCCGTAGAGGTTGACCTTTTGCATGAAAACATAGGTTGATTATTCAAGGAATAACCAACCAAAAGGGAAATGAGGCTGAGAGAGGGGTTCGATCTTTGGATCTTTCGGAGGTCGAGTTATCTCTCATACAGCGAGACCGCGAACGAATTCGGAAGGGGAAATTAAATGAATTTGACGTAGTGACTGACAACCCCCTCGTGTTCCCTAATTGCAACCTCACGTGTGGAAACGGTTTCCACGAAAGGAACGCCCACACAAACAGTCAATCACGAGTGAAGGCTGTCGATGCGATGGAAGCGCAAACTTTGAACAGTAAAACTCGAGGTAACTTTAACGTTGTAATGGATACATCGACTGAATAGAAAGGTTTCCCTGTTTATAATTCCAACCTGAACGTAAACCTTTGTGTGATGAATTTTCTCATTAGGCGGACGTATAAAATACTGATTTGTGTGGATGTTTATTGTGGTGGCCCTTTTAAGAAGACCTTGAAATGTAAATGAATAGGCGATAGCAATGTAATCAAGGACGCGGCAAATAGATCATGTACATGAACGTAACTATTTGATCTACTTTGTTTAGAACTAACTATTATTTTACTCTGTGGTCGACTAGAAGTTACCAACTCATTCAGGCTTTATCGAGTCTCAGATCAAGCCTTCTTAAAAAATCTGCAAATTCTTACACACGGGTTGGTTATTCCTCGAATGGGGGAAACAGTTGTTGTAGCGGGTCCCAGACCCATTCCAATCGATTCAGGCTCCAAAATTTAGTGGAATATGATACCCCACACGCCTAGACACCAGAAATCCTGAAACATACAAAATGGGTGGATACATACCCATTTTGACCCATAACTTCTTCCAGTGGTTGCCAATCGTTCTGGGACCCATTTTATTGGATTCAGCGTCTAAACTTTAGTGGAAAACTATACCCCACACGCCTAGGTAGCAGAAATCCCGAAAACACATATTCAAAATGGGTAATATATACTTAATTTGACCCATAACTTCTTCCAGTGGGTGCCGATCGTTCTGGGACCCATTTTATTGGATTCAGCGTCCAAACTTTAGTGGAAAACTATACCCCACACGCCTGGGTACCAGAAATCTCGAAAACACTCATTCAAACATCAATAGTGAGCCAGGACTCGAGCGGTCAACATCTCAGTGCATCTTATCGCTGTTGTTTGGAATTTCGAGAGTTTCTGTCACCATTTTGTCTTATCAAATTGAACAATGAGATCAAAATCTCCAGGTATGATTCTTAAACGTCCTCGTGTTGAACCAGTCCCCATGACCACTTTTACCACACCAAACCCATTCAACCCACTATCCGAACTAGACCAATCCAATGTACCTACCCAACAAATGGAAGAGGATTATATTTATATTAGGACGCTGAATCCAATCAAATTAATCCCGAGACAATTGGCGCCCTCTAGATGAGGTTATGAGTCAAAATGGGTACCTACCCATCTACCCTATCTACCCATTTCGAATGTGTGTTTTCCAGATTTCTGGTACCTAGGCGTGTGGGGTATCATTTTCCACTAAATTTTGGACCCTGAATTGATTGGAATGGGTCCGGGACCCGCCACACCCACTGTGTGAGAGGTTGACCTATTGCATGAAAACATAGTTTGATTATTCAAGGAATAACCAACCAATGCTCACATTGACTGCCAATTTACAAGGGAAGGAAAGTTAATTTAACCAACTCGAACTACCCGTTCGGTTCATTTCATCTTACCAAATATCAACACTCTCAACAAGGATTTGATCTCACCACCATTAGCGTGGAACTCCCGTGTACCAGTGATTTCCACTAATAGCTAACTAATCAATCATTAACGCGTCGATGTGGTGGATTAGGTGCTCCTAGTTTCCACCAAGTGATCAACATGCAAAGAGTAAATCAATTAGAGAAGGTACAACATCTAACCGACATTCAGGAGTAATACCACACTCCTAATAATCCAATCTCAATCTTCTATTTAATATTGTGATATCTGATCAATACGTCAACATATTCTTCATTAAACAGCTTTCCTTCGTATATTGGTCTGATCCATCCCCTGCTTCGACCTGTATCGATCTCGATTCATTCACTTTTCCACCCTCGGAAACGCGCTGTCGAGGAGAAAACACTTTGCTTTCATTCGCTCCTCAAAACCGCAAATATGGCGAGTGATTTACGATTACTTCGATCGCATAATACCATGCCTTTACCTAGTGGGTACCATACCCGTTGGAGAGTGGAGGCCATTTGCTCGAACTGATGCAGCATGTGTGAGTAGGAAAGATGCATTAGTAGAAGAGATTCGTAGATGGTCGTGAGAATTTTCCCGCTAGAGGTACATTTTTCTTGAGGTAATAACAACAATGCTGATCAAATATTCAAGACTACAAATATTGCACATCTGTCCCAGGTTCAAAAAACTTTCAAAATTATTCGAGCAACGTCTCAAAGGATAACAGATGCCTAGAGATGGGTCTAACATGGAAACTGAGGGTATGGTTAAAAATGCTGCAAATTACTGTGCAAAATACATGAGTTGGTTACTCCTCGGACCATTTTAACCCATAACTTCTTTGGGTGGGTGCCAATCGTTCTGGGACCCAGTTCGTTCGATTCAGCTTAGGCGTGTGGGGTATCACCTTCCTCTAAATTTTGGACGCTGAATCGATTGCAATGGGTCCGGGACCCGCCACTCCCACTGTTGAACCCCATTTTCCTCATGTTGAAGAAATGAATCTCCATGCGCCTGCTCCGAGGATTTTGAATGAACATTCACTGGTTCATTTGTTAGTATTTATTGATAATAATTTATGATTTCTAATCAACTTTGAATGTTGAGCCTCGAGTTGAATTATACTCGTAAGTATAACCTCAAAAATGGTGAAATCAGCGTTTCGTCGAGGCTTACCGTTTTATTCGAGCTTCGTCGAGAGTGAATTCACTACGGAATCCTCTAGTTGATTTAGTGGGCTCCGGAAAACTCCACTTGGGCTCTTTTCATCGCTTATATTTAGTCCGGGCGTGTTTTCATTCCAAGGTCGAACATTCTTTTGGTTCGGTAGTTGAGTCGGTAAAACTTGAAATATCTTCGGAACAACTGAATTCTAGGACGATAGGAATTACGACTAATACGAAGTTGGAACCTGAACGGACAACAGACGATTACAAAGCGATCCCGGTCGTTAAAAAATAAAAAGTGTCTCTAACTTCCAGAATAAAGGAAACCGCTGTTTTCCCTTTTCTGAGTTCGAACTAGGTGCTTTCACCTTATTTGCTATTCCCTCTATCGCCAATGTTGCGCGGCCGCTCCTCCCATCTTTTCTTCATCCGCCCGAAACAACGAAATAGGTTCTTGATTGAATTTTCATTTTCCTCCCAAATCGGGATTCATAATTGGTGTTTCATTAGAACAATGCATGCGTATACATCTGAAAAGGGATTGACAAGGGTGGAACGGACAATACTTCGTACGTTCCGTTTGGAAATTACGGTACTAAATTACGGATCATTCGAGTTTATTCATGTTCACGGTTTGTTACGTCAGATAATATTTATTCGTATAATTTCGATCTTAATCAGATTGTGAATTGCATGTTAGAATACAATAACGGGGTTCTGGAGGGTTCAATCGCGATGGTGACTCATTCAGATTCCGTCGAATCACCATAACAATTCCAAATGACGGTAATCCCATATTAATAACGCTGCAAATTCATTTACAGAGGATGGTTATTTCTCAGAGGCGCATGGTGACACTTTCGATGTATTCAGCGCCCAAAAATTGATGGCAAACGATACTCCACACGCCTAGGTACCAGAAATCTAGAAAGCGCACATTCAAAATGGGTAACTAGGTACCCATTTCGACCCATAAACTCATCCAGAGGGTGCCAATCGTACCGGGACCCATTTCATTGGATATAACGTCCAAAATTTAGTGGAAAATGATACCCCACACGCCTACGTACCAGAAATCCCAAAAACACATATGTAAAATGGGTAGATAGATACCTATTTTGACCCATAACTTCTTCCGGTGGGTGCCAATCGTTCTGGGACCCATCTCATGGGATCTCATGGGTCTAAAATTTAGTGGAAAATAAAACCCCACACGTCTTGATCGCCGATCGAAAATTCATTTTTCAAGAAACACATTTTGATCCCTACCTCCCCTAAATTTGGTCCGACCGGGCTGAACAGTTTCAACTAGAGCCAAAAACGGGTCCCCGACCAAAATTTCAGATTTTTAGAAATTTTTCTACTACTAAAATCGGCGTGGACGGAGATCTAGAAGTTTGTTATGCGAGTATTGAGTCACTTTAAATGTATTGTATAGTAGGTACAGGTCACAGAAGGTTTTTAGGCTGTAATAAGTAATTATATTGCTTACTATCGACTTAGGTAAATTCTCAACCTAGTACGCATTTCGAAAGAGATGGAGAGCATCCTTCATGACTACAGAATAAAAATTATCTGAGTTTATATCTCAAAATATTCCCAACGAGCTCCATTCTTCCTGGCAAGATTCACGTGAACGTGAGGTCGAACATGGGAGGGCGAAGAGAAATTGACCGCTCTCAGACCATAGGGGATGTTTTGATGAGGGATGGGAAGACGTTTATGTATTCAAACAAGACGGCAGATGAAACATTTGGAATACAAAATGGAAAGAACGCACCCTTCTCAGGGAGGGATCCCCTCTCTGTCAAAATGGGAGAAGGGCCGATAGAAAGAGCTTTATCCCGGAAAACTCCGTTTCCCATCATCTATATCCTTACAGATGATGCGTGAATTCTTGGGTGGATGATCCATCTTGGTATAGTAGAGACAATAAATAACGAGTCCGGAATCATGTAGGCGGGGGGAAGCGATCCCTCGAATTCTCAGGCTGTCAAGAAATTTCATATTGAATGTTCTAATCACGCGTTCTCCGACTCCGAGAAGAAATTAAATTCTCATAGAGATCGACTCATGTTGGACGTGATCACATTACCGTCACGAAATGGTGTGAACTGCGTTTTGGTTGGTCATTCCTCAGCGCATAGAAACTCATTTCTTCAACATGAGGAAATGGGGGAAGCAATGGTTATAGCGGGTCCGAGACCAATTCCAGTCGATTCAGCGTCCAAAATTTAGTGGAAAATGGTAGTCAACACGCCTATGTATCAGAAATATCGAAAACATACATACGGAATGGGTACCTATTTACCCATTCCGTATCAATGTTTTCGAGATTTATGGTACCTTAGGCGTGTAGGGTATCATTTACCACTAAATTATGGACGCTGAACCGATTGGAATGGGTCCAGAACCCGCCACACCCACTGTTTCCCCCATTTTCTCCGTGTTGAAGAAATGAGTTCCCATGCGCCTGGTCCCAGGAATAACCCGTGTAAAAGAATTAGCGGCGTTGTTACTAATGTAGGCGATATCGACTTTCCACGATTCGCTCGACTAAACCAAGCGTTATATTAGGGCGTCGTGGTAAATGTACTTCGGTGAAGTTCACTTTTCCGGACGAATTACGAGAAAAATGTCGAGCCACACGCTACAAAAGCTGAAACACCTGAGAGGTTTACCCGGCGAGCGAGTTGATGGAGTGTCGCACTGTTTGAGTGGTGAATCGATCGCGACTAGTTCCGTCCCATTTTTCTGGCATTTATACAAATTTAATCCTTTTGAGAGGCCGAAAAAAGAGCCTCTGAAGGACGCGGTTGTCCCCAATTTCATTGTGAACTTGCTCGTACCATTTACTGGGAACTTCTCCCGACGCAGATCAACGTGACGTTGTTTTATGAGAAGTTGAACGTTAAATATTCTACTCTTATTCTCTCTTTTTCCTTCATTGGTTCCCATTGAATAGAAGAGACTGCTTACACATGAGACATTCCTTTTGGTTTATTATTCCTTGAATAATATATAAAAGGAGACAGGGAAAGATGGCCAGACGATTGCATCTTGGTCTGCAAAGTCTCAGTCAGAGTAAGAGATCTGCTAAAAGGTGACAAACCTCTCCAACCAATGTTATATCACTGTATCATTTTTCACTAAATTTTGGACGCTGAATCTAATGAGACGGGCTCCCGATTGAAATGGGTCCGGGACCCGCCACACCCGCTGTTTCCCAAATATTCCCCATGTTGAAGAAATGATAAACATGAAAACATAGGTTAATTATTATTCAAGGAATAATATATATATTTATATATTTTGATTTATTTATTTATTTTTTCTTTTATTTATTTATTTTATTTTATTTTATGTTTTTTTTTTTTTTTTTTTGAGGAAGGTGAGTAAATTTTTCATAAGATATCTATTTGGTGGGCATGTGGACTCTCTCCAATTGATTCAGCGTCCAAAATTTAGAGGATAATGATACCCCACACGCCAAAATTGCTAAAAATCTGGAAAATCCAGTTTTTTAAAACGCATTTCTACCTGTTCCACTTGACGTTCAGTTATGGTAATCAATTTGAAACAGATCAAAATCAATGGAGCGTTGAAAATGGCGTTAGAAATTGTGCACCACAAGTCCTTATCACAATTAGCTCAAAAATAAATGTTCAAAATTCACATTTCAGGACCAACAAAAGCCGAAAATGTGATGCGTTCCGTCCTGTGATTTGGCAGCAGAAGCGAAGCAGCAGAGGACTTGATTTTAGGGGTGACCTCTGGTTAAAAGGGCAAATTAACAATTTATTGAAGCTCCTGTTTGGAAATTCAAACTTATCCTTTTTGCAATATGCTTGTAAGACTTGTGAAATTTTACAGAGTTATAAACTAAATATTTTCAAAATTTTAAATTTCGTAACTTAGAAGTTGGCAGTTGATGTGCAGCTCCTGAAAATTTCACAAGTCTTACAAGCATCTTGCAGAAAAAAAAAAGTTTGAATTTTCATACAGGAGCTTCAATAAATGGGGAATACTTTTGGAAAATCAGGCTGTATGATCTGGCGGGGTGAGGCGGTCAGTCCCCCTTGACGAGAAAAAGAGTGGCGCGATGTGAGGAAGGGTTGGGAGGATGTGTGAAGACACCTCCAACGCTGGGAAATCCGGTTTCAGACTGACCCCCCCCCCCCCCCCTTCTCATCAAAATGCATTGATTTCATTACTTTTGTAGTTCGCTCATTCCACTCCTTCCAAAGAGGCTACTTAACCAACTTTCCTTCAACTCCCCCGAGACTTTCCGAAGTTCTAGTTGAAAAGAGCATAAATATTAATTGTACCTCATCCTAATTTTCCCGAGAGCTAAAGAGTTTTGTTTTCTTCAAACGTTTAGATCAAAACTGGTTGTAAAACCGGTCACCCTCACGCGCAGAAAGTTCATAAGGATAATTTCAAACTTAACTTAACCAAAGTTCGTGGTTCGGCCCAGTCGAGAAAAATGGTTGCTCACTTTTAATTTCATCACTCGCATTGCAAGCCTACTGCTCAGATTACATCAGCCGGTGGAGAATGGACGATTAGATACTAAATCATCATGAAAACTAACTTTTGAAAATGGTAGGTAGGTGCCCAATTGACCAATACCCACCTTCGATGGGCGCCAGTCGGTCTGGAACCCGCCTCAATCGATTCAGCGTCCACAATTTAATGGAAAATGATACCCCACACGCCTTGGTACCAGAAATCTCGAAAACACATATTCAAAATGGGTAATAAATACCTAATTTGACCCATAACTTCTTCAAGTGGTTGTCAATCGTTCTGAGACCTATTTCATTGGATTCAGCGTCCAAAATGTAGTGGAAAATGATACCCCACTCACCTAGATCGTCCAAAGTCTTGAAAATCCATTTTTCAAAAAACACATTTTGACCCCTACCCGCCCAAATTTGGTCCGATCGGGCTGAAAAGTTTCCAGGACCGACAATTTCAAATTTATAGAGAATTTTCACACCATGAAACGCCCTTAACATTTTTTTGGGCCGAATCGGAGAGGTTGACCTTTTGCATGAAAACATAGGTTGGCTATTCAAAGAACAGCCAACTAAATTGACATTTCGTTTTGAACTCATCAAAAACGCAACATCGGTTTTGTGGAGCGAAAACTCGATGTTCCAGGACGAGCTTTGCACTCCTTCAGGTCGTTATACAAATGATCATCAAATTGAAAACTACATTTGGAGTTTATGAGAGTGAACTCAGCCACAATACTTCCATATTCAATGGAAAATAAAAATATACATTCAGAGGCACGATATTTTTAAAAATTCAACTCACAAGCGGTTTTAGAGAGGAAATTCGCGAATTTGTAAAATTTTCGAGGGCGCTGAATGATTGTTAATTTGAGAAAATTAAACGAATCCCGCTTCAAAACGAGATGCCCTCGCTGAATCGCTGCATTAAAATCAAACGAAACTCGAATTTCTTCACAAGTTAGAAAATACTGGAGGGGTCTCGCTAACGAAGCTTTGTTATCAACAGAAGAGAGTACTGTTCTAAATTAATTAACTAATACCCCTTTGATCTTTTACTTGGAGCTTTTACTGCAATCCCAACCGGATGAGAATCGCCGGTGATAAACTATTGACGAACCGGCTCTTTTCAAGGACGTTGCATGGTCACTAATTTATGGTAGAGTGTGGTGAACCAGAGATGTCGAAGTTGGAGGGCTCAGAAAGGAAATCAAAGAACGCAGAGGATAACAGTCAAAGAGAAGTTGGAATTACTGAAAAACGCTGCAAATCCCTTCGCAGGGGTTGGTATTCCTCGGACCAGGCGCATGGAGACCTATTCCAATCGATCCAGCGACCAAAATTTACTATGCCAAACGCCTAGGTACTAGAAATCTCGAAAACACATTCGAAATGGGTAGATTGATACCCATTTTGGCCCATTACCACATCCAGTGGGCGCTAATCGTCCCAGGACCTATTTCATAGAATTCAACGTTCAACATTTAGTGAAAAACGATAGCCCACACCCCCAAAACAAATCATTAAAAACCTCAAAAATCTTTTTTTTTTTTTTTAATAGCCCAGAAAAAAATTGTGAGATTGACTTTTTGCATGAAAACAGGTTGGTTAATGAAAGAATAACCAACCAAAATCGGAACAGATTCGAACAGCGGTTTTCTAATAAACAAAATGAATGAATAGAAGTTTGAAAATGTACCGAAATAGACCAGAAACATTGTTTAGGGATAAGAAGTTCCATATTCTTCAGTCAATATCCCAAATGGGGTTTCCAGTTGAATTTTGGTTCGCTCTCGGCTGCCAAGCGATCGCGAATTGTTCCCTTTTCAAATGGCCATTCTTTCCAACTTTACTGATCTCTTCGAAATTTGAAGGTGGGCGGGGGAGGGGGAAAACTTTTGGAATATTAGAAAATATTCAACGACCAACCCGAAAGATAACTACGCCTGTGACAGAACAAATGTTCAACTTTTCCACTCGAATCGGAACGAAAGTGGCCTTAGGCGCCAGTCTACCCCACAGTGAGGTGGGTGATGCCTAATTTTTTTTTTTTTTTTTTTTTTTTTCGGGAGGGTGGGTAAAGGCCGATGGGTTGGCAAAGGGCCACCCTTTCGTCCTTCGATAGAAAAGGCAGAAGCTCATTAGAAACCCTTCATTAGTCAGCCCGTTCGAGTCAGCTACAGTGAAACTCGATCGTCAATATTGTCCGAGGTCGGACAGATTGATTCCTAATGACCGGCGATGCGGATGCTGAGATTGAGGAGTTTCGATTAGTCTACCACTGACTTGTTTCAGCTACTCAGA
The DNA here is from genome assembly GCA_019603395.1 of Cyrtorhinus lividipennis. Lineage (NCBI taxonomy): Eukaryota > Metazoa > Arthropoda > Insecta > Hemiptera > Miridae > Cyrtorhinus > Cyrtorhinus lividipennis. Next base: position 12,837,723 of record CM034007.1, read on the forward strand.
ACTACGACTAAAAAATTACTAGTTTCTGAAAGCCGTAACTCAAAATCCAAGCACTAAACGTTTATTCCATGAGAAAACCCTCCGATTCACAATGTTATTGCCTATATAAGGCGTTGCGAATGATTCGTCGATTTATGAAAATGGAATGAGAGAGAGAGAGTGAGAGAAAAAAAAAGTTTGTTCACAACCAAATAAAGAGGATTGTTACAAATTAAAACTGCCCGAATAATGAAGCCCGTCTGTAGGCAGTGCCTGAATAGACGGGCCTGAAAAAATAAATAAATAAAAACATGCAAATAATAATAAAGAATCAAAATAGATACGTAATTTTCATACACACGCAAAAATACGATGCAAAAATGCAAATTCTTTCCCACGGGTTGGTTATTCGTCGGACCATGACTCATTTCTTTGAAAAGGGGAAAATGGGATAAACAGTGGGTGTGGTGGGTCCCGAACCAATTCCACTCGATTCAGCGTCCAAAATTTAGTGGGAAATGATACCCCACACGCCTAGGTACCAACAGTCTCGAAAACACACAATCAAAATGGGTGGATAGATCCCCATTTTGACCCATAACCTCTCCGGAGGCGCCAACCAACCCAGGATCCGTCTCATTGAATTCGTCTTGGGCCGAATCAAAGACTATAAATATTTTCTTTTTACTTTTTTATTTTATATTATTATTAGTTTTTCCGTTATTTCGTATTATTTACTTATTTATTTTGATTACCAAATTATTGTTATTATTTTATTTTTATTTCTAGTTTAATCGGAAAGTAACCACGAAAATAGAGGACCGATCTCGCAGTGTTGTTAATCACGAAAACCGGCGCAAGTTACTCCCCCTTCTTCAAGACCCACACGCGATGGTGGTTTAGTATTCGTCCTCCCTCTAATCAGCACCGGGCTAAAAACTCGTTGTTTCACCGCTTACCGTGAATTTTGGTAACATGAAATTCCATATTGGCGGGGGACTCTTAAGAATCCCTCGGTAGGCGGCGGAAGTAGGGTGGGCTTCTTAATAATCCCCTTGGTGCTGAGTGGGTTAACAAAAATCTTTTATTTTTCCATCAGAGTGGAATAGGGGCACGTTCTTTGAATCTAAGGGCAAGTAAGGGTTACCTTGACTTTCACCCTCCTCACAAGAGACCGTCAGCGTCCAAAATTTAGTGGAAAATGATACCCCACGCGCCTAGATACCAGAAATCTTGAAAACACACATTCAAAATGGGTAAATAGACACCCTTGGCAATCCAGGCGTGTGGGGTATCATTTTCCACTAAATTGTTGAAGCTGAATCGATTGTAATGGGTCCGGGACCCACCACACCCACTGTTTTCCCCATTTCCCCCATGTTGAAGATATGAGTCTCCATGCGCCTGGTCCGACGAATAACCAACCCGTGTGAAAGAATTTTACGAATACGATCAATATGGAAGGAAACCATCGAACGCGTCTCAGTAGAATAATAAAGACGCGATGGTTAATCGACCATAAATGTGCACAGACAGCGTACATCGATGCGGTTAACCAACTCGACCGCTTTGTGAGCAACGCTTGTAGTAATTTGTGGGCAGCATAATATCACTGGAGTTAATTCCGATTCATTACCAACCAGATTTAGTACGACTACCATGTGAAAATGTGTGAAGCGAGATAACTCGGAATGGTGCAGTTAAGCGCGGTTATTTGATCGGTGTCTTGTCGGGAGTGAATACGTGTTCCTTGCAGGTATCGACGGTTTAAGGGCGAACCACTGTTGGATCTGGTTGGAAGTGAGGCTCACTATGACGGATTGGGCCGAATGAACGTTGATCAGTCTTTTGGTGTTAAACTTCTTTCGTCGCTCGTCCTTCGTCAAGGACCTCCGAGCCCATCAGTCTTCCTCTTATCCGCTTCAATAGCGGGGCTCACCTGCCGATACGAAGCGGCGGACTTCGGAATGACGACATTGTCTCAACTTTAGAAAACAAAGTCAAGGTCTCCACTTGTTTACAGAAATCTCGAAAACTAATCGTCCCAAGACCCATTTCATTGAATTCAACGTCAAAAATTTAGTGGAAAATGACACCCCACATGCCTAGATCGCCGAAAACCTCAAAAATCCATTATTCAAAAAACACAATTTGACGGTTGTATCGTTACACCTTGAAACGCCCAGAATAAAATTTTAGGCTGAATCAGAGAGGTTGACCTTTTGCATGAAAACATAGGTTGATTTATCAAGGAATAACCAACCAAAAGTTATTATAATATATAATATATTAATTATTCTTTGAAAAATAGGTATGTGTTTTGAAATTTTATGACAAGCCTTTCGCTGACTCTTCTTCAATCCAATGAGCTCAACAGATGGGTTCTGAAAAGGAAATTTGGTGTTTCCAGTGAGCGGAAATAGGTGAAACACTGCCGCTATCGTCAGTTAACCCCCAACCCCATCCCCCGAACACCCCCGTTCAGTGATAAATTAGAGGCGATTTTCCCGAAACGACCAGACAGTTTCCTTACACAAAACGGACCAAAAAATCAGTCACTCCGCGATCCAGCCAATCGTACGCATGATCCATAGCAGTGATTCTAAAACGAACCCCCCCCCCCCCCCCCCCCAAACTCCACGTATCGTTTGGTCGCTTATTTCCCGTGTTCGCGATGGCTTCCAATTTGTCAACCCCCATTAAGCGTTAGCCTAAATTAAACTTGATTGGCCTCAGCTTCAAACTCGTCGGAAAATTCCGCATACACGTGATTGAGACTATCAGTCGCTTTCCTGCGCCAAATCGACGCGAATATTTTGGACTGACGGGTTGTCGATGAAAATAGGAGAAACTTATGGTGAGGTTAGAAAATACCTATGCATCGGAAAATGGAAATAGGTAGGACCTTTGATTCTTATTCTGTTGGTTCCATCATGTATATGGTTTCTGACAGTCAAAAGTCGTATCTGTTTATTTACATTTCTCGTTGGTTTTTCCTTGAATAATCAATTCCAGAATTATCAATATTTTGATCAGGGACCTGTTTCCGGCTATAGTTGGTCCTCGAAACTTTTCAACCCGATCGGACCACATTTGGGCGAGGTAGGGGTCAAAATGTGTTTTTTGAATAATGGATTTTGGATTTTGGATACTGGAGATTTTGGGCGATCTAGGCGTGTGGGATATCATTTTCCACTAAATTATGGACGCTGAATCCAAAGAAATGGGTCCCGGAACGATTGGTGCCCACTGGAAGAGGTTAAGGGTCAAAATGGGTACCTATTTACCTATTTCGAATGTGTGTTTTCAAGATTTCTAGTACCTGGGCGTGTGGGGTATCATTTTCCACTAAATTTTGGATCCTGAATCGATTGGAATGGGTTTGGGACCCGCCGCACCCACTGTTTTCCCCATTTCCCCCATGTTGAAGAAATGAGTCTTCATGCACCTGGTCTGAGGAATAACCAACCCGTGTGTAAGAATTTGCAGCGTTTTGAATATGTGTTTTCGAGATTTCCGGTACATAGGCGTGTGGGGTATCATTTTACTCTGAATTTTGGACCCTCAATCGGTTTGGACCCACCACATCCACGGTTTCCCCATGTTGAAGAAATGTGTCTCCATGCAATCCCTTTGAAAGAATTAGCAGTGTTTTGTGATTACATTCTCAGCTTCTTCGGCTACAGTAACCATTTCGCTATCGTTTAGAGGGTCGTCTACTGTTCCTAATGTACCATTCTGTTAATTTTTCATTGGGTAATTTAAAAAAAATATTTTTCCAGATCATTCTGAAGATTGAAGTGGTCTACCCACCACTGATAAGTGAGTAGTCAATCCCAACGAAGTGGAAAATACTTCGGTAACAAACGCCCACAGTTTGCAGCATAACTCATCTGATGACTGTAGTCGCTTTCAGTTTGTATTAAAATGACGATGGAACCAACATGAAACTTGGGGTGTGATTGATACGTTCTCACGTAAGGCTTTCAACGACTTTCCGCATAACCGGGGTGAAATTTTGATTTAAACACGTGTTGAGAATCTCACGCGTTCTTGTGCGTGATGCCACCGAAACCGTCGACACTTTTCCGCGAACAAACTTCCCCCTGTATCCGAGATAATTGGTTTTTCGGCTCTGAAATGAGTCTAAAAGCACGCGGAAAAGTCGGGAAACTCGTCATTGACAGGTCGAAACTTGAACGACCTCCGCAGACCGAGGTTTCCATTATGGGAAACCGGGTCAGGGTGCGACCATTGTCGATGAACTTCAACCGAAAGGGAAACAGAAGCGAGAATGGCTTTTCAAGCGAGAAAAACTTTTCTCTTAAGAAATCTCACTTTATGGAGAACGGCGAGTTTGAGAGGTCGAAATGGCAGTTAGAACGACCGGGGGGGAACCCCGTGATCGGACTTTGACTAGGAAAAAAAATTTTTTTTCAACTAAAAATTGTCGAATATGAATGAACTCTTGATGGCTCTCGCCAAGTTGAACGAACATAAACCGCCTGAAATTCAGCGAGAGAGAAACCCGATGGCGAGTCAAGTGTTTGGCCACCAAATGGCTTTGCTCCAACTACCAAAAGCTGTATAACCATTTTAACAATCGAACAGAATCAACACAGTTAGAGAATCGTATTCAGTCGTTCCATTATACGAATCCCACCCTTCCAGTTACACCGTTAAACGCTCAATGAAGTAGGTTTGTAAGTATGGCTAGTAGGTTTCAATAGTCAAGTTATCACCTTAGTTCAACCACATGCACATTCCCACCATTTCAAGAAGGTAAATGATGAAATAATAACAATCTTCAAGGGGGATACAGCAGAAAATGATGTAGTTTAACTATCTAATGCCATTAGAAAAACGCTGCAAATTCTTTCACGGGGGTTGGTAATTCCTCGGACCAGGCTCATGGAGACTCATTTCTTCAAAATGGGGAAAATGGGGAAAACAGTGGGGGTAGCGGGCCCCGGGTCCATTCCAATCGATTCAGGGTCCAAAAGTGGAAAATGATACCCCACACGCCTAGGTACCAAAAATCTTGAAAACACATTCGAAATAGGTTGATAGGCACCCACCAATGGGTAATACATACCCAATTTGACCCATTACTTCTTTCAGTGATGACAATCGTTCTGGGACCCATTTCAACGTATTCAACATCCAAAATTTAGTGGTGATATACCCCACTCGCCAAGATCGCCCCAAAATCTCGAAAATCCATTTTTTTTAAAACACATTTTGACCCCTACCCAACCCAAATTCGGTCCGATCGGGCTGAAAAGTTTCGAGGACCGACCTAGAGAACAGACCCCTGACCCAAATTTCAGGTTTTTAGACATTTTTCTACTACCAAAATCGGCGTGGATGGTGGACGGAATGGTTGACGGACATTTGCTAATTTTGATCTAGACACCTTGAAACGTCCAGAAATAAATTTTGGGCCGATTCGAGGAGATTGACATTTTGCATGAAAACATAGGTTATTCCTCAAATAATAATAATCCGCATATCTACTCCCAGAACTCATTTACCCTCTTGTTGAGCGTGATTGTGTCTTATTCATATCCTCATTGCTTATTTCTTTATTTCTTTTGGTTATTATATGATACCCCATACTCCTAGGCAACAGAAATGTCAAAAACACACATTCGAAATGAGTAGATAGAGACCCATTTTGACCCATAACCCGGTGGGTGCCAATCGTTCCGTTCATCGGATTTAGCATCCAAAGTTTAGCAGAAAATGATACCCTACACGCATAGATCGCCAAAAATCTCGATAATTCATTTATGCAAGTACACATTTTGAACCCCCCTCCACCAAATTTGGTCCGATCGGGCTGAAGTTTTGAGGACCAACTGAAGCGGGAAACGTATTCCTGATCAAAATTTTAGATTTTTTGAAAATTGTCTACTACTGAAATCGTCGTGGACGGTGGACGGAAATTTGCTTATTTTATTATCCAATGATTATTCAATGAATAACCAACCAAAAGGCGAATCCGTCGAGTTATTGTAGCATTGATCGAACTAATATCCACGTTCAAAATTAACCTCATCGTAGCCAGTCAACGTAGAATTGAAACCAGTCGGACAAATGATTTGTAGTTGAACAATATCGAAACATTAAACGCAATAAATTCAAACCCGTTAAAATCTATTTGATTTATCGTATGCAACGGAATACGCGTGTAGATTTGATGGAAACATCAACCCGTCAGTTGTCCATCGGACAGCCTTCAAATCCATTTCAACTTTACCCACTTTCATATCAATCACTCTGACCTTGTTACCTTTCAAACCGTTCATCACGATCATGTTTCTTCCCAACCACCCCTAAAAATTAACTTGTCACATTATTGTCGTATTAAAACAAAAAATTGTGAGAACGTCAAAGAAACCATCGTGTTATTGCTGAGAATTATTCGAGATATCTCCATATAATCGAGAAATACGCGCTTTTTCCGTTCAAATAACAGCATTGTAGAAGGTTTTTCTGAACAATGTTGAACTGCTAGAACCGTCGAGAGATTAATTTGTTATAATACAAGGAATATGAATATATTATTGATAGGCTATATATTTTTAATTGCGCATACTAATGACGTTCTCAATAAATTGCCCAACAACGATTCTTGAGATCAAATCAACGCAAAAAAAGAACTTTTTTTATTAATTCGTATGACGATATTATCATATTATTTAAATATATTTATATACTGTCATAATTTACTCGTGAAAATACAGTAATTTATAATAATTTACAAGATATAGTCGCATTAAACTTCCCATTTGTTCACAACTGAGGTCAACGGACGTAATAATTCTATTGAGAAGGTAGAATGATACTGATTCTCGTGTGATGTCGACGTAGTGGTCAGTAATAGAGGTCAGTTTGGCAAATTGCAGGTTAAATGTCGCAAACTCATTCAAAGGGGTTGGTTATTCACTGTACCAGGAACATGAAGAAAACTGTGAATGTGGAGTATCCCGGACTCGTTTTAATCAATTCAGCAACCAAAATTTATGAGGAAATGATACCCCATACGCCTATGTACCGGAAATTTCAAAAACTCACCCCCAAAATAGGTAGGTAGGATCAATTTTGCTCTGAAACCTCTTTCAGCGTGCGCTAATTAGCCTGGGACCTATCCTAATGAATCGGCTTAAATCGCAAAAAATCTCAAGAATCAATTTTTCGAACAATTTGATCCCCCTCTCCCTCACCAGAACCAATTCTGTCCGATGCAGTTTCGAAGACCTACAGAGCCGGAAAATGGCAAATGATACCACACACGCCTAGGTATCGGAAATCTCGAATAACCACTTTCGAAATGGTTAGAGAGATACCCATTTTGACCCATAACCACATCCTGAGGGGGCCAATCGTTCCAGGGTCCATTTCATTGGATTAAGCGTCCAAACTTTAGTGGAAAATAATACACCACACGCCTAGATTGCCAAAAATATCGAAAATTCATTTTTCGAAATACACATTTTGACCCCTATTCCAGAAATTTCAGGTTCTTAGACATTTTTCTACTACCAAAATCGGCGTGGACGGCGGACGGAATGGTAGACGGACATTTGCTAATTTTGATCTAGACACCTTGAAACGTCCAGAAATAAATTTTGGGCCGATTCGAGGATGACGGACTTTTTGCATGAAAACATAGATTATTCCTCGAATAATCATAATCCACATGTCTCTACTCCCTAAGCTCATTTACCCTCTTGTTGAAGTATGTTGATTGCGTCTTATTCATATGCTCAAGCGTCAAAGTTGCTTTTCTACTAAGCTCTTAGGAATAATCGCGGTTATCGCGTATAAACTAATGTTGCCGCATGTGCAATGAAATTATCCTTTGAATTGGTCCAATAACGGAGTAAAAATAGGAAAAAATTCAAAATTGTTCAAAATCGGTTTCTGCTTTAGTTTTGTTTGGTGCACTTTTTAACCGCTATTATTGTTTCTACTGTTTGATTTTTGTACATTCACAAAAACACCCTATACGCTGCCTGCATTTGATGATACTTCGCATTATTGTGAGAGTATGATGGACACTATAGAATTTCTAGTTCTACCAATATCACCAAACCCCTAAAATCCACCTGGGTGAGCAACAGGTCGATGTCACCCACATTGGTCGAATATTATGAGAGGATTTGCTTGGGGAAAAAGGGAAAAGACTGTATTTTATTCATTTTCATTGAATGTAATACCACGGAAATTGGTTTGATGGTTCACAAAGCTGATTTACTACGCGAAAGTCTGCTGTACTCACTCGAAGCCACGATAAAATTCAAATTGAACGCGAATTTGAAACTTTTTGAATTGGTCAACGGCGTGAAAGATTCCTTTAAGGCTGAATAAAACTTCACAAATGTTCCAGAATATTCTTCCTTCCTGTTAGGTCATTTAGATCAAATTCTGTACTGCGATAAAAATGTCAAAAATAACCCAAATTTGTGAAAAATATTTCTGTTCAAAATATTGAACGATAAAATGTAATTTTAGAATTTTTCCACCCCTCATCAACCCCTTGAGGGAGTTTTAGGCTCGTGAGTCTCCTACCTGCACCAAACAGTGTACAATGACTTTTCTGTACTGATCAGGCGAATTAGTCAGGTTTGTACTTGTACTTTGATAACTCTCCTGAAATCGCCAAATACTCTGAACACTACTGGAAGATTTTTTTTTTAATTTTGTTGAATTTTGTTATGAAGTGGTTGAGTGGACATCGTTTATAATAAGAAATGTACTTACTCCAACTTAATGACGTGATTCAAAACTATTTTATGCGCATTTGAAGTTTGGAAAAATAATTGTTGAAATTGATATTGGGTTGTGGGGAAGAAAAATTGTGTGGATTTGTAAAATTTTACGTAGTTGATGCGTGAGCCACGATTAAACCACGGAAAACAAGACTACGAAACTTCAAAACACTTGGTATTATGAAGTTTCTGTCTGCACCACTGTCTAGAAGTAGTGTTGTCAGTGGGTACATTTTCAAAACGTATTAAAATAATTAATTAGGTCGCCGTGCGGAGCTCTAATAGCTGGTGGAAAGTGGTATTACTTTATCACAACAGTTATGAGTTATTTTGAAAATAATTTGACTACCTTGTGCAGTTGATATAAGAACAGAATTGACGATCAGAAGGGCAAATGTCACTTCGAACAGCATTCCGGCGATGTCGGCTCCGATGTTTAGAGGCGTCTCACATGACACAGAAAAGTTTTTTTGTCGCTCACAGTTATCGTGCGAGTTTTGTCGTGCGCGTATTCCGGTTTTCAACCCCCGTAACAACCCTTCGAAGGCCCGACCACCGCGAACTCAGAACGCGGACTGATAAGCGGGTCTTCGGAGGCGGTGGAGGCGGACATGCGCCCCCCCGTACCCTCCATAAACCCCCCTCCCCACCAACATCCCTCCCATTGCACCCTCGGCCGAATAAAAACCATGGCGAGGGGTTCTGAGCCTACTAGGGCTAGGACTACCTCACTCAAAACCCCTTTTCATTCTGTTTCCAAGTGTTGTTGTGACCCCCCCCCCCCCCCTCTACTAAGCCTTACGGAATTTCCCGGGGCAAATAAATATATAGCCGAGCAAATGGAGGTTTCCGTCTTTCCCGTTACAATCCCAAAGTCTTTTGAAAAAAGAAAGACTCTTGATGCCGATGTGACCCGGAGTTGACGATCAGCAACGAAATATTCTTCTCAAGAGACGATTTTCAATTCCTAACCTCTTCCTCAAACCACTCTCCACTCCGTTAATGACCGATGGAGACTTCCTGACTCCCCACATCAAATAATATATGATGGAATGCAATGTAAATTTAAATTATCAGTTTTTTTTCAAAAACAAATTGCAATGAAATCAATAGTAATCCTTTAATAAAGTCAAAATGTTGCCGCAATGAACATAAATGGATTCATTAATATACGGTTTGGCTTAAAAGAGGACCCTCTGGTCCTTTCTTCCGCCGCCCTGGTAATCGATATACGAATATAACAAACCAAAATCTTGTTTCGTCCTTAAAAAACGCTGCAAATTCATTCACAGGGGTTGGTTATTCCTCGGACCAGGCGCATGGAGACTCATTCCAATCGATTCAGCGTCAAAGGTTTAGTGGAAAATGATACCCCACACGCCTTGGTCATCAAAAATCTCGAAAATCCATTTTTCGAAAAAATTCCTCGTCCCCTAGGTACCAACACCCTCCACCCCCCCCCCCCCCATTTGTTCCGATCGGGCTGAAAAGTGTTGAACACCAACTAAAGCCGGGTCAGGGACCCGAATTCCAGATTTTTAGAAAATGTTCTACTACCAAAATCGGCGTGGACAGCGAACGGACGCTTGCTAATTTTGATTCAGACACCTTGAAACGTCCAGAATACAATTTTTGCGCCGAATCGGAGAGGTTGACTACAATCATGAATACATACCTAGTTGATTTTTTAACCAACCAACAAATGAGTAACACAGGGCAGCGTGCTGGGCCCAATTTTGTATCTGTTATTCACCGGCAATTTACCGGAAATAGAAGAAAATACCACAGCGGCTTTTGTGGATGACACCTTGTGAAGTTAGTAACTCCGCATCAATTGGTAATGTTGGCTAATCTGTTGGCGAAGCCACCCCGCTCCGGCGCCTTCATTAAGCACTTTTGGATATGAACCCAACCTTGTGTCGTGTTATCGAGTTGTTGTAATACATCAGTAAATTCTCACACATTTTGCATTGCGTTTCTTTTATATTTTTCTACTTTCCTCTGCTCAAATTCAGATATCCTCGCCCCGAATACAGAAGTGAACAATCAGGCGGAGAATTCGTAAGAATGAAGTCGGTTCATATGGATTCATTAAACAAGAGGATAAAATATGAACCGAATGACCTCAATAACAAAGTCATCGCTGGTGTGCCAACGAGGTTAAGGTGTTTAAAAAGAATGAAAATCAAGAACTTGCGCTAAAATTCAAAAAAATTTACTGGATATTGAACAGACATTAAAAAATGTTAATTCACAATAAGCTCATTCTGTAGAAGCAAGTCTTGAAAACTGTCTGGACTTATGATGCAGTGTGGGGGCACCGCTCAGACTAATCGCGACATTATCCAGAAAAATGTTCCATCTGCGTTAGGGGTGTATGGGATCAGACCTATGTGGCAATACGCCACACCACTAGGGGAATATATCTCTGTTTTCCATGCCAAAATTCTGGCAATCAACGCATGTGCTCTGGAGGGTCTGAGGAGAGGGCATACTACTGTACAGCTCCCCTTTCTCTCTGACAGCCAGGCGTATGGTGGCGAAACCTCACTCACTCACCAAGGACCTACTCAGACTTAAACGCGGCGACCTAAGAGCGATAGTTGGCCTACTAACCGGCATCGCTCCTCTGCTTTTTCATCTGAACCGCATAGGGGTAACACAACCAACAACTCTATGCAGATTCTGTGAGGAATCAGACGAAACTACAACTCACATAATCTTTGAGTGCCCAGCACTCACATCCAGCAGATACACCCTCCTTGGGACACAAATTCCAATGAGAACCGTATCCTGCAATAAGTTTGTCCACAACCTAACAACCCTCATCGGGGGACTAGGGTTGTTTGTGGACTAAAAGATTGGGACACCTAAGAGAAGCACAACAAGCCACCAGGCTTCCGCGCATGGGGCTCCCCATAACCCCTCCTCTAGGTGTCTTTTACGATGTCGATGAAAGCCCTCACAGCACCCAACATCTCATCAAAAGTTGTGAAGGACTGTGAGCAGACTTTCTGTGCCTAGCAACCTGCTGTCTCTTCAACATGGGGAAAATGGGGGAAACAGTGGGTATGGTGGGTCCCGGACCAATTCCAATCGATTCAGGGTCCAAAATTTAGTGGAAAATGATACCTCAGACGCCTAGGTACCAGAAATCCCGAAAAAAATATTCAAAATGGGTAATAAATACCCAATTTGACCCATAACTTCTTCCAGTGGGTTCCAATCGTTCTAGGACCCACTTCATTTGATTCAGCGTCCAAGATTTAGTGGAAAATGGTACCTCGCACGCCAGGGTACCAGAAATCTTGAAAGCACATCCGAAATGAGTAGATAGGTACCCATTTTGACCCATAGTCTCATCCAGAGGGTACCAATCGTTCCGAGACCCGTCTCATTGGATTCAGCGTCCAGAATTTAGTGGAAAATGATACCCCACACACCCAGATTGCAAAAAATCTCAAAAATCCATTTTTCGAAATACACATTTTGACACCTACCCCACCCAAATTCGGTCCGATCGGGTTGAAAAGTTTCGAGGACCAACTAGAGCCATGAACGGACCCCTGACCGAAATTTCAGATTTTTAAAATAATTTCTACTACCAAAGTCGGCGTGGACGGCGGACGGCGTACGGCGGACGGACATTTTAGGTTTTTGGTTGGTTATTCCTTGAATAATCAACCTATGTTTTCATGATAATGGTCAACCTCTCCGATTCTGCTCAAAAAATTTTTCTGGACGTTTCATGATGTCCTGAACAAAAAAGGTCAATGTCCGTCCGCCGTACGCCTTCCGCCGTCCGCCGTCCGCCGTCCATTGTCCACGCCGTTTTTGGTAGTAGAAAATTTTCTAAAAATCTGAAATTTGGGTCAGGGGTCTGTTCCCAGCCGAGATGGGTCCTCGAAACTTATCAGCCCGATCGGACCAAATTTGGAGGGGGTAGGGGTTTTTTGAAAAATGGATTTTCGAGATTTTGGGTGATTTAGGCGAGTGGGGTGTCATTTTCCACTAAATTTTGGACGCTGAATCCAATAAAATGGGTCCCGGAATAATTGGCACCCACTGGAAGAAGTTATGGGTCAAATTGGGTATATATTACCCATTTTGATTATGTGTTTTCGGGATTTCTGCTACCTAGGCGTGTGGGGTATCATTTTCCACTAAATTTTGGACGCTGAATTCAATGATGTGTGTCCCAGAACGATTGGCACCCACCGGAAGAAGTTATGGGTCAAAATGGGTATGTATCCACCCATTTTGTATGTGTCAGGATTTCTGGTGCCTAGGCGTGTGGGGTATCATATTCCACTAAATTTTGGACCCTGAATCGATTGGAATGGGTCTGGGACCCGCCACACCCACTGTTTCCCCCATTCGAGGAATAACCAACCCGTGTGTAAGAATTTGCAGATTTTTTTTCTTAACTACCTTCTCAATCTGATGCGTAGGAAGGTCGCTCCCCCTTACTTCCCTATTATTATCATTTTGTTGTAATCGTCTATGTCTGCGAAAAGAAACGATGGTTCTTATGTATTAATTGAGTGTTCCTATTCGATTTCCCAAAAACGATCCGAACATGAAGTTACTAAAAGTTGACAGATACGTAATATTGAAAACTCTTAGTGCACAGTGCACCCTCCTAACATCAATGAAGCGAGTGTGATATCATTTTCCGCTAAACATCGAACGCTGAATCGATTGGAACGACTCTAGGACACTTCGTGCTCACTATTTTCCCCCTAATCTTATCCAAGGAATAATCAACCATTGTTGAATAAATTGCAGCGTTTATGAATCTTGAATCATCTTGGAACACAAAATGTTTCATTTTCAGAAAAATCCAAGTGAGGAAAATTTTTTTTTCAGTTTTTGATGTGATTTTCTCATAAAAAAACGCTGCAAATTCTTACACAGGGGTTGGTTTTTCGTCAGACCAGGCGCATGGAAACTTATTTAAAAACGCTGCAAATTCTTACACAGGGGTTGGTTATTCCTCGGACCAGGCGCATGGAGACTCATTTCCTCAACATGGGGGAAATGGGGACAAGAGTGAATGCGGCGGGTCCCGGAACCATTCCAATCGATTCAGGATCCAAAATTTAGTGGAAAATGATACCCCACACGCCCAGGTACCGGAAATCTCGAAAACGTATATTCAAAATGGGTAATATATACCCAATTTGACCCATAACTTCTTCCAATGGGTGCCAGTCGTCCTGGGACCCACTTCATTGGATTCAGCATCCAAGATTTAGCGGAAAATGATACCCGAATGTCAACCGAAAAAAGGGGATAAATACGCTTTCATACTCAACATTGGAATCCTCTAAGCGATGGTTTTACTTCTCGTAAAACGCTGCAAATTCTTTCACAGGGGCGGTAATAAATACCCAATATGACCCAAAACTTCTTCCAGTGAGTGTCAATCAGTTTGGGACCCATTTCATTGGATTCAGCGTCCAAAATTTAGTGGAAAATGATACCCCACTCGCCTAAATCGCCCAAAATCTCGAAAATCCATTTTTCAAAGAACACATTTTGACCCCTACCCCGCCCAAATTTGGTCCGATCGGGCTGAAAAGCTTGGAGGACCGTCCTAGGCCGGGAACAGACCCTTGACCCAAATTACAGATTTTTAGAAAATTTTCTACTGCCAAAAACGGCGTGGACGGCGGACGGCGTACGGCGTACGGCGGACGGCGGACGGCGGACGGCGTACGGCGGACGGCGGACGGCGTACGGCGGACGGACATTGACCTTTTTTGATCTAGACATCATGAAACGTCCAGAAAAAAATTTTGAGCCGAATCGGAGAGGTTGACCATTTGCATGAAAACATAGGTTGATTATTCAAGGAATAACCAACCAAAACATGAGGGAAATGGGGAAAACGGTGGGTGCGGCGGGTCCCAGACCCATTCCAATCGATTCAGTGTCCATGATTAGTGGAAAATGATACCCCACACGCCCAGGTACCAGAAATCTCATAAACACATATTCAAAATGAGTAATGTATACCCTATTTGACCCATAACTTCTTCCAGTTGGTGTCAATCTCCTGGGACCCGTTTCATTGGATTCAGCGTCCATGATTTAGCGGAAAATGATACCCCAAACGCCTAGGTTCCAGAAATCTCAAAAACACATATTCCAAAAACGCTGCAAATTCCTACACGCTGGTTGGTTATTCCTCGGACCAGGCGCATGGAGACTCATTTCTTCAACATGGGGGAAAGGGGGGAACAGTGGGTGTGGCGGGTCCCAGACCCATTCCAATTGATTCAGGATCTTTTTGGAATTTTGGAAAAATTACCGCTGGAATTGAAGGATGTCGCGGGTGGGGGATAATGTCCCTAAAAAGCAGGGGACGCGTCATAGTATGTACCTTGCCCAATAGACCAGTCCCGAACGAAGGCGCATGTATGTATCATCACAAAACGACGAAATGAAAAAGGATTACCTTCAATAGCTGTCAGGGTAGGCAAAAGATCTGCGTCGACTCGATCGAAAATTAATTGGCGGTACCGCGACGAAATACTACGGCGAAAACCATTAGATCGCGAACGGAAATCAAGGGATACCGAGTTCTAATAGATAATTAAACGTTCTGTAACTCAGCTGACTACAAAAACGTAAGCGTGTAAACGGTTAACCGATAAGAACTGAAGAAGCGACGACGATGCCAGAGTTACCTGGCCGAGAACGGAGCATAGAGAAGATATGCGGCGGCGTTCCCGATACATTAAGAAGGGATTAGTCTTTGTAGTACCGTTTACCTCTAAATTTCTAACGCTGAATCCATTGTGATGGATATCGGCCTGATCGGTGCCCTCTGGAGGTGGGTATGGGTCAAGATGGGTACCTTCCCACATATATCTTGAATGGGTTTTCGGGATTCACGGGTACCTATGGACCTGGAGCATGAGAAAATGTGTAAGAGTATACTCATTCAACCCACTTTTGAGGTATGTATGTAGGTACCCATACCCACTTCCAGAGGGCCCCACTCGGTCCGGGACTCATCACAATAAATTCAGCGTTAAAAACCAGTGGTAGGAAATTCAGTAGAAAGTTAGTGGTGAAAAACTAATCCTTCATGATGCTTCATGCTCATCTCTTCTCTATGCTCTGTTCTCGGCCCTGTCATCTCACTTCGTCATTGCTTCTCCTGTACTTGTCAGTTAACGCGTAGGTAGTCAGCTGGGTCACCGAATGTTTCATTCTTTATTGAAACTCAGTATTCCGTATTCTCCGTTCGCGATCGAATAGTCTTCGCCGTAGTGTGTTGTTGCTGTACCGCCAATTAATTTCCGATCGAGTCGTCGCAGATCTTTTGCCTATGTGAAGAAATGAGTCTCCATGCGCCTGGTCTGACGAATAACCAACCCGTGTGTAAGAATTTGCAGCGTTTTTTGATCAGGACATCATGAAACGTCCAGAAAACAATTTTGAGCCGAATCGGAGAGGTTGACCATTATCATGAAAACATAGGTTGATTATTCAAGGAATAACCAACCAAAATGGGTAATAAATACCCAATTTGACCCATAACTTCTTCCAGTGGATGCCAATCGTTCTGGGACCCACTTCATTGGATTCAGCATTCAAGATTTAGTGGAAAATGATACCCCACTCGCCTGGATTGCCCAAAATCTCGAAAATCCATTTTTCAAAAAACACATTTTCATCCCTACCCCGCCCAAAATCAAAAGTTTCGAGGACCGTCCTAGGCCGGGAACAGACCCCTGATTCAAATTTCAGATTTTTAGAAAATTTTCTACTAGCAAAAACACGGCGGACGGAAATTTTGGTTTTTTGATCTAGACACCTTAAAATGTCCAGAAAAACTTTTTGAGCTGTATCGGAGAGGTTGACCTTTTGCATGAAAAGGTCAATGTCCGCCGTACGCCGTCCGCGCCGTTTTTGGTAGTAGAAAATTTTCTAACCAACCCACCACTTCCATTATAACTTTATAACATGTGGTTTCATCACTGCGCATTATGTACAGACAGATCTGAGTCGTTGGTCCCATGGCAAAATGTTCTGTACCTAATATATAAAATGTTTATTAAAATTGCATGATCCATCGCATTGTAGAATATTGAAGTATTAATAACTTTCTCTTCGGCATTTTATGATCAATCATTTTTTACCGTGTCGAGAAGTGAATACCTATAAACTCAGTGTTGACTGAGAATGTAACACTATCTCTGAAATGCCCTCTATAACCCTTTCCTCAAACGCCTCTTTACTTAGTACCCACTAGAGTTATTTGAAGCAAATCGTATTTTTAATCACCTGACCAACAGTATGATTCCCAAAACGAGACACGAATATCCTATTTATCCATCTTGGACTCGGAAAAATATCGCGAACAATGAGGTTAAGGACTCACAAATGACGCAGAATATACCAAAACATTTCTCAGTACCTCCATCTCTGTTGCCTCATAGCGTTTCATATAGCCTTTTATGCCATGTAGTTGAAATCCACCTAGACTTTTTTGATGTGCCTTGGAAGAATAAGGACCTTCATACTGTAACATGGTTTTTGAGATTTTAACCCAACTCACCATAAAAGTACATGAATGAGACCAGCAATCAAAACTATAAAAGTCATCAACGATTCTATTTTATTTACAATGGCCCTCTAGTTCTCAATTTGGCCTCCCTAATACAATTTCTAAACTCTACAAACATTTTCTTTCACGTTTTTCTCTACCCAACTTGAAGAATGTACTATTTTGAAGTATTCAGATAGAGTAGTTTCGGGTCAAAACCTTGAGAGTACTTTTCAAAACTAGTTTATAACAAAATTGGCTTTCTCTCTTGACTTTTATTCATCAACGCACCATTCAGTGAATTATAAATGTCTTCTATAGCTATATTTCTATAGGTGCTAGGTATCCACTAACAGATTATCAGTAACTGAAGAGTCCTTTTGAATAGGCAAGGCCACCTTACTATCTGACCAGGGCTGAAGATGGATTCATATGTTTGGCCTAGCGAGATAACAACTGCGTTTACTGGAATGGTTTGACTTCTTCTCTTTCTTCTCTGGACCTTTCTTCAATTTCAGAGAATTCAAGCGGTAGTATGATCATAATATAGACATATGTACGATATTGTGACATCAGGGGTATTAAGTCGTCTGGGTAGCTTAAAATAATTTATTATTCATTTCAAATTAAATAACACGTGGTGAGAAGTTTTTTAGATTTTACAAGGGTACGAAAAAAATAGTTTTTTTTAACTCAAAGAATCAATTAGTACATGCGGATACAGCCAATTCAAAGCGTTGTCCGTATTGGAAGACATTTTAGGCAAAATTCACAGCCTCATAAAAAATATTTTGTGTCTAATAGCACGAACATTTGTGCAACTTAATGCTCATAATAAATTGAATGATTTTGTGTCAATGACTCACCCGTTAGCAATGCCAACTTGATACGAGAACATTAATGAAACGACAAACTTCAAAAGAGTTCCAATGTCCTGAACTACATTTAAATTATAAATGCTTAGTAAAGAAAAAAAGTTAATTAGTTACAATCACTTCCAAAATATTTTCAATCTTGATCAAATAATACCATGTTCTGCACATCATTGGGCCAAACTAGTTCAGCCAATTAAAGCAAAGAACATTAATGAGGGGAGCAATGGTGGAGAGGTAATGTTCTTCTCTAACAAGTTACAATATAAAACTTCATTGTCAGAAACACAACTTTGAAAGACAAGACTGAATACAGAATCAGAAGCGTTTTCTGCAAACAGAAGCCAAAAATATTAATAAAATTGAAGATGAACTGGCAGTTTATCACTAACCCCCAGAGGAGGAGGATTCAATTTCAACTCTTTTCTCCATCATTCGTCATTGGGGGGGGGGGGGGGGATATATTAAAATATAATTTATAAGCAATGAGTTCACCGCTGGGCGTAAACCCAACATCATTGCTCTCCACTATCAACTATACTGGTAGATATATTATACCAGACTTAAATCCAACATTTTTTCACTTCAACAATTGCAGCAATAGCAAATAAAATTAAACACTCAAATGTGATGATGAGTGGCACTTAAGAATAAGCATGCAGTCCTAATTTTGAGAAATATTCACAGGGAGAGAGAAAGTTATTATTTACAAGACAGGAAAAATTAACACAGATTCCAAATCAGGACTGTTCTTCATCATTTCTATATCATTATGTACAAAACAAGGAATAAAACCCAATTAAAAGGGAGGAACAAACACCAAGGATTGTTACCCACTCAACATGTCTTTCTAATCTAGTTCTAGTGTAGATTCCCACAATAAGCACGCTTGAAACTGCATGATATAAAGGATTGAAAAAGGAGGCACTGAATCAAATCACCTTATAAACCAAGAACAAATAAGAATATAAGTTGGGTGGCAAAGTTAATCTAAAAATTTTCAAACATTACTTATTCTAATCTTTGTTTTTTGAACACATCAAGAGCAATACATACAACCATCCCTGACCAGAAGCATGAGGCCCATTAGGACATGGACGGAGGCCAATACAATATTATTATCAACTCGAATAAGTTATTTCGTAATTTTCTGATAGTTTAGAAATTTTCACCAATGAAGATATATCTTGATTTCATTCATCCCTGCTTTTAGGCCTGATTCTGCGATATTTGTAGCTAGTAGATCATCGTGAATTTATGATTAGGTTTATTACGGAGATCTGGTACGTTGACAATTTCATGCTCTTCATCATCATCGTCATCTTCATATAGACTACCTGCGTCCTCAATGTCACTGTCATCATAATAGGGCTCCATCTTGACGCCTGTAAATGGCCAGAAATGTATTTATTATTGGTGTTCAAAATTTTGCATGGAGAAAGATTCAGGTTTCATCAATTTATTGTAACCCTAAATCACCTCTAATGGGAGTTTTGAATAATTCAGTTTCATCGTCCTCATCCTCGTAGAAGAAAGACGATTTTTGAGGCAGCAAAGAAAATCCTCCTTTTGCAGATGTGAGGCTATCCTCTTTCATGCATAACATGTAGAAAAATATTCCAATTCCCAAACATAACATGACAATGAGGGCTGAAAAATAGGGAGAAGAAATACAAGGTCTATATTTGAGAATTTCAACAACTGTGCTAAGTTTGAAATGAATTTAATTTCTTGAAAGTGCTCAAACAACTTATCACTAATAAAGGGGGAATACATATATAGAACTTTGTCTGGCAAGAGGGCAGACATGGGGAAACAACCATTTGACCAGTCTACTTAGGACTTACCTGAAAGGAGAACAAAAACTATTCTTGGCAATCCCAAAACTTCTTCACTGCGAATTAGGGTGAAGATAATTTGGGATGGTTCATTATTCATGAGGGTCACGAGTTTGGTTGATGTTGAAAATCCGTCTGCGTTTGCAACTACTGTGTACTCGCCTGCCATGTAAAAACAACCTCAATCATATGACGTCTCTGAGGAAATGTTATAGGAAGATCATGTTTATTTTATTAGGTTAGAGATTGATTTAATGAGAAACATACCTTTTGGAAGAGGGATCCAAAATGATCCACTTCCTTCACCATGGTAAGAAATATTTGTTCCTTCCACAATAACTATGAATCTTTCCAAAGGATGGTGAAGCATGTCAGTGACGTAACCTGTACATATTCAAACGATTAGTTTTATGGCGACAGAACGCCTTCTCAAAATAAACGCCCCACCATCCATTCCACCATGTGTTCCCTTCTTTTCCACCTGGCAATGATTTCATGTGATTCGCATCCCATGTTATTACATATAGGAGAGATAGAGTAGCCAAAGACCTTCCTCTACTCTGCTCAGCAGAGACATCTTTGTAGCTATTGAACACTGTGTACAATATTTAAGTATCAAATCGTTCTGGCAAATTCAAGATTCCTGATGACGAGTCGGTGATTTGATTTTGCCATAGCCCTCATACATAGACGGCGAGGGAGTATTCAACATATATGTAAGACAGCAGTAATCTTCATCTACCTGCAACTCCTGATTCATTATTTGGGAAGTGGACAGGCGGAAGATAAAGCCCATTTGGCTCAAGCTCAACTCGCATCACAGATAATTCTCCTCTCACCACAGACATTGCCAAGCGTTTGATTTTATGATGAGGGCACGTAACCTGAAAGAGAAATACAACCGTTTTTAGGGGGGGAATGGTTTCAAGAGGACCCTATTGCATTCAAATTGTATGAAGCACTTACTTGCAGAGCGTACGTTCCAACAGGTAAAATAATTCGTGAGTATGCCTGATTTGGAGTGGTTGAATAAGGATGGAGTGTGTCATTAACTTGGATTTTGGCCTTCCTCATGGGGATTCCAAAAGTATCAACTACTTGAATTCTGATTCCTGCAATGTACAACGAATACAACAAGAGCATTTCATGATGAGCTTATCACCTCTTGGATTAGTAAAAACCCCAGGTTTAATTACAAGATTAGTAGATGTTAGGACTCGATAATCATCAGAGCATACACACACAAGAGGTTACTCCAACACTGCAACTCTACAACTCTTGGCAGAGGGCCGTTCATCACAAGCTTATGGCATGAGAGGACAGCCATAGTCCATGCAGCATAACTGAATACCGCCAGGTCTTGGTAAATGACACAGGTAGGTTCAATTCGTTAGAGCAAGTCTATGAAACCGCTTCACTAGAATACTTTAACCATAAATTCACCCTCCCTCTTCTTTTTGCAGGTGGAACTATGTTGAAATTGGCGCTGGTTGGGTTTATAGATTAAGATTAAACTAATAAACGATGGATGGACGACAAATTCTTCTTTCTCTCACCTTGAATAGCTGTTGTCAGTAGCATCCTGAATGGATTCAGATATTGCCTCCAAAGATTAGGAATCAGACTAGTTTGGACATAGTTGCAGCAACTTGTTTGCAGGGAGAGCTAAAACCAATATGAAATATTTTGAATCCAATCAATTTTGGAGCTGTAATGGAAAGTTTCCAAGAACACCTACCATAGGAAAGTTGTAACGAGCATTCACTGTGTCCAGAAAACTCTGCTTTGCAGTAGCAATTGCATCATCGGTATGTCCATCGATGCACTTAGGAATCTGTCAGATGTGGAAATGGCGGGTGAATCAGATAAAACAACCAAATTTTACAGGTTCAATACCAGTGGCTATGTTGGCGATCAACTTACGTTTTGCGGCTTTGAGTTCTCAAAGGCCTCATTGAACATATTAAAAACGTCTGTTCTGATTGTGTCAGGATCATTAGCATGTCTGAAATGTATGATTGCTAAAATTAGTATTAACATTGATTTTCAACGCGCCAGATAAAATGCAAGTGTTTGCCCAGCAACAATAAGCAAGCTTCTAGAATATTCTACCCGCAACACTTTTTTTATTCTTTTGAGATGTCTTTCAATGTTTCTCTGTGTCTTTATAATGATAAAAGAATCATCCTAGAACTGTTCCAAACGCTCAGAACTTTTTCAATATTCTACTGATGAAAATAGAAACGAGAAATAGCCAGACAGACACATACAAAATTAATTGCAAGCAGGATTGGCTCAGTGAACTCCCTCAGCTTCTATGGTAGGTACTTGGGGAAATGAAATCCCCCATCTCGTTGTTAATGGAAAATGAAAAAGTATAAACAACTACGATTGTTTACTTACCTCAGCGAGAGACCTCCACTTTCAATGCTGATGACAAGGTCAAATTGGCGTTCACTTAATATTGTTGACAATGCCAATGCACGTGTAGAGTTTGACCTGAATATTAGGTCACTGACGACAGAGTTTTTGCCAATCCCCTTAGCATAACATTTGGGCTCCTTTTCAATGGTAATTTCATCGACAATCGGAATAATGTGAACGACGGCATTTTTGAAGATGTTTAGCGCAAGGGGGTCTCGGTTTTTGAAACCTGCCGTCAAATGGCGTGCCATTGACATGGCCAATTCACGGCCGACTGGTTCAAACCCATAAAATCCGCCAAATATGGCAATTTGAATTTTATGTTCTGAACCGGCAGCAACCTGAAAATATTTTATGAAAAAAAAAAAGCCTTCACAAATGTACTAAAAAGATTGAGATACTTGTGATCATAGGAGACTAACCTTGTCAGAGAGTCTCAAAACAGGAATACCATTGGTGAATTCCAATTGAGCAATGCCGGGAGAACCAACGTCCAATTTCTGCAGGTTCCTAAGGATTTTTTCGTCACTCGAGTAATCATGCATGGGTTGAATGTTCTCATTCTGATTATGGTCAAATTCCACAGACCATGCACGAGGGTCGTCCCTTTGCAAATTGAAATCCAAACGTTCCAATTCACCAACAGTAACGTTTTTGGACTGATCTCTATACCTAAACACACCAGGGGAAGAAACAATAGTAAACTTATTCACCAAGGCCAGGTAGAGCCACAAAACAACTCAAGGAGCTCGTACATTGGTGCAGAGGCAGTCACAACGTATGTTCCTGGGAGTAACAGCCTCCAATAGTCTCCAGTTTCTGCAGTCTTGATGACGTGGCTGATACCATGCACCTTAATTGTGGCATTTGCGATAGGGTTTCCCGAACTACTGTAGACAAAACCCGTGAGGCCTTTGTGCACCTGAACATAAGTTTCAAATATTTTTGAGTAAGTATGTACGTCAAAATGATAAAAACTTCGTTGATTGCATTATATCATACTACTTTCATCATAGTCACTCCATATATTTATTATTCATGGCATCATTCTGGATGTATTTTCGCTCCCCAAATTTTAATTTTATCCTACAAATTAATGGAAGATATTATCTAAATAATATTACCAGCAACATAGGTCATCATTCCTACCTGTTCCATGAACTTGATGAGGGGCTCTCTATTGGCGAGCCAGTAATTTGGGAGATCTTTGGCATACGGGTATTTGAAACAACCCATTTCAATAGTCAGCTCCATGCAATTAGTGTACATATAATTGTAGTCTTGCATGCCTCCAACAACTTCATACCACACTGCCCCGTTGACGATACCTTCCTTGAAATGGTCTGGGAATTGAGGACATCTCAGGCCTTTGTGCATGTCTGGGTGGGCCTAAATTGAATAGAAGTGGATCATCAGGAATGAGGTTTTGTGTTTCAGTTAAGAAACCTGTGCCTTGATTTGGTGGAAAAAACTTACATAGGAGTAACTTTTAGCCAGGTACAGAAACATTTTATGATCTGGAGTCTTGTTTTCTTCATGGTGTTGGCGCCTTTGATCATGCAGTGGGTAGTCATCAAATGGATAATTAGCCACTAGAGCTCCTCCGTGGAGATTTCCAGACAAAACAAAAGGATACTGGTCCAACCATCTCATTATTGCAATGGTTTCAGGCTCTTGAACAGTGTTTTCCTAAAAATGGCAATCGCCTTGATTGATACATTCATCCATCATTTGTATGTATTTATAGCGTTATAGCCTTCTTTTTCATGCGCACTCCATAAATGTATAGAAGTCAAAGGAAGAAATTTAAATATCATCAAGCACCGAAAATTGAAGTGAAAATTACAACAGTTTCTTACATCTGTTTTTAGGTACTGATCTGGAAAATTTCGGTTGAGATCAACATTTCTCGCGTTCCTCCTCCCAATCAGAGATTTGGAATCACCTGGCAAAATCAAACTATATCAATCGAAACATACTAATCATCAAGTTTACAAAACAACTCATTGAATGAATATATACATGACATCAATGTTCATCAATGCCACATACCTTCTGTTGACATCTCATACCCATCAGGATTCATCGAAGGTAAGAAATGAATCCTTGTAGAGTTAATCAATTTGGTAATGCGTTCATGCCTTCCGTATTGTTGGCAGAGATATTGAGCCAAAAGGATTAGCATCTCCTTCCCAACCACTTCGTTTCCATGCATATTTGCCACATATTTGAACTCAGGTTCCCCTTTGAAAATCAACTTACAGTTATAAGGATGTGTCACAAGAAATATTGGAGTGGTTATAAAAATTTTAAAAAGTTCTAATTAGGTAAATTACCTCGCTCGTGAACTCCGGGATTGTCTGAGATCTCAAGAACAAATAGTTCCCTCCCCAGAACACTTTGCCCAATTGTGTACAGTCTAGTGATCTTGGGGTAATTCCGGTTTATATCCTTCAAAGTAAATTCTAATTGCTGGTAGTGGTGATGAACGAAAGGAACAGGAATCAAAAATCCATAAGCATCTTCAGTGAGTTCAACTGAATGAGCTTCACCTGAAAAATGAAAATGAAATAAGTGAAAGACTCACTTGAAATAAAATGTTGCCCACGCAACTTGATGAGTTGTTTTTATGAGAATTATTATTAGCAAAAATTAGCATCAGGCTCTCTATCTCATCGTTTGCCTATACTTGGGATCTACCGGCCGGCGTTTCGTGTTGCTCGGAGTGGGGACTGGCTGAGATAAGGTCAAGGTCAGTGTCAACTGCCGACGGAGGCAAGTGAATAGTTGCAATAGACAATCAGAAGATCGCGCAGGCTAGGGGAGAGTTGCAGGAAACACATTAGAGATCGCGCAGGCGTAAAATAACCATTGCAACACGAATAAAATTTACTGACACGCGAACTGAGCTTAAATGAATAAAACTGATCGGCCTCAAACACCGACGGCTACGAAGAGAACGCGAGCAGACTACGACGATATTTCTCCTCCCGAGGAGGGAAGAAGAGAGTCAAAGAGGAAAATCGCGATGAACGAAGCACCAGTAGGACAAATGTCTACTGCGGCGTTGGCGGCGCTCATTGAGGGCTTAATAGACAAGAAGATGTCGTGTCTAGCCACGAAGGAGGATATGAAGGATATCGCGCGAAAGATGGGGGAATTACAAAAAGAAAATGAGTCCCTCAAGTCCGAAGTTGTTTGCGTCAGAAAAGAGTGCGAAGAACTACGTAAAGAGATTGAAGAATGCCAAGTTAAGCTACGAAAAAATAATCTGATTTTCTTTGGGCTGAAGAGGGAAACAACTCTGAGCTGTTCTGGAATCGTTGAGCAGTTGTGCAATGAGGTTCTGATGGTGGACGTCAAGATCTCCCACGCGCGGTGCATTGGCCGGCCAACTGATCCGAGCCCGCCTATTCTCGCAGAGTTCGCCAGACGGGAGGATATCGGAAGAGTTTTCCAGAATATAAAGAAGCTGAGAGGTAGCAAGATTAGTATCCAGCCGGATTTACCGCTGATTACTCGGAGGAAGCGTGGAAAACTACTTCAAGTGAAGAAAGAGATATCGAAGCATAGGCCGGACATCAAGATGCAGGTGAAAGACGCAGTCCTGTTTGTTGACGGGAAAACAACGATGTGGAGCGACGGCAAGGGAGTAATGGTGGACGGCGCTGACGGAACTGCATTTCTGTCGAATCTCACGAATACAGACATGAAGAAGTTCGTCGACGGTCTTTTGAGGGAGAAGAAATGAGGTCACGACACCGTCTGCCATGAGGAGGAAGAAGAAGAGAAGAAACAGGTTAAGGTTCTTAGTTATAATGTTAATGGTCTAAAAAATATTAATCCTAAGGCAATATTTATTGAATTTGTTAGTAATTATGATGTAATCTTGTTGTATGAAACGCATTTAATGAGCAATGATTTGGTTGTGTGGAGTAAATACTTCAGTAATTTTCGGTGCGTCTGGGAGGAGGCCGAACGCACAGCGAGGTATGGTAGGCCAAGTGGAGGTACACTACTGGGTATAAAAAACACCGCCATGAAGTCAGGTGAATGGGAGTTCGACAGGATATCTGGGTTAGGTACTCTATGGTGGAACGCGGGCTGCTCAAGCAAAGTTGCCTTCATCCCGGCATATCTGAGCGGGAGTGCCTACTCGGCGGCTGGCTGCCGTTGGACGGAGGATTTCCGCAGGATGGAGCAGGTTCTTGGTGCTGTGGGAGAATATGGCAAGGTGCTGCTTGGGGATCTGAACGCAAGAGTGGGAAACGAGCAGCTACTACCGGATGAAATCAGTGAAGGAACGGGACTTAGACAGCAGCGGGTCTCAAAGGATGAGAAGCTTTGCGGAAAAGGAAAGAAGTTGCTAGCACTATGCAATGAACACGAACTTGTACTTCTCAATGGCCGAATGAAGGGGGATCGCAGTGGTGCATACACCTACTTATCGCAAAATGGGAATTCGGTTATTGATTTAGCGTGTGCTTCGTGGGAGTGTGTGGAATTAATTAAGAAATTTGAAGTCGGGACGGAGATTTTCTCCGACCATATGCCTATCGTCTTGACACTAGAGAGTAATGAGCCACGCCGGGGTCGTGTGGCACCATTGCTACCAAAGCTGTTCTGGAATGACACACAGAAAAATAAATATTGTGAATTCATTAATGATAAACTACAATCTGCAAAATCGAACAGAGGAAATAGGCCAGTTCAGGAACACTTGGATGAAATAATAACACTCATTAAAGAGGCTACTGGAAGTAATGGTCACTGGAAGGGAAAAGGCTGGACAGGCAGAGGTAAGGAAAAATGGTTTGACAAGCAATGCTGGGAGAAGAGGAGGAGTAGCTTTGTACTCCTTAACCTATGGAGAACGACTGGATCAGAGATCATCAAGAGTAAATATCATGAAGTAAACCAGTTGTATAAAGCCCTGTGTGAAAGGAAGAAAAAAGAGTTTAATGACATTGTTTTAAGCCGAATAAAAAATGCTAGGGACTCAGCAGATTTTTGGGCTGCCGTGAAGACTCTGAGTAACAAGAAAAATGGAGTAAATGGAGAAATCGCGTTGGAGGAATTTGTACAGTATTTTGATGCACACCTTAACCTCCATGTTGGAGCCGAGACCCACGAGTATGCTGAACCCTGGATTGCGTCGGAGGAGCTGGATAAAGAGTTCACGCTCAGTGAGCTGCAGTCTTGTATCCGCCAAGCTAAAAATAAAAAAGCCCCGGGAATGGATAGAGTGCCGATGGAGTTCTTCAAAAACGCACCGGAATCTTTGGTAACCGAACTTCTCCTCGTCTTCAATCGCATATTGTTGGAGGAAAAGGTGCCTAGGAGTTTTACCAGAGCGATTGTGTTCCCTATATTTAAAAAAGGAAATCCTAGTGAGGTGGAGAACTACAGAGGAATCTCTTTTATGGATGCAGCTGCTAAAATATTTGTGGGAATGTTAAATAACCGCCTGGCGGATTGGGTGTGCAAGAAAAACATACTGTCCGATTACCAGGCGGGATTTCGGAAGGGATACTCGACGGCTGACCACATCTTTAGCTTGATTAGCATTGCACACCTGCAGTTTGAGAAGAAAAAAAAGCTGTATCTCTTTTATGTAGATTACAGAGCTGCTTTTGACTCCCTGTCGCGGAAGGCAATTTTCTACAAGATGTTCAACTTGGGGATTTCCAGTAAATTCATCTCAATATTAAGAGGCCTGTATGGTGGCACAACTGCGGCGGTGTGGTCGAAAGATGGACTTTCAAGAGAATTTGAGGTACGAACTGGAGTTAAACAGGGATGTCTGATAAGCCCACTTATCTTTTCCCTCTTCCTAAATGACCTAGTCGAGTGTTTGGATGGAGGGGTGCGAGTCGGCGACAAAATTGTGAGCGTGCTTATGTATGCAGACGACATAGTGCTCCTTGCCGACAACAAAGGGATTCTGCAGAAAATGATAAATAATCTGGCTGATTTCTCGGAAGAGTGGAATCTGACGATTAACACCGAGAAATCGAAGATCATGGTGTGCCGCCCTGGAGGAGGTGGGCTGGCTAGGTCAGAAAGATGGCACTATAAAGGGGAACGGCTTGAAGTTGTGAGTCGGTACAAATACCTGGGCGTCACCCTCACCCCCTCCATGTCACTGCAACCTCACATGAACGAAAAACTTAAAGTAACGAAATTCGCAATAGGAAGTGTGTGGGCGAGGCTCTTGGACAGAAACAAAATACCGGTCAAGGCAAAAATGGAAATTTTCCAGGCTGCATTAAAGACAGTGATGACATATGGGGCTCAGGCTTGGGGTTATCAGCAGTTTGAGCAAATAGAAAAGCTGTTAAAATATTTTGTCAAAAGAACAATGAAAATACCAATGAACACGCCAGACTATTTTGTGTACCGAGAGCTAGGCCTAAACAAGATATTTGTACACACGTTTGGTCTTCACCTGCGGTACTTGAAAAAAGTTGCCAATATGAGCCCAGAAAGACTACCTAATGTCGTTGCGAAGGAGGTGTGCAGGACTGGGGTGGGATGGGTGAGGGCATGGGCCGGACTGTGGCGCAAGTATATGGGTGAAACCCCGAATTTCTCAACACTAGAGGCAATCGTGCAGTGCGGCGATACTCTTTTAGACAAAATGGAAAGCTGTGAGAGGGAGCAAATTGCTGAACGAGCGAGAAACTCGGCCCATCACGTTCTCTACGCAGCCCTTGACCATGACCAAACAAGTTACCTGGATATAGGCGATCAGGTGATGGTAGGCAACATCATGAGGGCCAGGAGCGAAATGCTCAACCTAAATACCATGCCCTGTAGGACAGACAGGCAATACAGCTGCTCCATGTGCCGTATGATGGCCCCGGAGAATGTTGAACATTTTATCGCAACGTGCCCAGTTTTAGCGGAGTATAGGGTTCGATATCTCAGGAAGCCAAGGCTAAGCAGGATTGAGCTTATTGCCTGGTTAAATGGAAAGAACTGGACAGCTTTAAGTCGATACATCACCGCGGCGGGCGCGTACAGAAAGTACCTCATTGAACAATTTAATTATTTCTAGCGACCCAAGTTACCATCTTTAGTTACCAAGCCATAGTAGAAAGCGCTGTTGTTTCAAATACTCGTCAACCATTTATGTGTAAATGTGTGTAATTTTATGTGTAATTTAAGTGTAAACCTTTGTATTTTAAGTGAGAATTGTGCTAGCTTATAGATAAAAATTATGAAAGAACCTGTTTTTTGCAGTTACTAAATTAGTAGCAGTTAATTTATTAGTATTAGGAAACGGAGGATGTTTGCATTAAAAAAAATAAATAAATAAAAAAGAAAAATAAAAATTAAAACCCGTGGCAGACGGTGTAACCATTGCCACTAAGTGATGTTGTTGCATAAATTATTTTTTCAAGTGTGATGCATGACTGGGCTTGAATAAACATCTTCATTCATTCATTCATTCATTCATTCGTTTGCCTATATACAAGAAAATACAACTCGTGCACTGAGTATTTCGTAATAAAAGCGTACGGATATTGAAGGGGTGTCATGCACAACCATCGGAGAGATCTGTAACGTCATACCTTTAGTTTCGTGGGAAATTTTCAACGTTACATTAAGTATAGTGGTAGATTCATTAGTGACTGAAATGGTTCGAGTAACAGTCTCGCACCTGAAACACACACTGGTATGATTAGATAATGAGTGGTTCAAGTGTACTCTTAGTTAGTGAAAGCACATGAACACGTAGAAGAAATCGTTGCTATAACAGCGATTTTTTCCCCGACGGTTTACTCGGCATCCACCTGCAGAAATAATTCGTTGACCCATCTCAATCGATCAAGCGTCCAAAAGCATGGAACACGATACCCCACACTCCTAGATCCCCGAAAATCTCAGAGCGCCATGTTTACCCATAAAGTGCTTCTGCTTACAGTGAACGTGCTGAGGAGTTAGAACCAAATGGGGTATGCGGATAAAGTTTCAATTTTTTCCGGGAATCGTATATCAATGGCTTTTTGGCGTTGTGAATCTACACACATTTACTTGTGAAAAACGCTGCAAATTCATTCGCAGGGGTTGGTTATTTCTTGGACCAGGCGCATG
The DNA here is from genome assembly GCA_019603395.1 of Cyrtorhinus lividipennis. Taxonomy (NCBI): domain Eukaryota; kingdom Metazoa; phylum Arthropoda; class Insecta; order Hemiptera; family Miridae; genus Cyrtorhinus; species Cyrtorhinus lividipennis. The sequence goes on from CM034007.1 coordinate 12,868,276, forward strand.
GTGACTCATTCCTATCAATTCAGCGTCCAAAATTTAGTGGAAAATAATACCCCTAGATTTCCAAAAATCCATCTTTCGCAATACACATTTTGACCCCTATCTCACCCAAATTTGGTCCGATCGGGCTGAAAAGTTTCAAGGACCAACTAGATTCGGAAACGGGGTCCCTGACCAACACTTCAGGTTTTAGGAAAATTTTCTACTACCAAAGTCGGCGTGGACAGCAGGACGGACATTGGACTTTTTTTATCTAGAAAATGTCCAGAAACAAATTTCAGACCGAATCGGAGAGATTGACTTTTTGCGTGAAAACATGGGATTTCTCATGGAATAACCAAAATGGAAGTTTGGAAAGATAACACAGTCATTGTTTATAACTGTATGAATACAAGGGTGTCTCACCTCAATTACTAAAATTGGCATTGGGAATGCATTTTTGCTTTTTGTTATGCATAAACCTCAACATAGAATTTCAGAACAAGTATTCAATGAGGAGAATATTACCAAAGTGGACATGTCAAAATGAGTTTGCATTCACTCAAGGTGGTGGCTTAACATAGAAAGAGAGAAATAATAGACAACATGCTATTAATATATTGCAAAGTTATTGAACAGAAGGATGACAGACAGTAAACGTCATCCATCATTTTTGAGAATATAATAAGTCACTATCATGAAGAAGCCATACAACATTATTCTTGCTTCGTCTACCTACTACAGTATCGTGATATTTAGAAGGGTGAACAAGTACTTTCCCCTGAATTATTTCCACGAATTTGCCTATGTATTCAAGCTTCTTGGGAGACAAATAATCGATACTTGAAATTACATTAGGAGAGGACGAGTTCAGAGAAAAAAAGGAAATGACTATTCAAGTTTTCTAGTTTTTTGACCAGCAAAGGAGATGAACCTCTCCCCCTTCCCCCAACATTTCTGAAATTAAGAAGATACATGCATATTAGAACTGAGTATCATCACTTCAAACTTCTTTCCACCCCACCCCCTCCCTCCCTTGATATCCTTCTTAAATCTGAAAGGAACAGCTGTCCAGATTGCTTTATGATTGTAGAAAAAGGCAAGGTACATCAAGGTAACTAGATGAAAAACAAGATATAATCGAACCTCGGCGCAGAAATTTTAACTGAATACTGGCCAGGAGTGAGGAGTCGCCAATATTCGCCACGATCTGTAGTGAAAATTTTGTGATCATTCCCATCTATTTCAATAGCCGCTTGAGCAACAGGAGACCCATCTTCCAATGAAACAACTCCTGAAACAAATGAGATCTCAAAAGTTTCAATCAGTGTCACCCATTAAAACTAAGCAGAGAGGTTGGTGTTGTTGGCGTAGGCACGCACACAAAAAGTCAGATGGATGCATAAATATGCCATCTTACCCTTCACTCCCCAATGAACAGTTTTCATGAGACTGATCAAGCTTTGCAAGTTGTTTTCCCATTCTTTCTGTAACTTGTCTCGAAGGGGGTACTTGCAGCAACTGAGTTCCAACGTGATTTCGAAACAATTAGAATGTTCGTAATTGAAATCCTGCATACCACCTGAGAACAAGAATTAGCGTATCACCATTATCAAATTACAACCGTTATCCTCTAGATTATTGAGAACTATGAAATGCGCATAGTTTCCAGTTAATCAAGAATCTGTGATCTCAACTCTTAACCTAGTGCTCTTACACCAGATCCTCTTCACCGCAACCCCACTCCCCTCCAGCTATATTAATAGATTTGGAACCACGGATTTTGGGCGATCTAGGCGAGTGGGGTATCATTTTCCACTAAATTTTGGACGCTGAATCCAATGAAATAGGTCCCAGAACGATCGGCACCCACCGGGTCTCTAAAGCCCCATTTTGAATGTGTTTTCGATATTTCTAGTACCTAGGCGTGTGGGGTATCATTTTCCACTAAATTTTGGATGGTGAATCGAACGGAATGGATCCCAGAACGATTGGCGCCCACCGGAAGAGGTTATGGGCCAAAATGGGTATGTATGTACCCATTTCAAATGTGTTTTTGAGATTTCTGGTACCCAGGGATATCATTTTCCACTAAATTTTGAACCCTGAATCGATTGGGATGGGTCCGGGACCCGCCACACCCACTGTCTCCCCATTTTCCCCATGTTGAAGAAATGAGACTCCATGCGCCTGGTTTGAGGAATAACCAACCCGTGTAAAAGAATTTGCAGCGTTTTGGTTGGTTATTCCTTGAATAATCAACCTATGTTTTCATGCAAAAGGTCAACCTCTCCGATTCGGCTCAAAATTTTTGTCTAGACGTTTCAAGGTGTCTAGATCAAAACGCTGCAAATTCTTACACACGGGTTGGTTATTCCTTGGACCAGGCGCAAGGAGACTCATTTCTTCAACATAGGGGAAATTGGGAAAACAGTGGATGCGGCGGGTCCCCGACCCATTCCAATCGATTCAGGATCCAAAATTTTGTGGAGATTAATACCCCACACGCCCAGGTACCAGAAATCCCAAAAACACATATTCAATATGGGTAATAACCATTTTCACCCATTTCAGATTTTTAGAAGATTTTCTACTACCTAAAACTGCGCGGACGGCGGACGGACATTGACATTTTTTGATCTAGACGCCTTGAAACGTCCAGAAAAAAACCAAATTTGGGCGGGGTAGGGGTCAAAATGTGTTTTTTGAAAAATGGATTTTCGAGATTTTTGGCGATCTAGGCGAGTGGGGTATCATTTTCCACTAAATTTTGGACGCTGAATCCAATTAAATGGGTCGCAGAACGATTGGCACCCACTAGAAGAAGTTATGAGTCAAATTGGGTATCTATTTCCCATATTGAATATGTGCTTTTGGGATTTCTGTACCTGGGCGTGTGGGGGGTACCATTTTCCACAAAATTTTGGATCCTGAATCGATTGGAATGGGTCCGGGACCCGCCGCATTCACTGTTTTCCCCATTTCCCCCATGTTGAAGAAATGAGTCTCCTTGCGCCTGGTCCGAGGAATGACCAACCCGTGTATAAGAATTTGCAGCGTTTTTAAATGTACCGCCCAAGTATTTTTGGCTTTCTCATAAGCACTACCAATACGTTCACCCCCACACTCCTATGAGACACAATCAGTTGCTTGACAATCATGTAAAGGCTTACCAGTGACGCTATACCATTCGTTGCCGTTTGTGATACCCCTGTTCTTGGAAAATGTATCTCCATCGCAAATATTTCCCCGCGACATCGTTTTGTGGTTATCTGCGTAGGTACGAGCGAGATTAACAAATACTGGATCATCTGGTGAACGACTGTAAGTCGCATCAGTTGCCCTACAACGGAAAATTCGACTTGAAACAAATTGATATAAAATGATGAACTAGATTGTTGATTTAGTTCCTTGAAAAGCTCATTGATTCAACGATTATTAACCACTCACCCAGAGTCGTAAGGGTACGCAGCGACAACGGCACCACCATGAAGACTCGCAGACAGAACAAAAGGATTGGCCATGATCCACTTCATGATATGGACGGTTTCTGGTTGGCGGCCCTTGAAGATATCGTCAATTGGCCCTGAAAGGCGTTCGGGAAAGTCCCGATTCAAGTCCACGCCATTAGCATTAGTTCGTCCTTTTAGCATGTTGCCAACTTCAATCGACTCACACTTCCCTTCCTGGAAACAAAATGATAGTCTATCGAGGCAGGTCTGTCGGATTGTTCGACAATAGGAATCTAGGGTAGACGGAGGCAAAAATTCGCTAGAGGCAAACTGGCGCAGTGCCCTTGATGCTGGTAATTCAAAATCACTCCAACTGATCAAACGGAGCGACGGCTTTCATTAGAGAACAGCATTGTTGTAGATTACACATGGCTCAGAAAACGACCGTTCACAAATACAGCCATTTGGCACAGTTGGCTATTTACGATGGTCGAATGGCGTGTCCCGTTCGATGGCCGCGCCAAAAGGCTGCAGAAGGGAACAGTTGTTTACACTGAGCCATTGGCCATTGCAAGATACTACAGGGAAGCCGTCGACTCTCTTGATCGGATAGACAGGTCGTAAAATACCAGAAGCAGCAGACCAGACTGCATCAATCTGTCACTTAGTAGAAATGGGGAGCAAGGGTTTTGCCCCTCACAAATTCATGTTCCCACCGGCACTATTTCTAGCTGACGATACTTCAGTAGGTCAGTTCCTTGCCTGGTCGACCTTACCTTTGATTGAGAAAACCCGTCCGGGTTCAGCGAAGGGACTAAATATATATCAGTCGTTTTCAAGAGATTGGTGACTTCCTTGTCCTTTCCATAACTGTCCAACAAATATCCAGCTAGTCTGTACACCAATTCTCTGCCAACAGTTTCATCGCCGTGAAGATTCGCAACGTATTTGAACATTGGCTTCAACAACGATCGGCTGCTCACTCCTTCTGACACTTCCAACGCCCAGATCTCTTTTCCCAGCACTGACGTTCCAATGGTGTGCAATTTGACCAAATCTCCGTGACTTCGAGTCAAATTCGTAAAACACTCGCCCAAAATTTTGTTCGTCAGATACGGCTGATCGCAAACGTTGTCAGGAGCGCCGAAACTCCAGTACGTCGTGAAGATCAACAGATGGAAGAGCATGGTGTGCAGACGGTCACCACCAAGAGAACCCAACGGCAGATCGTGAATTACTATTCCGACTGAAGATGACCGCAGTCATGAAACTATTCTGACAGCAATTATCAGAAGCACGCATCACTTGAATGTTGATTCCGGGAGAATTACAGTGGAGTACGAATTAATGCTACAGGTGGTAGATTCAGTATTCAGTGTTGCCATAAATACTCTCCTCCTTATCTCCTCTGATTCCCCCTCTTGGAAGACTAATTCGCGATACTAATTCCGGCAATTTCTAAATTATGTTAGCCGAAATTTAAAATTTTTTTCCGGAATGAAGAATCTCATGAGGTTGACCAAACCATTTTTTATTGCTCTTATCTAGTAGGAAGTGTTCTGTCATTTTCCCATAAAAGCCGAGAGTACCATCGATGTTCAATACTATCGACACACCGTCACGATGTTTTCACTCCAATATTCGATGTTTTACCATCGATGTTGAACCAGCCGATTTTAATGAAACTTTGTGGAAGTTGATGTCAATGTAGATGTACTACAGTCATTAATGGGTGTGTTCATTTATAACTGAGTCTTTGTCACCACTCCACTCCTTAAAATATGAAAAAGTGTCTGGTGGACGTATCTGGCAAATTCAAACATTGGAATGACATGCACTCATCATCCACGGTAATTAGTCATGTTGCCATCTGGAACATCTCATCTGTTGCCACTTTAATGCCTATTGTACACATTTTTTCAAAACACCGTGCTCATTTTGATCAAAGAGCGGAACAGTCTTACCTGAAAACCCCATTGACAACCGTCTTTTACGGGGCTTTGAGGAGTGCATATGCTTTTGATGTATACTTTTACTACAAATTATTTTTATTTTAATGGATATTTTTATTTATCTTACCATGTTTTTGTTGCATCAGTTGTTTTTAACTGACATTGGTCCCTCTCATATACACGTTAATAAGTTTTCGATGTTTTTGGTTCGATTTTTATTTTGTATCGATAGCCAACAATTATTGTCAACATCGATGTTTTGCTAGCGATTTCCCCATCTGTTGACAGTTTAGATAACGACATGGTAATAAACACGATCAGCTCAACATAGATAGTCCTAAGCTATGGCAGACACAACTTACATGATGTTTTTCAGAGCGAGAGGAAGGAAAGTTGCCTGGCCTACAGATATAGCTACACCACCACCACCGTCATCTTAAAACTTGGCTCATCTGACAACCTCCCTTGCTGTTACAGAGGTGTACGATTTTCATATACGGTGTTGTTATTATTTTCAATCGTTGATTTCGGTTAAATTCTTAGAATGAATTAGTTTTGAAATTGAAATTCAATGCTGGTGAGATGCGGAGGGGCGATTTATACCTTCTTCAGCTGCAATTCCTTTGTTTTTCTCTATCATATTGATCGAGAAGTGGTAACAGGTTGAACGATGGAAACTGGAAAGATAGTGGATAAAATACCAAGGGTGCGTATATATTCGTTGGTTTCTTGCTATTTATTTACTACTCGGTCATTGTGTGATGCCCGCTTGCAGTAAGGGACGACTGGTCCAAAGCTAAGAGTTCGTTTAGTAGTGACAAGTGTTTAGGAAGGCAGGTTTTCTCTTCTTTTTATTTCTCTTCGAGTATGCAGTTCCTGGCCATGTTTCCGGGTTGTTTCCTGATGTAGTCGTATTTTTTCTCATTCATAATGTATCTCATCTTCCACAGATTGACAATGTACGGATGTTGGACCGCTACAACCCCCGTAACGTCTGTTTGGGGGCTTTGTTCGTCACCACGACGCATCTACTATTTGTTGAGCATAATAATAATAAGCAAACCTGGGTAAAATAGCAATGTTTATTCTCATACCAATGTGATACATCTCCCAGCTTACGAACAGTTCTTCTCACGCTTTCTATTCATTGCAGATAGTGTACATGCAAATTGCATCTGTTGAAAAGTTACCGTTGACAACAACAGGATCGCCGCTACAAGTGAGATGTAAAACGTTTCGGTCAGTTACGTTTGTCATTCCTCGAGAAAGGGATTGCCATGAAGTATTCAGCGCCCTGCAGTCCTTATCCAATCCTGGTATGTATTTGCTATCAACTCCTCTGAGATGGGTTCACGGATTAGAGATGTACATCTTTATTGGCCAGGTCAATTGTATTTAATCTTAGAAAGGTGGTAGATAAAAAAGAAAGATCATTTTATCTTGAAAAGAAAAAAAAAACTGCAAATTCTTTTACTGGAGTTGGTTATTCCTCGGACCAGCAGCGTGGAGACTCATTTCAATCGATTCAGCGTCCAAAGTTTAGTGGAAATGATACCCCACTCGCCTAGGTATCAGAAATCTCGAAAATCCACCTTCGAAATGGGTACATGGATACCCATTTTGACCCATAACCTCTTCCGGTGGGCACCAATCATCCCGGGACCCGTCTCATTGCATTCAGCGACCAACATTTAGTCGAAAATGATACCCCACACGCCTAGATGAGATCGAAGGTAAAACTCTAACAAAATTAGCCTCTGTAGAAGTGGAGGAAACTAGACACTAAAAGATGAATGAAGGGACAGGGCTTATGGAGGTGGAGGAAAATCTTCAATATGCTACCTCAAGTGTTACTCTATAAGGCGATGGATATGAGTGCCTAACTAAAAGTCGTCTACACCGACTTTAGCTAGACCTGACGCCCCTTTGGGAGTAAGATGCATTTGTCAGCGCCATTCCTCCTCACTGACTCAAAACTTGTAATAATTAGTCTCCAGGTCTCTACGGGTTCTTTCTGGCTTTAACCTTCGTTTTGTTGGGTGAAATCTCTCTTGTGAAGGCTCATAAACGTTCAAAACCACCATGGTTTGGTCAACCAATGTATGTCAATTCCTTCACTCAAACCGTCCTGATGATTTTAAATGCCATTTTCTCTATAACATAAAAAAAAATTTGGGCGTATAGTGCGCTGAAAAGCGTTTAATGAAGAGGAACATGAAACCAGCCTGTATAGTATTTTGATTTTGAAGAACATGTTACCGTTGACCTTTAGCATTGGCTATGAATACGGCCAGAGAGTGGGCGAATTAGCTGAAAGGCAATCATGAACGTGTCTCTCCCGTGAGTTGAAAGGTCAACGCCCCAGTTAATATTTTCTCAAGATAAACCTTCAATTTTTTCATTCATTTTTAGCCCAAGTCGTCGACCTTTATTGCTTCCGATACACGCCAACTACAATGGTCGAAGACATCCCAAAGTCAGCAGGATGGAACTTCTTCGATATTCAAGCTGAGTTCCAGAGAATGAGAGTTCCTAATGAGAAATGGTCATTAACTCTATTAAACCAAAACTATGAGGTTCGCATTATCCTTCGTCGTTTTTATTGAAATTGTTATTGATGTACCTCATATGATGCCGTTGTTTCTGCTGTTTTTACGTTGTAGTTGTGCAGCAGCTATCCTCGATTTTTATTTGTACCCGCTTCAGCAACTCAGTCAATATTAGAAGGAAGTGCGAAATTCCGCAGTAAGGGTCGTCTCCCAGTGTTAACTTACCTCCATAGAAATAAGGTAAAGATACTGACGATCATTGAAATTGTGTTTGTCTGCAGTAAATTTTATATCTGGATTGAAGCCAACTTCACAATGTCCGCTTCTGTCTTGTTTCAGGCGGCTATTTGTAGGTGTAGTCAACCCCTGTCTGGTTTCAATGCTAGGTGTCAAGATGATGAAAAGATGCTAGATTGTGTCCTCAAAACCAATATTGCTAACCACATGGTCGTTGTTGACACTCGACCCAAAGTAGGTTGGATGAGTCAGGGGTCAAACTTAAACGTTTTACAAAATAGGTACCTATGCACCCAATAAATTCTCTCATTTTTTTCAACTTCTTGTTTCAGATAAACGCTATGGCGAATCGAGCTACTGGAAAAGGATACGAAAATGCAAACTTTTATGACAATATTAAATTCCATTTTATGGGTATAGAAAACATCCACGTGATGAGGAACAGTCTTTCAAAACTTATTGAATGTAAGGTCTAGTCAGTTCTTTTCTGTTGATAGTTCCCTTTGAATATATTGAGGCTGATACACTGAATGCAGTGTTTGTAACAACGTGGACTCTCTCCTTCACACTGCATCAATCTGCTACTGCTGCAGCGTTGGTTAGCTCTATGTGAAAGCTCTGATACAATGTTGTAAAGGAGAGATGTCGCTTTGTCGTGCAGACGTTTAGCGGTGAACTGTCCATCTTTTATATTCTATATGCATTACTACTTAATCCGATCTACTCATAATTTGTGTTGTTGGCAGGCTCTGAGTCTCGAGTCCGCCCTATGTCGTCCTACCTTAACGGGCTTGAAGTCTGCGGCTGGCTTAAACATATCAAATCTATTTTGGACACCAGCTGGTTCATTGCTGAAGCCATCGAGTCAGGAGTGAATGTGCTTGTCCACTGTAGTGACGGTTGGGACAGGACCGCGCAAGTCTGCTCGCTAGCATCACTTTTGTTGGACCCCTACTATAGAACCATTCAAGGTTATCAGGTATGTATAGTTTTCTTCTCGTATCCCGAAAGTTCTTAGGCGTACCGGGATCCTATTAGAACTCCATGTCCATTGTGAGGTTCTGGGGTAAAACCACGATAGTTATCATGTTAACTTAAACTAGGCAGCGGAAATGCTCGACCTTTTAGGAGCAATGGCTAGTGGTTTCCTACCGGTATCCTTCAAATGTGCTCGTTGCCTGAGGCCGCGGCTCCACTGGCCGTAGTTGATCGCTCCGTAATTTTCGCGCACTACACGCGACAGTTGGGTGACTCCACGGGCAACAGAAAACGAACTGCAATCCGTCGCGCCTCCGTGGCTTCACTAGCAGTAGAAGTCAGTCAGTGTGCCGGTAGACGTGAACTCCTTCAGTTCTTATCAACTCTTTTAGGCCGCGGCTCCACTGGCCGTAGTTGATCGCGCCGTAATTTTCGCAACCAACGCTGCAGTCTACAGCTAGTGGCGCCAAGGTAGTGGCGGCAAAATGTAGCAGTAGAATAGGACCGGTTCCATTTGGGCGCGACACTACATTCTGTGGCGCGCCGTCAAATGTTCCACGCTGCAGACTGTCGCTAGTGAAGCCACCTCCATTTGTCTCCTGCCTACTCATTTCTCTGACTTTCTAACCGCACTTTGTAGCGCGATCAGCTACGGCCAGTGGAGCCGCGGCCTGAATGTTGATGTGAGGATGGTGAAAACCGCACCTGGTTTGTTCAAATGAAAAAGATAACATGTCTACTAAAGAAATAGACAGTCACAAAACCATATGTCTATCCCCTGAACGATTTATATATGAATTAACAGTGTATGACAGATCATGCTTCGATTTGATTCAAGGCGCTCATTGAGAAGGATTGGTTGAATTTCGGACACAAGTTCTCCGACAGAATTGGCTATTTAGCAGGGGATTCCAAAGAAATATCCCCTGTGTTCACCCAATTCATTGACTGTACCTGGCAGCTGATGCAGCAGTTCCCATCAGCGTTCCAGTTCAACGAACATTTTCTCCTAACTCTGCACGATCATTCTAGTTCTTGCCAATACGGGACGTTCATTGGGAATTGCGAAAAGGAACGCAACGAGCTTGGGTAAGTCTTTTGGTTGGTTATTCCCTGAATAATCAACCTATGTTTTCATGCAAAAAGTTAATCTCTCCGATTTGGCCCAAAATTGTATTCTGGACGTTTCAAGGTGTCTAGATCAAAATTAGCAAATGTCCGTCCGCCCTATGCTGTCCTGATACACCTGCGCTAGACGGTTCCTGATGCCATGTGACCCATTACAGTCTTATCCTAGTAATGTCTCTGCGATAGATCATCTGGGAGCCCTGCTCTGTGGCTTTATGGCTTCCCCGTATATCAGGTACCCCACCCTCTTCCGGCGTTTGCCTGCCTGTGGCAGCCCAGGATGGACCTCATGGAGGTGCCGGGTTTTGCAAGGGGTCTTTTATTCACTAAGCTGCTCTGCTAAGCCTCCGTACTAACGCGCCTCTTCTTGTGCTTGCAGTCTTCTATCATTGGCAAGTTATGAGCTTTAGGGTGGGGGACTATGGACTTAGCGCTTAGTGTGGTGTTGGCAGCACTTACTCGTCACTTTACTGGGCATCACCGAACTTACAGGCATTTTGCAGGGGTACCTAAGTAGGAAAACACCCCACCTGTGTCCTTCACTCCAGCTGATTCTTCACCCATTTTCTGCGTGCTCCACAGTCCTGCAAAGGAGTCTTGCTAAAACGCTGTAGGTAGGGCGAGTACTAGGAAATGCTCCCCTGTCTGGATAAAATACCTAAATTTAACATTAAGTAGCCTAACAAGTTAAACAAACTTGTAGGGGGGGGGGAGAGAATACTTGTTATACCTCCTTCCCCTAAAGTTTAGGTCTAGTCTAGGTCCCTGAGCACACCCATCACCTGGCCAGTAGGGGAGGGGGGAGAGAATCCCCACCAGCCAGCCAAGCCCACCCTTCCTAAAGTGGCTCTCCTGGGTCTCCCGTACTGTAGGGTGTTGCTAGCCCAGGAGAGCCGACAGCCCAGGAAATAAAAATAAAAAAATCAATAAAAGAGAGCCCCTGTGTTAGGCACGAAAAATAAAATCAATAATAAAAACCCCCGTCCACGCCGATTTTGGTAGTAGAAAACTTTCCAAAAATCTGAAATTTTGGTCAGAGACCCGTTCCCGGCTCTAGTTGGTCCTCGAAACTTTTCAGCCCGATCGGACCAAATTTGGGCAAGGTAGGGGTCAAAATGTGTATTTCGAGAAATCGATTTTCGAGATTTTTGGCAATCTAGGCGTGTGGGGTATCATTTTTCTCTAAATTTTGGACCCTAAATCGATTGTGACGAGTCCGGGACCCACCACACCCACTGTTTCCCCCATTTTCCCCATGTTTTTTCTCTTGTTTTAGTAATTTCCAATTAAGCACATTTTTTTTCTTTTTTCAGGTTGAAAGGCAAAACGTACTCTCTTTGGGGTTATATGGCTAATCACACGAAGGAGTACCTCAATGCGCTGTATGACTTCAAGGAGTGGAGTGGTGTTATAATCCCGAATTTAGCATCACAAAATATAAGGTACAGTGGACATTGATCTCTTAAGCCACGTGTACATCTATTACAAAGCAGCTCATACGGTAGCAGGCATGTGTACGACAGTTGACTAGTTGCCAAAGAGATGAACAAGTCTAAGGCCAAAAACGATCACACGATTCAGGCCCCAATCATGTGCCTTGGGTCTCTCTCATGAGTAGTCGCGGTAATTTCTGAATTCCCACCATTATATTTCCTTTGTTTCACAAGCTAAATTAGAAAATAATATTAACGACGCGACGTCAACAACCTCTCCATCATAACTCGCGCTCTAAAAGATTAGCGCTTTGATTCGTCTTCACGGGAACAAAACATTGTGAAAAAGGTTGTGGCCCAACTTTTCCGACTAAGAAATGAGTCGCGTATTAGAATTTTCCACAAAAGGAAGCTATGGAGAGTCGACGAGGTGAAGCAGTGCCTGCTTTGCAACCACCGGGAGCCAGAATCACTCGCACATGTCTTTGGTAGGTGCCCGCAACTTGAAAACCACAGAATACGATTTTTGGTTCAGCTTGGTTGAGCGAAGAATACACCGAGAACTGCTTACTAGCGTGCTTGAGTAGGGACCTAGTATTTCGTCTGTTTAGCTTTGAACTGGCTTACCTTAAAAGGAGAACTTTCCTGGAGGAGCTACTCATGGATGTAGGGTTGTGGCATGGGAGCAAGTGAGAAGTGAGAAATGTTTCGTTAGGTAGCCACGTCTTAGGTAGGTTTGAGACGCTTTTTAATTTGATTATTATACTAGGCGTTCCAAGAAGTATGTATTCTATTTGTTTCATTTGATGTACAAAAACCGGACCTCCTTTGTTGAAAAGGTCTTGTCACCTCTATCAACAAAGAAAACATTTCGATTGATTGATATTGAAAATTTGCGCCCATCACAGCCGCCCAAGGCGATTGAATCAGACCACAACTCTGAAAATTATTAACGTTTAAACTGAATTGATGAATGAGTAAAAATGCTTGCATAAAAATTAGGAATATATGGGGTGTTTTTACTTAATCACAAACAAATGAAGCTGAGTCTGTTGTGAGGGTCTAGTTCAATACATGAATCAGCTTGCTTGGTCGCTCAGCCATCTGAGTATGTGTAGCAATAATTAATCAATTTACCAAAGGGCGCTCAGGTACTCTAGTAGGCTAATCATCTCTGACATCAATTTTCACTGGCATGTAGGATATTTACCAGGTGCGTTTTGGTCTTTTTCAGGTTCTGGAGAGGTCTATTTTATCAGTTCGAGGGAGGAGTTCACCCTCGCGAATTGATATCGGAGCTTCTATTGGTCTCCAATCATCACACTAGTTCTCTCGAACAACATATCAAGCTGCTTAATAAGGTACGTACAAGCAGCGAAAAGACGCTAATATTAATAGTATAGGGCTCCATTAGTCCACATAATATGTCCGCGATGCTGGTAGGGGTGCCTACTTTCCGAGTGCCACCGTTTTTTAACCCACCGTTTATTAAACACTGGTCTTGGTTAAGCAATTTTCAAATAGTTATGTTACCTAGTTATTAATAGGAACGCAAAGAAGAAATATACTCAAATATATTGTATACTACTGTGAAATTTTTGGTTTTGGTTTTTACAGAAAATTGCTGCTTTGAAATCTGCCTTGGCAAAAAGAGGAGACATGAACAGCAACGACCACCCTTTGGGATCGTCAGTGAGTTGTCTTAAAATCGTTAAATAAAAAAAAAAGTTAAGTGGGTAATAATTCTTGAAAAATAAAATCAAGGGAGGTTTTCGCGTCAATACGCCCAGAGAACAGACCGCTGAGGAAAGCCATATCCGCGATAGTGCGTCGGTCAGCAGGGCTGGGGAGGCGATACTGCGCACGGAGTGCGCTGTAGTCAATGCCGTCTCGAGGTATGCCTGACTTGAAGGCAAGGTAGCGGAGGAACGCCCTATGCACACTATCAATTAGGTCAATGTGGCAGCCATAAAACGGGCTCCAGACGACTGAGGCGTACTCGAGGCATGGCTGAACAATGGCACGATACAATGTGATGAGGGCTGGGATATGAGTGAATTCCCTAGTATTCCGCTTGTGAAAACCCAGAGACCGCATAGCTCGAGAGTTCACCTGCAACACGTGCTCATTGAAAGTGAGCTGCGGATCCAGATATACCCCAAGATCATGGATGAGTGACGGACGCGCAAGTTGAGATCTGTTGATGCTGTAGATATGGTATATAGGAGATGACGATCGATGAAAGGTGGATACCGTGCACTTGCTAGGGTTCAGGAAGAGGCCGACAGAGGAGCAGTTAGCGATGAAGGCGTCCAGGCGTGACTGGAGAGTGAGGCAATCAGTGATACATTCGATGCGAGAGAAGATCTTGAAATCGTCGGCATAAACGAGGACCTGCCCGTCCCCGAGGCTAGCGCAGACACGATCAATAGTCAGTATAAAGAGGAGAGGGCCCAGGTGTGAGCCTTGAGGAACACCAGAGGTGGCCATAAAGGCTCAGAGACTGTGCCACCGACACGCACAGACGAAGTTCGATCCTCGAGATAGCTTTTTGTCCATGAAAGCAGAGCACCGAAAAGGCCAACTGATTCCAATGCCTCCAAGATAGCATGGTGTGGGAGCTTGTCAAAAGCCTTGGAGAAGTCCGTCCCCACCACATCAACCTGGCAACCGCAATCGCAGCCTGAACAAACTCCTGAAAGAGGAGGAGGTTAGTGACTGTTGTGCGACCACGGACAAAGCCATGCTGGACCGGGGAGACAGCGTGAGCAAGTAGCGGGGAGAGCAAGTGTTTTCGCTCTAGAGCAGTTTTTGCTGTTTTGTTGTGGGCGGGCGCCAAAGGCGCCCAGCCTTTTGGCAACAGAATTGTTGTATTTTCAATGTATCCCCTTGTGGCACAATTTCTAGGTCAGAAGATATTTGGCTGGGGGCTTAAAACAAAACTGTAATTTTAGGTGGATATTGCTGTTGATCATTCAACGCTCCCTTTATTTTTCCGTCAACTATCATGTTTTTTCCAGAGTGTTGACGCCTCGTCCTCCCCTCCTTTGAACATTGATACAATGCCAATGAATGTGAATAAACTTGTTAGGCAGAAAGGTGAGTTCTCTCCTTAATTTATGGTTCCTTGCCTGGCGTTGCACCGCTTAACATTTCTAAATTCAATTTTTGTCTTTCATGTCAGGTTCAGTCAGTGATTCTCACATGGTAGACCCCCTATGTGACCAAGTAACATCTCTCGCATTGGAATGGAAATCTTTCCGTCTTACCGATTCTTGTTCGTGCTCAACACCATTTGACCATTTCACTAAGAAGGTGAGAATCTGAAAATCATTTTAGTCAATATCCAAATAGAAACAAAAAAAAAAAAAAAATCTGGGTTATAATCTTATTAAAAGATGTTGAGCTACATATTCTCATAATTTCAATTTCTGGATTGCTCTGACACTTTATGATCTACCCACCAACATGATGTTTTCCTTGTTTTTCAGAACCATTGCTGGCAATGTGGTGATATCTTCTGCACTAGGTGCATGGAGAAACATATCAGTCTCCCCGGCCATCTCAGTCAATGTTCATTACCTGTGTGCAACTTATGTTACCAGAAAATCAAGGGCAACGTCTCTTTAGATTCTTAGTACAGTTTTCTTAAGATGGGAATTTTCCCCTAGCCTTATTGACACCATTCTATCATAACTATGGTTTAGTTCATCATTCCCAAATGAACTATTTTCCTTCCAGATCATGTGAGTTTATTTGTTTATTTTTCATTCAAAGAACTTACTTGAAAAGAACTTCTGGTCTTCATTTGCCAGTTAGATCTCATATTGCAGTTAGGTACAGCTAGTGATGTCATGTGTGAAGAGTGTGAAGACTACTACACATTTATGATCACCAGTATCTTTTCCTTATTTTTAAAACCTATAAAGTCTTGGTTTTAAATCAACATCTATTCACCCAGTCAATGATAAACTCAGGGAGATTAATGAATCATCCATGACACTATGAGGGTTGAGTTTGTAGTTCATTTTTCTGACAAAAACACAAAATCGACTATAATTTTTTCAATTTTAATAAAAAGCGTTTTTAATTTTTGAGTGGAAATATTGAAAATTAGAACGGCAATAATGAATATTAACCCCTTTACCTGTACAATTTTGGATAATACAAGCAAACGGCAGTTACTAGACTTTGTTATTGTGATGGCAATAAACACCGATAGGGCAAATTTGTGCCAACTACTGTGATCGTTAGGATATGAAAGGATATTTATTTTCAACTCGTGTGTGGCATTTATTTTTAGAGTACCTAGTTATTTTCCAATCGTTGGAATTCCTCTATGTTAGAAGGTATGTATTGATACAGTCATGATGTAGGGCGTCCTACAAGTATGGGGTTTGGTCCGTTAGGTGGTGTAGATATATAAAGTAAGGGTCTTACCTAGCAAGTTTGGTGTGGTGGGCGAGCGCTTTCGACGTGAAGACGTCATTGTCAACTAATTAGTTGGCTTGACAATGACGAGCGCTTTCAACGTGAAGATGTCATTGTCAACTAATTAGTTGGCTTGACAATGACGTCTTCACGTCAAAAGCGCTTGCCCACCACACCAAACTTGCTAGACTCTTCCGTATACGTCCTACAAGAGGAGAAAATCGTCTTAAAATCACCGATTTTGGAGCTAAACAATTTTGTTTCCAAATTTCGATGTTTGTATATGAATCTCAGTAAGTAATGATGACAATGATGAGTGCTTACCAACTTTGTTATTTCACATGAGAAAATTTGCATTTCAGCAAAACAGGCACTAGGAGCATGGTAAATTTCATGTCATCAAATATGCGCAATACCGGATTACGATGATAAACCATAAATATTTGGCTCATACAGCACTGCTATATTTCAACGCTGATCCGCGTGGTTCTATTCATTTTTCGTCCGACTCAGTTCGAGCTAAATTAAGGTCTAGGGTTTGGTTTATTAATGCGTGATATTAGTTTTAAAAAATCACCTTTTTAGGTGTGTCTTCACTGGGAACTTCAAGTTTCCATTCTCATTCCCTCCTCCTTCCTCAGCCGAGCTGGGGAGCAGTAGTTATGAGGGAGTTGAAATGAGCGTTTCGTTTAGGAAAAAACCTAATAAAAAATTGTATGCTCGCTCAATTAGAGAAGATGTGCTGAAGGCAATGGGTGAATGGACATAATGAAGGATATTCGCATTCATGATATGAGAGAAATACCAGATACCCTGATCGAGTTCATCCTACGTTGAGCTTTGCTTCTAAGGAGGGGAACATTTTTAGAGCCTGCTGGGAGTATTCTTCTTCCTTCTCACCATCTGATGGTGTTTCTTCCCCGTAAGTGGTTATTACCAAAAATGACATTCAACTTCACAATGGCCGCTCCATTGCCCAGTTGAGGAAGGACTAGTGAAAAGGAATAACAACTTTAAGAATGACAGATTCCCTCCTCTGAAGATGAATCATCTTAAATCATTTTTTTTTTTTCAACCGTTTTGCGCAATTAAAAAAAAAGTTTTTGAAGTTACGTGGTCATCATGCAGTTTTTCAAAAGTAGAATCCAGGCCTGCAATGAAATATAGGGGTTCTGATACGAAAAAAGAAGCTTGAAACAAATTGCGCTAACCCTAACTTCGTCATTTCCATAATCACTACAAAATCTCCAAAGTTTGTAGGAAATGAGTTTTAGCTCCAAAACTGACAATTTTAAGAGACTCCAATTGTTTGTTGGCCTTTTACTTCGACAGTATGGTACAATCATGATTGTTGGGGGTAAGTAATTTGAGATCACAAGAAGGATTATCATTGATTGCGAAGGTATCTTCCATTTTTCTATTGTTGTTACGTTTACTTTTAATTATGAAGCTTCTATGCTATTTGTATCCCTACATCTCGCCAGTATTCTTTTTCACTTCCCATTGCGAAACCATGCAGTGGTAGGTGATTTTAAATGATTAGGATTCCAACTTTTCCGTTAAATTGTTCTTGATAATCATCTATATTTCCAATTAGGATTAGTTTTGTGAAAAGTGAAGAAGGGTTGGAACCGTCATCAACATGCGTATTCAGTATTCTGATGACGTCAAGTCTCTTCCTTCCTTCGTTACCCATATCCTAATTCCCTTGAACCACGTGTCATCATTGGGAATCACCATGCCACTAATTTACCGTATTTGTCTTGAAGGAATTTGTACTCTCGTACCTGAAAATCCCATACTGTGGGTTTTTGTGATTTGCTCGGAGAAACTATCGCCGTTAACAAATCTGGTGTACTTGTGGTGCCAGTTGTGACTATAATTCTCTCTATATGAACTCTTTCAGAGATTTCACGTCTTTGGTTGTGGCATATGACTCTAATTATAGTTAAATCGTGCCTATTTCAACTCTGAAGAAGAAACAACGTTCGGCCTTCAAATATATCTGTTCAGAATTTGAAGAGAAATTAGCAATGGCCAGACTCATCCCTTCTCCCCTCATCCTGCGTATCATGTAAGGGTGGAACAACTCTACAACCAATGATTACTTTTCATGAAATAATTAATTACAATAAGAACATTATTAATATCTGATGGTTGAAGGATGCTATTTTGTACAGTTGTTTTTGCCATGCATGAAAGCAGCACCATCTTATCAATTGTCTACTCGGCAGATGGCATCCATTCAGTTTACTCTCACATTGTAAATTGTCTAGTGTCTTCACTCGACCCTCCCGATAGCCCACTGTTTATCTCATAGCTACCCAGTGAAGTGCCTAAACCTGTTCAAACCATTCCTCTCATTGATGAAATATTGTTGAAGAAATTAGGTATATCACCCCACGTGTAATATAGACATCACCTGTACTAATGATACGTTAACGTTCCATTGTCTTGCTTATAGAGAATCATCAAACCGAATACGGTCAATTATGTGAAGAAAATACATTTTTAAAATAAAATATGTTATCAAGTTTGTATAGCTTTATCCAATAAATTATCCTATTTCAATTCAGCTGAACCAATCATCCTCAGCTTGCCACATTGGAAAAAGGCATAATTTCGAATGCGGATTTTTGTAGGGAGGTGGATCCACTGCAGGTTAGGTGCGCTATCATATTTTTCAAACCCAGATGTGCGATGGGGGCCGCCTACAGTGGACAATTATGATAGAAACAACAAGAAAAACGTATCATGTTTCGATTAGTTTGAAGAAGACTCATCTTGTATGATTTTTTGAAGTTGACAAAATTTTCTGAAATTTGAAATCACTACAAGCTCCATATGTGTTGTAGTTACCAGGGCACAGTGTTCCCAAAACTCGTATTTGTTTATTCAAAAAAGTGAAAGTTTTACAATTGGTCAAATTTTAACTCCTGAATTGGGGGAAATACTTTTTTTTTTTTTTTTTGTAAAAACATACGGAGAAATGCTGTAGCAAATGTAATTAGCTTAAAATTTAAGCACACAACCCTATTAGGGCCGCAAACTCATTTTGGTTTCATAGCATACAAGGGGGACCAAGGGTAGTAAAACGTGATTGAGGAGGATTTTCTAATTATGTTGCCGTTATGTAATTAAATCTTGAATGTAGTAACACGATTGCAAAACACTCTTGGAGTTTTGTTCTTGTAGCTGAATCGTAATGAACACAAGTTAATAACACGATTGTAAAATACTGGTAGATTCTGTGTTTTTTGCTGGTTAAACATTGAATGATTAACCTATTTTCATGCAAAAAGTCAACCTCTGTGGTATCTAGGTGTGTGGGGTATCATTGTCCACTAAATTTAGGACCCTGAATCGATTGAAATGGGTCTGGGACTCGCCACACCCACCGTTTCCCCCATGTTGAGAAATGATTCTCCATGCGCCTGGTCCGAGGAATAACCAACCTGTGTGTATGAATTTGCAGCGTTTTTCATTTACAACGCATTCTCCTGAGTCAACTTGATATGAATGAAAAAGGATTCGAATGTTGTTGTTTGCATTCCAAAGAATCGAATGAATTCAATAATCTAATGGCGCATTTGATTCAGCATTGGGATGTCTACATCAAGATATTCACGTAAACCACCATCCTAACGGGGTGTATAACGTAGATTTTCCAAAAATAGGAAACAGGAAGCAAATAAGACTTTTTTTTGTAAATAGGCCTTTTTTTCAATAAATGCTTGTACAAAAGAAGAAATGCCTACTTAAGACACAGATTTGATGGGGGTAAGTACCCCCCCCCCCTTCCCTTAATACGCGGAACTCGGTAAGGACGAGTGAGACAAATAATACTCAAATACTAGGCCCATAAAATACAATGAAAAACTTACATTTAAGACGTATTAAGATTGTCTTTTCGTATATCACAGTTTGATTCATGTTAGAACTGCTATTTCTAAACATTGAAAAATACAGTTCTAGGGTTACCCCTAAGGGCTACCCTAAATATTTGATAATAAAATTCTACTGTAGAATTAGTATGGCAAACTCCAATACAAACTCAACTTCCCCATTTCATATATATTCACAGCAAACAAAATGCTTCATCAGTTTGTCGAATAATTTTATAAATCACTACTTGTCTAGTTTCATCACTGTTTACAAATTCATTAACCAACATTTGGTTCAGCTTAGTTCTCAAGTATTCTGCCAGCAGCCACGCTAACGTAGATCATTTTTGGTATTCCTATCAAAAGGATAGTGGGAAACCACTGTGCTTTATTAAACTATCCAAGTCTCCCTAACACATAAACCATAAGTTTGATCATATTCTCAAATGTTAAAACGGGTTAAAATTAAAGAAGAGGACAGGTACATCTTGAAGTACAAAAATGTCATTCAGAATAACCGCAAGTTGAATTGTTCTTAGAAAAAGTATTTCAAGATACAAAATTTGAAGAAACAGTAAGGCACATCCAAGGCACACAACCCCATACTAACCCAGTTAGTACTGACATCATGGGTGACTAGATTTTTGAAATAAATTCTAGACTTGAAAATGGGGGGGCCTTATTTATCAAGAGTGAAATTAAAACTAGAATATCCTTCTCTAAATGTTTTTAGTTTCCGTGCTGCCGCATTCTCATCGTCCACGCAATCTTGCCATCTGATCCTGTCTGGGACATCCAAAGCATTGCACATCACCTCCCTGAAAAAAAGAAAATCGATTTTGTATATTATATAATTTGTGTCTTTTTCTCACTCTTGATAAGTAATATCAAACAGAACATAGTTTGCCAGAGTTATGCAACCAGATTTTGAGAGAGTTGAAGCATCGAGAATTCAGAATTCTACTCTTCAAATGAACAAACAATGGCAACATAGGTTGAAGATTCAGTGATCACTCATCCATTTTGAAGAGACTCACCGCCCGAAATTGATGGGAAAATTGCCGCCTTCAGGGATTGGGATGAAGTATGCCGTTTTGGAAGCAATTTGCAGGTAAAAATAATTGTCAGCGCGATCTCTGTAGTTTTCGTCCAAGAGACTAATCCTTTCAAACTCCAAATTCTTAGCGTGTGCAAGGTCCTAGATGAATGTAAAGAACAAAGAATATTAGAACAGGACACAAAAATGGCCTCCAGATACGATTGAGAGGCGTCCCAATGAATCTGGCATCATATAGACAAAGCATGAAATTTCCTAAAGGGAGTATACTTTTTGTGCTGACTGAAGATCAGTGCCAAATCATAAATAAATGTCAACATTTGAAAACATTGTATTGAGTGAACACATCTCAGCTCGAGGCCTACACTCACCTTGAGTTTGTCCTCCACTGATTCAAGAGACGCTTTATTAACAGGCAGGCACTCAATTTGGGCGTGGGGGCTTCTGAAACATCGCTCGAACCATACAAGCCTCTGGTTTTTTCTATCAAAGTACGATTTAAGAGAGGAGAGAAACTCTTTGATCTCAGTCTCCACAGCACGTTCATTTTTCGTGGTCTTCATGTGATGGATGGGCAGAACAATGACGTGGTCATCAACGATTTGGCCTTTGGCAAGTGTTAGGTATGCGTTCTCGCCAATGGCAATAATAAGAGAGTTATCGACTTTTTCATTGCCAAGGCAAAACCAGCAATCCGCTGGGCCCACATCAAGCATTCTCTTTCTCTTTTTATCTCCAGACTGGACCTTCCCTTGTCTCTTCTGACTTGCCGTGTTATATCGCATTGAGTTGATTTCCACATGATTTCCGCCAATATAGTCAAACGGGACTTCAACTTCTGGAGTGGCAGGATTGGCTCTGACGTCAAAATTGAGAGCACTCACCCATTTTCCAACCTTGTACTTGGAAAAACTTGTAAGGCCAATGAATTGTGATACGGTGAGTGAAGAGTCGTCAGTCTTATGGTACATCACTGGAGATGTGAAACTGATTTCGTTACTAGCTGCAAAGTGGAGAGTTGGTTTGATGGCCACCATCAGTTCTCCAATGAGCTTCGAGTGGGAGGAGGAAGTAAAATCGACTGGAACCTTTGAGCTTTTTTCAATAGATGTGGGCCATTGGTATGTTAGGAGGATATCAACCTTTGGATACCTTTGGCACTGGTCGATCAAGTCAGTCACATTTTTACGAGTGAAATGCCATCCAGTTTCCGTTTTGCCTTCAGTGCCACTCATATAGGCAATGACAACACCATTAGACGTTCGAAATGTTCCATATTGATCTGGAATCAATCAAAAACTAGTAAGACTACGCTTTATAAGCAATAATTTGAATCTCAGCAAAAAAATATTTGAACCATATCGGCTCAGCTAGAAAAATCATTTTCTTCTCAAATACTAACGCATTGGCTCTCATCTGCACAGCCACATTTCGTTACTATTACCTACAAGCAACCTATGACCTACTAACAGCAACAAAAGTAACGTCAAACTTTCCAAAGAGGCTAATATTTTCTCTCATTAATATATTCGATATCATAGGAGATTGATGATTAATCTGTAAGTATATTTTAATACTGGAGGGACACCCCTACAAGGTTTGCTGGCAAACCTCACGAGTCTCACATAAATTTGATGTTGAAAAAGGAGAGTGAGGAACCTGAACTATTGAAAGGAAAATGGGATCAAATGGAGGAAATGATCCAAGTCTGAGGACAGGGAAAAGTTATACTCATCATCATGGTGTCATAAACAAAAACAAAATGGGATTCATTGGCTTTTGGTTCTTTTAGGATCTTACATCTGAGCCCAATATCAGAAGGACTGTAGACTGACTGTACCAGTCAGAGTAGTTTACAGTAGAGAATTGTCGATTGCAGACAGGGAGATGGGGTGTATTTCCGACAAAAACAGAATTTGAAGATGGGAAAAAATCCAAGTAACAGGACCGAAATCCTGCAGCTATATTGTCATAGATTTCCTCTTAAAATATACTAGAAGGATAACGTGTGATGAAAAACTACAATACATGACTAGGTCGTTCAGCCCAACTTACTGAAGCATGTGATGTTTTTGCAAAGTATATCCTCAACAGCATTTTCTTTGATGAAGTGGTCCTGTTCCTCGTTGAGGGGTCCGAGCGTGTAAACGTGGACTGGGACTAGAAATGAAGAAAAAACACACGTGACAGAGCAATTATTAATGGCGCATTTGAGAAACCATTTTTAAAATGTAACTGTCCAATCATTTACAGTCGAAAGGTATAGGACATCAATAGGTTCTATTGCCAACAAATTGTTTGTATTTGGCATGCATATTCAACCAAGGAGGGAACTTCTTAAACGAGCTTTTGGATTATTATTCCTTGAATATACAATCTGTTTTCATACCAGATGTCAATCCCCAGTCGGTTGTAACCTGTCCCTGGTGGCTAAATAAAGCATTTCAATCAATCAATCTGGCGGTCAGGATCCAGCCTTTTCACAAGACAATGAGAAAGAGCGGTTATTCCAGTATGTTTTCCTAAAACTTAACACATGCTCAGATTCAGTGGTTTTATGTTCAGTAAGTGCTCAGCTACAGTCGTTAAAACCAGGGGACTGCACCATGGAACAGAGGGGGAGGGGAAGGGAAGACTTAGTGGTACAAAAAAATTGCATTTTCATAAGGACTATCTACTTACTGGCTCTTTTGTACCCTTGTTGAGTGATGAATACATTTTAGGTAATGGGGAATCATCCAAAACTTTTTTTTTTTTTTTTCATTTCAACAACTGCTTCCGTGCTTTCTGCAGAGCTGGCGAGTTGTCTGGGAAGATGAACAGCGGGCAAGATTAGATTTCTCCTGGGGTCTGCTCACGATCCCTGATACTTCCTGGTAAGCCTCGGCCTGGTCTATAGTCATCTGCTGCAATGTCCGCTCTCCAGAAGTGGACTCATCCAAATAGTCTTGTCTTTGCATGGTATCCTCACCCTAACATCTCACTTCTTCTCATACAAGTCCTGCGTGATTCCAAAATCACATTACTTTCAACTTGATCGATTTCCATAGAGAGCTGACGGATCTTCATACTTGAACGAGTCGTCATCTTTTTGCACGTTAAAAGAGGAACTCGGTTGATTGCCAAAATTTTTTTTAGAAACGTGTTTGTAGAAACGGCAACCAGACCACTAACTTGATATGCCTGCGCTAGACTGTGCCTGAGACCGTTAGGCCCATAACAGTCTGTCATCGTCTTTATTGTGCGCCTGATCGTCTGGGAGCCCTGCTCTGTGGCTCTACGGCTTACCCGCATATCAAGTACCCCACCCTCTTCCGGCGTTCGCCTGCCTTTGGCAGCCCAGGATGGACCTCGTGGAGGTGCCGGGTCTTAAAAGGGGACTTTTGGTTCTGCTCACCATTGCTCTGCATCTGCGAGCTCTAGGGTGGGGGTGGCTGTGGAGCTGCTGGGGCTTAGTGCTTAGTGTGGTGGCGGCACTTGCTCGCCACTTTACTGGGCATCATTGAACCTACAGGCATTTTATAGGGGTACCTAGTAGGAAAACACCCCACCTGTGTCCTCCACTCCAGCTGATTCTTCACCCACTTCTTTGTGCTCCACAGTCCTGCAAAGGAGTCTCTTTGCTAAAACGTAGCACGGTAGGGCGAGTACTGGAATATTCCTCCCCTACCTGGATAAAATGCCTAATCAACTAACTATGCCTAGCCTAACAGAAATTTATCACAGGTAAGTATCACATTTTGTTGGATGGACTAGGGGGGGGGGGGGGGGAAGAGAGTACTTGATATTCCTCCTTCCCCAAAGCTTAGAACTAGACTAACCCTAATCACACCCACAACCAGACCACTAACTGTGTAGATACCCTACTCGTTAAAATACTCCCTATCGAAAAGAAGACACTTCCGTCAGGACGCACAAGATGTTTAACCCATAAGGACCTCAGCTGAACACCAGAACAACCTTAAAAATATCCTTACCTCAAGTCCTATCCTTTGGAAATGTTGGGAATCAGTATCGCCATTGAACATTTCTACTACCTCACCTATGGGAGAGAAATCCTAATTCAAACATAACATAAGCCACTAATCATCATAGTTCAGAGAAAAATAGACCTACAATGAATGATATCGAAATTAACTGAGTACAGGTATAAATTAAGTGGAGGAAGTCAAATGGTGTTGGCAGATGCATTGTCTTGAGCTACTGTTGGTCCTATACCTAAAGATGACGACGAACTAAAAAATATGTTGTACATTCCATACTTACTAATGCTATGTCTGGCAATAATAGAAAATATATTTCAAGAAGAAACCAAAGTTGATCCTGTATTGAGCAAAATCAATAAATTTTTGGAAGCTAAAAATGGCCACAAAAGCTGAGGGCCGACACGATAATTTTCATCAAATAAGACATGAACTAATCAGAGAAGATGGGTTAATTTTATTCGGGAATAGGATAATAGTACCAATAAATTGGCAAAAAGAAATTCTAAACTTGTTGCATGAAGGACACTTAGGAGTCAGTAAAACTCGAAACAAAGCAAAAGCCAAAATTTTTTATTGGCCACACTTTTTTTTTTCCTCTGTTTATTAGAATTGCACCAAGTTATAAACTTATTAGCAATATTTTTGTGACTTAAGTTAACTAGGTTACATCTTCAGCCAAGGTACATTGCTTAGCTTTTAATTATTCTAACAACTGATTTTATTGTTAGCGAACTAGTTCATGTGGTTTCGTGCGTTTAAGCCTTCTGACGAGATCATTGACGTCAAGAAATCGAACAGCCTCTTCGTTGACATGATCTTGAAGCCTTTGGAGATGGGCAGCTGCTTGAAGCCTGATGGTTTCGTTTACTGTCTCGACTTGTAGGTCATGGTGTAACCGGTCGTTTCTGAAGTACCACGGAGCGTTCGTGATGCACCTAAGTACCGTATTTTGGAATCTCTGTATCATGTCTCGATTGGTTTGAGCGGTGCAGCCCCACAGTCCAGACTGGCTTTAGGACTTGCTTGTAAAGGATCATCTTGTTGTGGACGGACAAATTTGATTGTCGCCCCATTATCCAGTACATTTTTCTGAATTTGAGTGTCAGTTCATCCTTTTTCTTTTTCACGTGGGCTCTCCATCTGAGCCTCGCGTCGAGCGTCATACCGAGGTACTTAGCTTCATTGGCGTATGGAACCACTTTGTTGTTGAGATTAGTTGGAATGTGGCTAACCTTTTTATTGGTAAAGTCTACGTGCACCAACTTGGCCTCATTTATTTTAATTCTCCACCTTGCTGTCCATTCTTCAATTTGGGAGATTGAGAGGTTAAGTTTTGTCATTGGCTCTTCATTGTTGTTTCCCACAGCCAAAATTGCCGTGTCATCGGCGAAGGTCGCTGTTGTGTTTTCTTCATTTTCAGGTAGATCACTGGTGTAGAGGAGATACAAGAGTGGGCCAAGTACACTCCCCTGTGGCACTCCAGCATTGATCATTTTGGGTTCCGAATAGGCATCTTCGTGTTTTACGCGGAAATATCGATCTGATAAATAAGATCTTAAAAGCTGTGCATATTTTTGCGGTAGCATCTTTTGAAGTTTATGATTGAGCCCTTCGTGCCAAACTTTGTCAAACGCTTGCCTAACGTCAAGGAAGATGGCAGAGCATACTTTCTGCTCTTCAAGAGCTTTTTCAATGATAGTTTTGTTGTAGTTATAGTGATGTTATTCGGTGAACTTGATCTATGGTCGAATGTTTGCTTCTGAAGCCAAATTGGTGTTTCGGTATCAGGTTCCGTTCGGAGACAACCTGAATCAATCTCTTATAAAGGAGCTTTTCGAATAATTTTGATAACACAGGCAAGAGGGAGATGGGCCTGTATGACGCAGGTTCTTCCTGGGGCTTCCCTGGTTTAGAAATCATAATTACCTCTGCTATTTTCCACAGTTGTGGCACATAAGAGAGCCTGATGGATGCATTTATAATTTTTGTAAGCCTGGCAATGACCTTCCTCGGCCGATTTTTCAGAACTTGGCCTGTGATGAGGTCGTATCCTGGTGCTTTCTTGGGATTGATCTCAGCCTGAATCGTCTTCTGAACTTCATTTATTGTGACTGGAGGGATTATTATCTCTGTTTCAAGGGGTAGGGGCTCCTCGAGAGGTGGCTCACCCGGGGTTCCTGGATTAGATGTGAAAAGGATTTCAAGATGGTTAGCAAAAGTGTCTGCCTTACTCTGATTGTTCTTTGCCCAATTACCGTCAGGCTGCTGTATGGGTGGGGTTTGAGAAGTTGGTCTTTTCAAATGCTTTGTGGCCTTCCACAGCGAGTAATCGGTACTTTGGTCGTTAGTCAGATTGGTAATAAACTGCTCGTTAGTTTCATCCCTGATCTCTTCCAATATTTTCTTAACTGCATTGGCTGCTTTGTGCCACTCTGCTTTGTGAGCAGGTAACCTTGTGGCTTGCCATTTTTTGCGGGCTTTTCGCTTCAGTTTTATGGCAAAAACTATTTCCCGGGGGTAGTTGATCTTGATACCCTTCAAAGTTTTCTTGAGCTCGGGTGTATTCTGCCAGGCAGCTGTCTGTATACTGCAGACAAAATGTTCTAATGAGTGGTCCAGCTCTCCAGTTGTGTTCATTTCATCTCTGAGACTGATTTTTCGGTTGATTTCCAATTTGAACTTGTCCCAGTCTGTTTTTTTGTTAATCAGTACCGGACGGTACGGTTTCTTGATGATATTCTCACTGAGAGTAAGTACAATAGGCGAATGATCTGAGGTTAGGTCGTAACTTTCACTCACCAATAGATAGTTTGTTGATATGTTTTCTGTAACGAAGAAATCTATCAGGTCCGGCTTCTTTTTTTTGTCTGTTGGCCAGTATGTAGGTCTTCCTGAGGAATGTGGTTCCCAGTTATTATCTTTTACTGCCTGAAAGAGCTCTCGTCCCCTTCCTGTTGTGATTCGAGACCCCCAATAGGTATGCTTTGCATTGTAGTCCCCTCCAACAATGAACCGCTCACCAAGTTGTTTGAAGGTTTGAGCAAACTCTGTACACTTGATATTGTGTCTTGGTGGGCAATAAATACTTGCCACTGTGGTTGAGTAAGATTTGGTTTTGATCTCAATTGCATATATTTGAAACTGTTCAGTTTCAATTTTTTGGTGTAAATGGTGGTATAATCCATCTCTAATTAGCACTGCACTACCCCCTCGCGCTTTATTACTCGGGTGCAGCGCATGATAGCATTTAAACCCCCTTACTGAGAAATGGGATTCTTTTGTGAAGTGTGTTTCGGAGATGAGGCACACATCTAAGTTATTATATTGTAAGGCTAACTGGAGCTCAAGTTTGCGAGGGAGGAGCCCATTAGCATTCCACGCCATAATTTTGAGGCTCGTCATTAACGAATTTTTGATTTTTGCGAGGACTGCCTCTTTTCTAAGGCTCCTATCCTTTGGTTGAGTTCTTTGAACATTTTTGTTTGATTTTTTTCTAATTTATCAAACTTTTCATCAATTATATCCATGAGTCTTTGCAATGGGTCTGCCTCCCTTGCTGTCGGTTCTGGTTTGTGAAGAGCTTTCAGATTTTTTAGTACGTTAGCATAAGATGAGAGGTTTTCTACAACTGACGACTTCCTGCTTGAGCTTTGGCACATGATCGGTTTTTTGGGAATAAATTGAGTTTTTTGTTGGTTGGTTACATTATTGCGAGTTTCTTGCGCGCTGATTGCCACTGGGCATCCTCTGTAGTTAGCTGTATGCCCATGAGACTTGCAGTTGGCACATCTAGGCTCAACTTCATATGGCTTCTTACAGTCCTTGCTGAGGTGAGGTTTCCCACATTTCACACATTTAGGAGGCTTGGAGCAATAATTTTTGGTATGTGAGAACTCCTGGCAATTTGTACACTGGGGAACTAGCTTGATACCCTTGATTGGTTCCACTGAGACCTTAAAGTGCATAATTTTTTTTTAATGTTGCAGATTTGGGTGATATTTTCGTCCTGCTGGAAATCTACAAGACACATGTCAAGAGGTACTTTGGATTTCCATGTTAGCTTCCTGGTCACCTTGAGTACCTTGAGCTTTTGACTAAGTAACTCATTATGAATTTCTTGTTCTGATAGTGACTTGTGGAGCCCTTTGATCATCACTTTTATTGGCCTATCTTGCTTATTTTGATAGGTCGTCATCTTTTTGCTCGTTGAAAGAGAAACTCCGTTGATAGCCAAAATGTTTCATAGAACGCGTCTTGCTTGAGCCTACATGGGTGAGTAGTTGCACCTGCTCATAATGCCCTCCACTTTCTAGTCTCAAGCCATCTGGTGCAACGTCTGCTCTCACCCAAATAGTTTTGTCCTTGCATGGTATCCTCCCCCTGGTCATGGTCTAAACGTCCATCAAATGTTGTCTCTTCAGAACTGAAACTCTCTGATCTACTGTTGACAACCTCATCTTCTTCAATTCCTCTCTACAAATCAACTTTTTGATTGAAATGTTGACCATTTTCTGGTTCTGTTCCCAGATTCTTTAGAAAGTATCTTCTCTATTAAAGTACTTCGCCAGGCATTTCCTTTTGGTCATCCTTAATCTCCTCTCAATCCCGGCCTGTCTCTTGTTGTCTTGGACGGAGACTGCACTGACATCTCACTTCTTCTCATACAAGTCCTGTGTAGAACCAAGCCTGGAGGATGCTAGCAACTGCCTGCATGGACCAAATAGAAAGAGAACTTATTTATCTCTGATTCTCTGGCACGAATCATCCCCATACTAAGTCATCAGTACTTGGAGTTGCTCATAAATGAACACCTACCTATCTAATTCATGTGAACTCAGGTTTATATGAACTCACCTGTACAATCTCTCTTGATGAATCCAAGTATCTGTTGGAAGTTTTTCGTGAAGCAGTCTCCAATGACGATCACAACGACATCTTCGCCGGTGCTTATAGCGTTGGCCACTGAGCTCAACTTCCGGAAAGCCCTCTCAATATTTCCGTCGATTGTCCCCGCAATCACTCTAAAAAAAGGAATGAAAGGAGGTTAAGAAAGGAGTCATAGAGAAGGCAATCAAGAGAACAAACTAACCGGCATTTTGGTCGGTTATTCCTTGAATAATCAACCTATGTTTTCATGCAAAAAAACAATCTCTCTGAATCGGCTCAAAATTTTTTTCTGGACGTTTCAAGGTGTCCAGATTAAAAAAGTCAAATGTCCTTCCGCCGTACGCCACCCACGCCGATTTTGATAGCCACCAAATTAAGGGGGGGGGGGGATCAAAATGCGCTAAATTTGGGACTCTGAATCCAATGAGATGGGTTCCGGAAAGATCGGCGCCCATCAGAAGAGGTTATGGGTCAAAATGGGTATCTATCTACCCATTTCGAATGGGTTTTTGAGATTTCTGGTACCTAGGTGAGCGGGGAATCATTTTCCACTGCATTTTGGGCGCTGAATCGAGTCGAATTAGTCTCCATCTCAATCCATGGTTTGAAACTCGATTTTGCGGAATTCCTTGAAAATTAGGCATGTGAAGTACCATTTGTGATGTCGTCTAGTCGCTTATCGCTTTAACCTCAAAGTTACTCTCCTCTTCTACTCCAATAATTGATTATTTGGCGAGCAGAAATATAAGGAAGAGGGAGCCAGTTAACGAAATAAATCGCCTACATGGCAAACTCACGGAGTTTCACCACCTATATGCTAAACTCAGACAAAATAAAGATTTGTTTCTCTCGTACTCGAGGATGAAGGTCGGAACGTTTGGTTACAAACTTGATACCTACATCCGAAATTGCTTTGCAAATATATTTAATAGGCTTCGTGTCGTCTAACAAAACAAAAACCCACTCATTTTCTACAAGGTATATTTAATTAGATATGAAAAGTGATATATACCTGGAAAAACAATACATGAAAAGAATATTTACGGCTCAAGTTCCTTTAGTAAAATTGCTTGGAACTCATTCCGTCCTTTAGCTTCTGAAGGTCACTCAACTTTTTCATATAAGGGACCAAAGGCCAAGTCAGCATGCTGCCGATTTTTAAATTGAGGACTCATCTTGTTCCATAGAACCTCAAGTTTTTGTATTTCGGAAAGTTCACGCAACGTCACCCGTTGGCTGCATAAACTTTCTAATGCTTCCATTTCGATCACCAAAACAACACGACACTCGACAAAACGGTGAATGAATTGAATTAAGACACAGCCTTAGCGCGCTTGAAGACAACGTTGAAAATATGTGGATAGCTGTATTTGTCATGAACCGACGCCGCCAGCAGTCGTCTGCAAACATCTCACCCCTTATTGGCCAGCTACGATACCATCCGAAATCGCCTACATGGGAACATCTACGTAGCAACCCCAATGCAGGGGTAGTGCCTTGTTAATCTACGAATCCCGGTTTAGGTGTGATCACACTATGTTCCCTTCAGAGAGAGGTTTAGAGAAGATAATGAATAATTCTTCACGCATAAAGCAGCTACATTACCTCGAGTACAAAACGAGCATTTTCTGAGTAGAGTAAACTGCAATGCAGTCACGCTGAATAATGACCGCTCAAGTCACCTACCCAATTCACACAATCAACAACAGTATTCTCAGTCGAAGATATATCTAAAATGAATCATTGTCTCAAGTTTTATTCACGATGAGGCTCACAACGCCGGCAATAAGAACAAACGAATAGTGGAAAATACTTACAGCGGTTGCATCTTCTTTCGATCCTGATTCATTTAGGCCACGTCGATAGATGGCTTAACAAAGTGAGGATCTCGAGATTAATTTCACTCGAAAAGTTTTCTCGAATTGTACTGTTCACCGCTCTTGCTGAACCGGAAACCGGAATGGGCAACCGAACGGTTTCGTTCGTGGTAGGTTAGATTCTAGGTATGCAATTCGATTATCGATAACTTTATTGGCAGTAGTCATAGTTATTGACTATCGATAGTTTTTATTAGATATTATCGACAATGCAAACCTCTTGTTATGTATAAAAATTATTTGTATAATATATATCAAAATTTTCTCATATTCTCAGGTTTTTTTTTAATACGGATGGATATAATATTCTCAAACGCATCATGTTTTGTGATTGAAGCCAGTGAAAACACTGATGAGGATCAGGGGTGCACAGCAACAACAAGCTTTTTTTGTTCTGCCTTGCTAATCTTTTCTTCATTCTAATCGTTCTTAATAGATTTTTAGTGTACAAAACAAATAACAATTTACAAAAATAACTCATTGCTTTTAAATTTTGGGGAAATAACAAATAACAACAACAAACTGAATCAATTTTGTTAGTGGCGATATATCGGAAAAATAATCTCAATTAATATTTGTTATCGAGGGCACCAATTATCGATATATTGCAATCGTACTGATAATGGTTGCTATTGTTGTGGTAAACTAAAGATTGTGCACGGCGGAAGAGCACTGAGTGACGTCATCGCATGAACATGAGTAAATAAGAGAAATCCCACAAAATTACGCCGGTATCTCCAGCTAATCTTACGTTTTTCATCGAAAACGGGAGTCATCGTTATTGTGCCTTTACGTTTATTGTGTTGATGAGTCTCGTGTAAATGACGTGTAAAATTTTTTTTAGGCACCAAATCTTGAAGATCTCTGCTGCTATGGCTGAAACTTATTTTTTGAGGAAATTGGGATGGAATAGAGAACACTAGTTGGTTTGTTTACTCCGATCGAATGCAATAAGTATGTGATCGAAAAAATGTACCTAAATGAATTGAGACCATACTGGAGGATCTATCATGCTGGCTCCTTGATCGCTCTCGGTAATACCTAGATGTTTATTATACTAAAATACTGATCGTACCATCAGCTGCACTTTGGCAATACTCGGAACTTCCAGGTAACATTGCCGACGAGTTTACCTAGGCCCTGGGAGCGGATGGAGAACTGGGAATGATAAAAACCACAATACCGCTCCACTATTTGAACGCCACTTTAGCGAAAACTTGCAGCAGCCAGGGCTAATGGACAAGGCTCCGATCCATCAACTAGGAGTAGATGGCTGCGCCCATCATCAAGACGCGGATTTGGCTGAAAGACGACTTGGGTTCTCCAGTGAAGAGGACAAAGGACTCCAGGGGAAGACACTCAATGGGGGAATCTCACACATGGCTGAACTTTGTGGAAGAATAGGCAATGTCCATGCAGGGTACGCGATTGATATGCCATCTGCCTCGAAGCCGATATATACCGCTGACCGGGCGTATCAATCTGTGCATTGCGTCTTTCAATATGCCATCTACCGCCTCGAAAAACGCATGAATGAATAAATGAATCGGCCACAGTGGACGTCTTATCGTCTGCTCATCTTACTCGCATGAATTTCTTAACGTTCAGTCCAGTTGTTTCTCCAGGTAGCCACGATGAGTGCGGATCACTTGTACAGGAAAATTATCTACGACGATGTGTGCAATTTTTAAAAAGAAAGGAAGTGCTGCCAGATGAAATAGGTGTGTGAAAAAGTTAAAGAAGGCGTAGTGTGCGATGGGCAGATGAAGGAAATTGTTATGTCTAGCCGAAAATGAAAGGGGGAAGTGATCAAAAGTACATACTTGCGATGTATAAAGAAAGGTTGCCAAACTTTCAAGTCCATTCGAAAACCTAACAATTTGTTCACCTACCGAGACGTTAATGGAAATGTAACAGTGGCCTTTCGTTGTGTGAGATAGTCGAACTGGTGTGGTATTGGAGTCAGTTGGCGCGAGTTTGTGACGTATTAGGTGAACTGGGCGTTGTCAATCAACGATTGCTGATTGGTACAATTTATGCAGAGATATCTGCGAGCAAGCTTTTGACAAAAGAGGAAAAATGGAGGGAATCGATGCTCATGTACAAATCGACGAGTCCTTGTTTCAAGTTTTCCAGTTAGCTTCAAGTTTCAGTTTCAAGTTGTCAAGTTAGCCAGTGACAGGAGACCCCCTGCCGAATCTGCATCCGAAGACGACCCTGACTCCGACAATGAAGCAGCAGGCACCGACTCTAGGCTGTTTTTTTATTGTGGCAAAACGGGACAGGGCCACTCTGCAGCCCATAATTTTACGAGAAATAGCTAAGGGCTCCACAATCATGTCAGATTGCTGGAAGGCTTATAGTATCCTCGGATCCATGGTGGCGCTCCATTCATTGAGGACCTGAGGAGGAGCAGCCTCGTTGATTGACCCTCACGCCGATGATGACGAGCAGGTACGACAAAACGTTTACCTTTTCCACTTATTCCTTAATTTCTAGACGGTAGATACATAGAAGGGTAGTAGATAGCATATTGAACGAAGTATGGGTCGGTAGATAGCATATCGATCGAATACCCCAAACATATGATCTTGGTGATGACTAAGTTAGGCAAGTGTGCTCGCCATAATTCGGCTGTAGGCATACAGGTGGAATACGCTCGTCCAAAACGCTGCAGGTTGCTGCAGGATGTGCTCATCCACCTTGGAACCCACTACCTCTAGCCCAAAATCATCG
The DNA here is from genome assembly GCA_019603395.1 of Cyrtorhinus lividipennis. Classification (NCBI taxonomy): domain Eukaryota; kingdom Metazoa; phylum Arthropoda; class Insecta; order Hemiptera; family Miridae; genus Cyrtorhinus; species Cyrtorhinus lividipennis. Next base: position 12,902,839 of record CM034007.1, read on the forward strand.
TGGGCCATGGTGATGCTACCCACTTGATTGACATGGCAATCATTACAGGTAGAAGTTGCTTCCTGAGGAGCTCGTAAAATTGACTCTTGCAAAGCAAACTGCTGCCATCTGGGCTGATAGCAGAATTGTCGACTCAACGTTTGAATACCCACGCAGTCTGTATTTAGCTCTCGTTGTGTTGACTTCGATAAGAGATCACCTCGTCTACTGATAGTACTGATTTTCTCGAGCCTTTCGACATTGACAACAACCAAATTAAGAATACCTCTATTATACTTTGAGCAAAAAGTTCGTGGTCCCATAGTGCAGTGCGATAACTTCTCAATGGCGATCATTCACTCAACAGGTGAGAATATTTTCAGGTCAGTGTGGATACTCTGTTCGTATACTCGTAATGAGTGATTGACGGGATGTCATTGTTGGTGATACTGTCGAGGGTGGTAGATTAGAGCTTGAAAAATTGACTTATAATCAACAAGGGCTTGCTTCAATTAAGTGCAAACGTTGGGGGGGTTCGACTCGATAACATGAATTGATATAATTTGAAAAACAAAATGATCATTGAAACCTACCTGTTTTGTTCAAATTTGTTAGCTAAAAACTGTTCCCTAATTGCCTGTTCGAGTAATTCGGACCTCTTTCAGGCAGCGGCTTAAAAGTCTGCTTATGATGAGTGAATATTCCCTCTTCACTCATCTTAACCACGATAGATGTGACAGTGGTATAGTTGAGAAGGAGCTCCCAATCACGGCTTGTTTGTCGTCAGACTGATAGAAACAGGACCAACCCACTTCCGCCCACATATCCTACAAGTTAGAAACAAGCAAGCAGAAACATTCTTGTCAAATGTTGCCCCCCTGGCAACTTTACATTTTGCCTAGCACTGTCCTGCATTGCTACTTACTTAGTCCTTAAACTTGACTGTTAAAACAAAATTAATGTAATTTCAGGTCTTACTCTGGTAGTGATCGTGATTGGCGCGATAGCAGCTAATGAAATTTCCATTACCATCGATCTAAACAAACCATGTTCCACGCTTGACAAATTTTGGACGCACACAGGCTTCAGGTTAGTGTACCTCAATTATACTTTTAAGCATATTCAGCAATGTAATCTTGAATTATTTCCTGCAACTTTTGTTACATTATTGATAGGCCCTTGTTGTTAGGCAACACAATGACATTCTCTTCTCATCAGAAATCCATATGTGCCTTATAAATCAACCTTTGTGTTTTAACAGCCCCATCAGCTCATCTTACGAAGCAGCCCAAGAGCTTCTCCTATCAAAAGACGAAAAAATTAACTTGGCATTCATATCTGCTTTGCCAAAGGGAGGCATCACTCATGTCAGAGTTCACTGGTTACTGAATCTTGTTAGTAAACGGTAAGTATAAAATCCAAAAACACATCAGTCCAATCGGACAAATTTGAGGGGGGCAGGGGGTGTGGTCAAAATGGATTTTGGGCGATCTAGGAGTGTAGGGTATCATTCTCCATTAAATTTTGGACGCTGACTCCAATGGGACGGGTCCCAGAACGATTGGCATCCACCGGAAGAGGTAATGGGACCAAAATGGATATCTATCTACCTATTTAGAATGTAGGTCTTGGGTTTTCGATATTTCTAGTACCTAGGCGTGTGGGGAATCATTTTCCACTAAATTTTGGACGTTGACTCCAATGGGACGGGTGCCAGAACGATTGGCACCCACCGGAAGAGGTAATGGGGCCAAAATAGATATCTATCTACCTATTTAGAAAGTGGGTTTTTGGTTTTCAATGTTTCTGGTACCTAGGCGTGTGGGGCATAATTTTCCACTAAATCTTAGACGTTGAATCGATTGGAATGAATCCGGGACACTCCAAACTCACTGTTTTCCCTTATTTTCTCCATGCTCCTGGTCGGAGGAATAATCTACTTCTATGGATGACTTTGCAGAGTTTTGTGGTTGGCACCCTTCTGGTACTGCCGTCGAACGAACAACAATGATTCAGAAAGATAAAATTTCAGGTATTTCTAAATTCCGTGACATTGAAAACCCTGATTTACTTTTTATTATTGAACAGTGCTCTCGGTTATGATTGGAAGTTAATGGACGATCTTCTTGATTGGATAGTTTCCTTGAAACTTCATTTAATTTTCGAGATCATGGGATTCCCCAACGGAGAACCTCCTACTGCAGATTTCAAGTGGAATGGGTTTTGCAACCAACTCGCTGATCATTTATTGGGTAAATGAGGTATTATTTTCATTGCCAGTGTTTATTTGTGTGAGTAAACTAACATTTTCTATTGCACTTGTTTATTTATTTATGATTTATTTATTATGATCGTCTCAGAAAGATATGGCTCTCAAATAATCAATGCATGGATCTTTGAGTTGTGGAACGAACCTGATTTGTTGCAGTATAACATTTTGAATTTCACCCTTCCAAGTGAGTGTGCCTACTTTGTGGTTACAATTCATCTCCACTTGTTTGAGATTTGACTACTCGATTTACGAATCCCATCGTTCGTTTTCAGAATATCTCGATTATGTTGTTTCGTGCCTTGGTGGCGTAAGAAAAGCAATCCCAACGGCCATTATTGGAGGCCCTGCTGGTCTGTTTAAATTCAAAAATCATGAATTGTGTTGGGGTTTCCTGGAACACTGCAACTCTTTTCCTGATAAGTTCGTCACCAACCTGATGCGGATGTGGATGAATGTGTCCAGATATATGAATCTTCCTAGTAATACTTTCTGTGTTGTCATTCGCTGTATCCAATACACGTTCCTGTATAGTATTTCTGTTTCTTTCAGATGCAACGTCGATTTTTTGTCGTTCCACAAAAAAGCGTTTCCCTTTGATTTACTCCGTGAAAGCAATAATGTAGTCGAGACCATCAAAACTAACTACCCTTCACTGCCAACATCGCAATTTTTCAACAGGTCTGGATTGTTTTGATACTAATTGCTACTAGTAAAAGTAAAGTAAAATGAAGTAAGCAGCCATGGGCTGTGTCCAACTACTGTAGTGCGGTGTCGTCAAAATTGTCAGCCAACCAACTACAGTTTTCGCCAACAGATTGCGCTAAAAACTTTCAGGGCGACTGGCCCCTTCACCTACAGTCGAAGCAGTAACCATGCTTAATCCTGTTTAACTCCAGAGATCAATCCATATGCTAAGAGTAGTTTTATCATATTCGCATAATATATGCTTAGTTCGATTTTGTTAATTTTGTCAATAATTATGTTCCAGTGAATCAGATCTGATGAGTGGATGGTGGAAACCCCAACGTTGGAGAGGGGACGTATATTACGCTGCTGCCGTGGTAAAGATTGTCGATTTATTTCGATCCAACGTCCGTCAAGATATTGCTATGCAAATCAGTAATGACAACGGATTTTTGAATACCCATCCGCACTTTTTCTCTCAGCGAACTCTTCTGACCAGGTGGTAATCTTGAAATTTAATTTTCAATTTCAATTAATCTATTTTTTTCGTTGTACAGTACAGAGTTGAGCAGATATAGAAGTCAAAATTATTTACTATTATACCTAATAGGCAATGATTTGTGTCTAGAGGGGCCCAATGGTCAGATACCCGTCCAGGCCCACCTCTCTCATCCAATTCATTAAAAATTCTTAAACAAGAATAATTAGACACTTACGCCAAGAGGGCTACAAACCATGAAGTATGGTAAGAGGTTGAAGTATGAGCTACGTTTATAATTTGAATTTCCTGACGATTAAATTGGTTTCATTACTATCCCTTAAGAAAAACTGTCGTTTTGAATATTGTTCGGAAGTGATGGTTTGCATATGCAACGGAAGATTTTCAAAGATGGACGGTGCTAACCATGGTAACTGCCTCGTGTAGAAATCACTGTTGGGCCGATTAATAGTCAGAATACTTGATTGATTCGCCCTGGTAGCTCTGACATAAGGGCTTATTTCAAAGATTTCCAAACTTTTGTGAACAAGTAAAGCAAGTTAGAAAATGGATGCAACTACGGAGATAGTATGCCTAGTCTTTTGTACTTCTATGCGATCTGCTTGCAATGTGAACAACATCCAGAACGTTAAAACTGCTAGTATACGATCCGCCCCATGTAATTATACCATAAATTAATATACTATATACAAATCAAAATATATCATTCGGATATTTTCCTTGCTGAGCAAATTTCTCAACATCACAGATAGGTGAAAGGTTCTTCTAATTCGTATAACTGTGCTCTTTCATTTCAAATGTTGGTCAAACTGTAGTCCTAAATATTTCATGCATGCTGCTTTTTCTAAACCATGAAAAGTGAATTTATTGCAACTATATACGCAGTCCTTGTGGATTTTTATTTCTTACGAAACAGGTTGTTCTACTTTATTGATTGAGAAAGTGTCATCTTTTGCCTCCCAGAAACTGTATACCAACACTCATTTGATCAAGTTGCACTAAATCCTGATGATTGAGCGGCCCGTGATTTCGCTGTCAAATTTCCAGGTTCAATGGCTCGTCAAATCACCGGCAGTTTTTCAGGAAGCCTGTTTACATTGCGAGTGGTATCTTGGGGTTGCTTGAACGCCAGCTCATAAGCGACAATACCTTGATGAATTCAAGGTAGGTGATAGCCACGTACTCTTGATTGAAATTGCTCATTTTGAAGTATGTAACAATAACCTACATTTATTGTTGCCTAGCTTTTCATTTCTATCGTCTATTGATCAATGTGAAAACTCTTCTTCTTCGACAATAATATTGATCAACTTCGTGAATGAAACGGAAGGAGAAGTATGGAACAGACAGCATTTCGAAATTATTTTTCCCCGTTCATGGGGTTCCGGTAATAAAACTGTTATTTCGTCCTGTATATAAACTATACTCTTGCATTTAGTTCCGTGTGAACTATCTATATGGTGAACGTATACCCTCGCTAGGCTTGTTTTTGGTCTGATATTTGATATTAACTATATGACTAATTCACGAAATGTTTGCAGCCCGTTATTCTTTGCACGTCTTGAGTAATGATTTGGACCATCCCCGGCATGTTTGGGAAATGCACGGAAAGATGGACTTCCCTAGTACTGAAATACGGGCACTCATGAGAAAAGCAGAGGTATGTTTTAGAAATGACGTAAATTGACAGCTAGAACGCATTGTAAAACGCTGCGAATTCTTTCAGGAGAATTTTCCTCGGACCAGGAGCATGGAGAAATGGGGGAAATCAGTGAGTGTGGAGCGTTCTGGACTCATTCCAATCGATTAACCATCCAACATTTGGTGGAAATTGATACCACACACGCCTAGGTACCAGAATTCAAATACCCACCTTTGAAATAGGTAGACAGATACCCATATTGACCCATAACCTCTTCCAGTGGGCGCTAATCGTTCCAGGAGCCGTATCATTAGATTCAGCGTCCAAAAGTTAGTCGAAATTAACACCTCACATGCCTAGATCGCCAAAAATCTCAAAAATTCATTTTTCAAAGTATGTACACATTTTGTGTAAGTACAATATTTTTTCTGGACATTTACACCAGGGACCCGTTTCCGGCACTAGTTGGTCCTCGAAACTTTTCAGCTCGATCGGACCAAACTTGTAGAGGGGGAGGGGGGGGGTTCAAGATGAGTTTTTTGAAATATGAATTTTCGATATTTTCGGCCATCTAGGCATATAGGGCATCATTTTCGACTAAATGTCGGACGCTGAACCCAATGAGTCGGTGCCCACCAAAAGAGGTTATGGGGTCAACATCGGTCTATATTCTATTCAAATGTGTGTTTTCAAGATTTCTGGTAGCTAAACATCTGGGGTGTCATTTTTCACTACATTTTGGACGCTGAATCGATTCGAATGAGCCTCCATGCGCCTGGTCCGAGGAATAACCAACCCCTGTGAAAGCATTTCCAGCGAAAATGGTCTACCACCACGGTGGACGGCGTACGGACATTTGCTTATTTTGATATAGACTCCTTAAAACGTCAAGAAAAAAATGTTTGGCCGATTCGGAGAGATTGACATTCTGCGTGTAAACGTAGGTTGATTATTCAAGGAATACCCAACAAAAATTTGATTCGCGTAGGAACGTAATCATATCAAACTCACTTCTAGGTACTCAAAATGTGTACAGTTGTGAAGGTAACTTCCAAATTTTTTACCTATTGACTGATTTAGGGCCCTCATCTGCTTCTTCGAGGTCGTAGTAAAAAGCAACTCAAATTGAATTGGGAATTCCCGAGTCCAAGTGTAGGACTGCTAAGGATATGCACAGAACGAGTGGGTCGACCGAACAGAGTGAGTAGTACCATGAAATTGATCAATCAATTTTCATTTGCTTCTTGCAGGTAAAACTGAACTTTACAACAATAATATATCAAAGAGTAAAATTTTTCTACTTATAAACAATTAAATAACGTATAGCATCTTGAATCTTGTTTGTTGTTGTTGACTAATAAAGCAACAACCTGACTTCACTAACTTTACTACTAAATTACTAAGACTAAAGACTAAATTAATATCTTCTTATATCTAATAACAATGTAACAGTCTGACGTCTGTCAAACTCTTCTAGCAATTTCCTCCTCTTGAGGTATGCGATCATATTATAGCCTAAACACCATAAATCCTGATTTGGGCACGACAGAAGGCAGTTGAAGATGTACTCTTCACTTCCAAAATTTAATGTAGCTTTTTAATTACTTAACTTGAATTTTTAAATTTTAAAACCATATTTTCGCTTGAGAGCTCTTTAGAATTTACATGATCTCTTAATTTTACTTTTTGAATCTGTTATAGTAATTTTCCAGTGAAACGGATATCCTGAAAATTTAACTGTATGGTAGGATATCTTAAGATTATCCGATTCAGATCAATAGGCTGCTTGATCCGAAGTACCTAAGTCGCTCAGTTAACAATTGAGAAAATTTACCGAAGGCATGTGGGATGGTTTTACGCTCACCTTTGTTGTACATTAGACAACTTTGTTGTGTGTCTACTTTCCATACAACACCTTTTTGGAATATTAGAAGCATTGAGTCACTTCGGAGCCTCAGTTGAGCGATTACACGCTTGACATCAAAAGTTCCATTTAAGGTATCCCCGAAGGTTGACTCGTCCCTCGATCGTTTCTATATACTTTTTATTGTATGATGATCAAATGATCCACTCGTAGTCTTCATAAAGCTGTTTAAAACTTGCTGCTTCTTTTTTACCACGCACTGCACATCTTGCTGGTTCCACAACTCGCTGTAACCCAGTTTTATTAGCATTTGGGTAGCCCAGTTATATTTCCAATCGCCCTTTTTGTTGCATGGAGTAGTCTCTACTACCTGCTATTAACAGTTCTGATCTCAACGTGACGGTAAATTTGACGTTGTGAATTTGAATTTGAAATTCACCAACATCACATTTATAATCAAAAACTATGTTTGTTGTTTTCATTTCTTCTGTTAAATCAATCACGCAATCACACAACAAATCAGTATAATTGTTCGTCTAATTGATTTTCTATTTAAAAGAAAAACTGCATTTTTCCATTTTCAGATATATGGCCTGAAGGCTATCAACATTACATTTAACGAAGTTTTATTATTCTGGCAAGACGACGAAGCTCGGTAAATCGAAGAATTCAAACATTGTTATTTAGTATGCAAATCTTGAGCAATTGTACACATCAATTCACGCCTATGGCTGAAGCCTACATCTAATCCAAAGTATTTTATGTGCAAGTTGTGTCCTGAGTTATGAAGTAGAGCATTGCTCGTCCTCGTCCAATGATGTTGACTGTAGACGAGTGAACAACGACGACATCATATTCTGTTCGTTTCAATACGTCAACTATGAAGGTACCAATGTTATGATGAAAATTATTTGTGTCAACCATTTTTTGTTAGGGCCGAACAATCATTTTTGGGGAATTGTGGGAAATAAGTTGAGGACATTCCTAGTCATTTTACACTTCTCCTGCATCTAATATGATGAATTTTGAGTTCCATGAAGTGCTTATGTTTCACTCATTCGCCTCACGGTATTTAGTGCAGGCCAAAACAAGGCGGACCTTCAGGATTGAAAAGTACGGTTTCTTTTTCAGGCTTTAACGAGGAACACGTTCGAGGATGGTACAGAGTCCGAGCGCTGAATCTATGGAACTTGCCCGGCCCTTATTCGCAGTTATACCGCTATCCTCAGACAAATATTTGATCTCAAACAAAATAAGAGGTCATTTAAAAATTACTTTTTTAAATAATATAAAATACGATTACATTCCATATTTTTGCTTCAAAAGTTCAAGACCCGCAAGATTGCAAGTCTTGATAAAAGTGATTCCTCCCATATTTCATATATTTCACTCAGAATACTGGCAGCACCTACTAAAATGAAGGTTGAAAGAGGATAACTTCTCATGTTACGATTGTATTATCAAAACGGATGCTTAGCAAAATTTACATTACAAAAATGCATATATCTATGAAACAATGAAACTAATGATGCTAAAGAGAAGGTTTAACAATTTTGCTATTGAACACCAAAGTGCTTTGAGAAATTCCACCTGAAAAACGTAAACACATTTTTTTTTTTAATTTCTATTCAATTTATTTATTCTCTAATGTACAATAAATATGCATTACAAAATCATCGGGCAGTATATTTTAAAAAATAGGTATATATATTTTACATTATTTCAAAGATTTAGATTCCAATTCACACTGTGGAAATATGTGTCTATGAGCTGTTACACTTGAAACAACCAATTAACACTTATTTCCTCTTACGAGGCACCAACTTTTCTTTTTATCACGGATGAAATTAATTTAGTTTCGTATTATCAACCACCCGCCCTTATGCACGCACGGTTGAAAAAAATTGCGCGCTGGTAAATAATAAGGTACGAAAAGCAAATCAAACAAGTTTCAGAGATCCTTGGCCACGTTCTGTTCTTCTTGGTGAACTGCAATACTTCTCAGGCTCCGAGATCTTTCAAAAAGCGACGGGTCCGTGTATATGGGCTCACTGGGGTCTTCAAACGGTCGGCTGGTTCGCATAGGGATATCTACCATACATCTCGAGGCTCTGGAGGGTTAGGAAAGGCGCATAAGTAACATATAGAATTATGTAATGCATGGTACAGATTCTAATTTCTAATGCCGATTCTACAACAACCTCATTTGACACTGCTAGAAAATTCAAAACAAAATTTTACTGGGAGAAAAGTTTGTCAAATAAGTCGATTATTTGATTATTGTAGGTATTAACTGTGTTGAACATTCGCCGAGTGAGTTTTTAAATTGATGCCAACTTGGCTTTCAGTATCCATTTCTACTCGTGGTTGTTCAGGTCAGAACGTCAGGCAATAGAAATATTATATGTTGAATAAGTGAGAAAATAAACTTTTCAAATTACATTGGATTGCGGTAGTTTGAGACTTGCCGAGTATTGAGAAATTGATTGCTAGTGGATGGCATCAAGACCGAGAAAACGTTGTTGGGACGTCTATCCATGAAATGTGGAGACGTGCTATCAGTGGCGATGTTCTTCTTCATGAGTGCCCATTTTCTTCTGAAATTATGTCAGTTGAACTCGTAAAAATAAAAAATTAAAAATCACAAGGGTTGGTTATTCCTCGGACCAGGTGCATGGAAACTCATTTATATCGATTCAGCGTCCAAAGTTAGGTGGCAAATGATACCTCACACGCCTAGGTACCAGAAATTTCGAAAACACATTCAAAATAGGTAGATGGATACCCATTTTGATCAATAACCTCTTCCGGTGAGCGCCAATCGTCGATTATTCAAGGAATAACCAAACTGATTTTCTTTCAAATTATTGGAAGGACTCCATATATGATCTGTACGCACCTGTAGCAAATTGACCAGTAAACGATAAGTACTGCTAGCGCGATGAAAATCACAGCGAGAGCCATCACAAGCACGTAGTACTCCTTTGTTGTGAGGCAAACGTTTGTGTCGTATCCAAAACCTTCAACTCGTTGCTGTTGCGGCATTTCATATCGTGACTCGAACACCTGGAGAATCAGTTTGATGATTTTCGACTATAAGTAGGCGGGCTTTCATGGGAATTTCAAACACATTGTGTACTTACTAGGAATATCGTGAAAACTGATTAGCGCTCATTTTAAGAAGATGATTTTCATTAAGTATACTATTTAGACTTGCATAGTTACCTCGATCATTTCCCGTACGTGTTCTTCGCTCTCGGATGATGCGTTTAGTGGAGGTTCCGGGGTAACTTCTCTTCGTTTCCTCCCTAACGACGGCTCACTTTTTCCAGTATGGCCAGTGCAGTACGCCTGATCAAGTAGGTAAACAATTAAAATAGACCTGCGTATTTAGTACAAGCAACAATGGACCACTAAGAACTGGACTGAGACAAATGAAAACATACCGGCGTGCAGCCTTCTCTACAAGTTCGTACAGTCGCTTCAAATACGAGGAAATTCGATTCTGGGATCTTGAATGCGTTAAATCGCGCCTCTAGTCCGTCGCCTTCTCGTGATCGATCCAACCCAGGGAATACATAGTTATCCACTGGGCAACTAAGAGTAAGAACAGCCAAATGATAAACAACATGGAATGCACACTAATAAGATATAACACCGATAATATTTCTAGGAGGAATATAATGCTGATACTGACCCATATCTATCAATGAGTTGTACCGATCTGCCGGAATATGGATCTCTTGCAATTACATTCGTGGCGAATATGTCTGTCGCATAGTTGTAACCATCTTGCGCCTCGAGCCTAAATGTTAGAGGATCTCCAACTGCTATAGTGTTCGTGGGTCGTCCTTGGAATAAAATTAGCAGTCGAACTCGGGAACTGAGCGAATTCTCCGCTGGAAGGTATTCAATCGGGATGGGGCTACCAGAACTGGAATGAGAAGTAAGGACGTGCAGAAGTAACGATTTGGGCAATATGATGACGGTTTGTGGAAAATGCTCGAAAGTGTCGGTTTCGTGTCCGCCTGTTACTGTCACTTACTTAGCAGTCATGTAACTGGATGTGACAACCGCTTCACCAGGACCTCGGAGAAGGCATGTCAAATTGTAACGTTTATCTCTTCCAGTTTGAACAAAATCGCTGAACTGGACCACAACTATATTCGTCATGACGTCACCATACTTGAAAGCATGAAAATTACTAAATTAATACGTATATCCAGCTGATTATTAATATACGAGTACCTGTAATTGCTTAGGTACTACTCTTCATTCATTCAATAAAATATTAATTACAGGGACGCTATCATGTGAAGCACTTACCCTGGCAGTACCACAATCTGGATATCCCTGAGCTCCACTAATCCTCAAGACGTTGGCTGTTCCACCATTACCTCGGTAAAAGCAACGATCGTAGTACCCGTACGTATATATCCTTCCAATGAATGGTTCTGGCGTTCGAAGAGTGAATTCCATACCGTCTTCGTTACATACTTGGTTGACTAAAACCCCCCAAAAGAATGTGTGGATTACCTATCTATGGTACACAACTGGAATTTATTATTTATTATTTATATTTATTATTATTATTTATCTCACCATCTAGACAATCTCCGCCAAGTCCTCTTCCAGGAGATCTCTCATAAAAATCGTAGTCGCCGTTGGTCTCGAAGAATTGTGGATTGTTAAGGTTGAGGTCTCTTGAGTCGTGGTCGCTCAGCTCGCAATTTTCCTTTTGCGGAGCGAATCCGACCTGTGGAGCCGCTCTGGAAAGGATAAATTCTCGAATGAGTTTCAAAAAATCATCAGTAACACGACAGTATGCGCTTCGAGGGGCATGTAATATTCCAAACAATAAAAATAAAACGCTGTGAATTCATTCACAGGGGTTGGTTCGGAGAAATCTCGAAAACCCACCCTCGAAATGGGTACCCATCTGATTAATAACTTCTTCCAGTGGGCTCCAATCGTTCCGGGACGCGTCTTATTGAATTCAGTGTCCAAGGTTTAGTCGAAACCCCACACGCCTTGATCGTCAAAAATCTCGAAAATCCATTTTTCGAAATACACATTTTGACGCCTACCCCCACTTCCCCCAGATATGGTCCGATCGGGCTGAAAATTTTTGAGGATCAACTAGAACCGGAAACGGACCCCTGACCCTAATTTCAGATTTTCAGAATATTGTCTATTACCAATGACGGCGGACGAACATTTGCTTATTTTTATCTAGATACCTTGGAATGCCCAAGAACGTTTTTGGGCCGAATCGGAGAGATTGACTTTTTGCATGAAAACATAAGTTAATTATTCAATGAATAACCAACCAAAAATATAAAAAATTGGAAATTCGTTCAATGACGTACAACCTGAAGTTGAATGAACGGCAGACAAATTCTTGGTTTTCAGCGCAGGCTTTCTCACAGATGCTGAGTGACGGTACAGTCAAGAATCGACGGATGAATTGACGACGGGCTCGAAGCCGAATTCCGATCTATAAAAATTGATGAATTACATTATTTGTAAAGAGAAGGTTTTAGAAGCTTCTGACGACTGAAAACTCGTCAATGTGCTGAAGTTACCTGTTTGAATGTGTCGCCGTCGTCACATCTTGAAATGAAGGGTTTCCCTGGTTCACCAGGTAAGCCATGCGGTCCATAAAATCCTGCGGGACCTCCACCTGGGATAATGCTGTTTCCAAAACCTCCTGGGCCGCCTTGAAGTATAAAGAGTATTTCAAAAAACAATGACGCTATTTTATGCTCCAAGGGAATTCTAGGCGAGAAATTAATGGAACATCATCGTACTTTGCCTACCATAGTTATCGGGTGGCCCATGACCCGGAGGTGGCCCCCAAAATGATGGTGGTCCTGGTGGAATTGGATAGTGTCCTCCTCCTCCACCACCACCACCAGCGCCTCCACCGATTCCTCCACCAGGTCCTCCTATTCCTCCAGGGGGACTCGGGAAGTAAGCAGGTCCTCCAGGTGGAAAGTGCGATCCACCTGTAAGCCGGAAAAATATAATAAATTTCCAAATGGAGAATGAAAAGTGAACTCAACAAGTCTTCCGGGGATTGACGATTTCCTTATTATTTCGAGGCAACGAAGTGAAAATTAATTACCACCGGGTATCGTTGGTCCTTGGTTATGATAAGTCGTATCCTGACCAAATGAATCGGGCCTGAATATGTTTGGTGGGTGTCCACCAACACCACTACCTCCGCCCACTCCGCTTCCGATAGAACCTCCTGTGGATGCTGGGCCATCTCGATCACCGTCCAAATAGTAATCTGTACCAAAAGGTAAGGGTATGCAGAATTGAGTTTGTTTTCAGTAGAATCAGACATATGAACCTCAGATACATGAATTTCTTGAACAATAAGTTGAAACGAACGATTGAGATTGAGTGTAATACCCAAGATTAAAGGGTATGGGGCTACATGTTGCGAAAAATATATGAAATACCATGAATAATGAAGATAAAGAGTTGATGGCATACTCATCAAGTTTTCGTAGTAATCATAATCTGCATCATAAATAATTCTGTGGCCGTCTCTCTGATGGAATCTGCTGAGCCTACATATTCTGAAACGGTCGCTATAAACTGCTGATCGACACTGAAAACTCGCCTGGCGCAAACATTCGTCCAGGCACTCGCTCAGTGACCGTCCCGTGATTTCGGAATGGAATTCTCCTCCAAGTCTGGAATTTCGGTATCGTTGGAAAGCTGTGTCGGGCCTTCTGCCGTCGGCAAACAAGTGTGAAGTGCCGGAGTTCTCAGAGAACTCACTGCCTTTAGCTGAAAGAGTATTCAAATAATTTAAAATCCAATCGGGTTGGTTTTACCGGTGATTTTGTTGGCCATTTTAATCTTTGTTCGGAATTCAATGTGGCTTTATGCTACCCCGGTACACTTACGACTATCCAAGCAAACAAGGTCGTATAAATCGTGTGTTGGACTACTGCTGATCCTCAAATCGTCTTTTTGAGAAAGCGAATCCTCTTCAAAAATGATGCACCTTTTGATTTGTTCATCGTATTCAATCGAGCGGCAGAAATACCTGTTGAATTAAGGAAATTTAATTAACGGAAAACATTTAGCATCTTCATGAGAAAATCTGAGCGACCACGAGACAGCTCGAATGAACTAACTTTTCGGCTCGAAGGCATTGAGCTTGGCACTCGACTAACGACAAATTGGTGTAGATATCGACTTCAAACGGGCCTCCTAATCGTTTGTTCTCTTCCTTCACGAATATTATCGGCCCATCGCACCTGCGTTCAGCTGGAAACAAGATCGAAAAGTTTCAGAAAATATAGGCAGAGAACAACAAATACAGAAATTCCTCAATTTTGAACAGAATATAAATGGCAAACAGCCATCCCACTCTCACGATTGCTTGACCTGACTGAAGTTAGAATGTATCATTACTAATCTATACAATTGATTACGAATTGAATTTGATAGTTTGATGCGGTGCCTACCGTTCAGGCATGTGTTCTCCAAGTAGTCAGAATTAGGGTCATCTTCCAGCAACTGTGGATGCGATCTTCGAGTATATCTACTCAACCAGCAAGTCCGTGCCGTGGCGTCGTACGTTGCGGATCGGCAGACGAAGTTGAATTCGTTCAAGCATCTATAAATCCGAATGCGTTACCAGCAGCCAAGACTGGATGTGAAATCGTAGTAGTGTATGCGGGAGTCTTACAATACCTGTCCTCACAATCCGTCCGATTCGCTGCAATGACCTCTTTTATATCCGACACCGCGAGTTTCAGTTTCTTCCGAGTGTGCCTTTCAAATACGTAATGACGGCTCGGGCATTCTCTTTCTATTCTGCTGGCTGCAACAACGTTGCCTTTTATTATAGACTTGCTCATATTGAAAATACAATTTAGGTGCTACGAGAAAATTAACACTTACACGTCAGGCAGACTTCAGTGTAATGAACGCTATTTGGCACAAGAACAAGATTGCCAATTCCTTCAGGATGCGCCTGTTCCCTTGTCAAATAGCACGTTGACTCTTCGTATTCTACTGTCCCACTGAACGAGGCAATCCTGCTGCCTGGCTGGAAGTCGAAGGATGTACAGGCGCGTACCAGATTGTTGGTTGCCGTCCTGTCTCGCAAACAGAGCTCTTGACATTGCTCTAAGACTCGGAAAGGCGGAGCTTTATCTCTAACCTGAAGAGAGAATTCATGGTGTAGAAATAAATTTTCTGGGTGAAAATGAAGCAACGCAAATGGGATACTGTGAATCTTGATTGTGCTGTCTTCGCATAGAAAGGAAGATCACTTACTAGATCGTCGTCGAACCCCTGAAGCTGCTGATCTGGTAACCGTTCATACATCACTCGACCCAAGCCCTGGTTACACGTTGTTTGTGCTATAATGAAGAAAAATTCAGTTAAAAAAAAGCTGTAGAAGGTATATGTATGACTGAGTTGAGACGTTTCAAGTTTCTTAGGAGTCCGGATTTTGGTTAGTTATTCCTTGAATAATCAAACTGTTTTCATGCAAAACGTCAACCTCTCCAATCTCTAGATCAAGATTAGCAAATGTCCGTCCGCCGTACGCGGTCCACCGTCCGCGCCGTTTTTGGTATTTGAAAAATGTATAAAAATCTGAAATTTTGGTCAGGGACTCGTTTCCGGCTTTAGTTGGTCCTCAAAACTGTTCAACCCGTTTGAACCAAATTTGGACAGGGTAGGGGTCAAAATGTGTTTTTTGAATAATGGATTTTCGATATTTTTGGCGATCTAGGCCAGTGGGGTATTATTCCACTAAATTTTGGACGCTGAATCGAACGAAATGGGTCCCAGAACGATTGACGCCCTCTGGATGAGGTTATGGGTCAAAATGGGTCAAATCTACCCTTTTTGAATATGTGTTCTCATGATTTCTGTTGCCTAGGCGTGTGGAGTATCATTTTCCACTAAATTTTGGACGCTGAATCGATTGGAATTGGTCCGGGACCCACCACACCCACTGTTTCCATTTTCCCCATTTAGAAGAAATGAGTCTCCATGCGCCTGGTTCTAGGAATAACCAACCCGTGTGAATTTGCAGCATTTTTAACCTGGGCGAGGGTGCAGAAAATGGCGAGTTTCAGGAGTGGTGCATGGTCTGACATCATTTCAGCTGGAAAAGGTAGTTCTAGACCAAAAGGGTGAAGCCAAATTAGGTAGATTCAGTGCTGGAGTCAGGATCTGGCCGTACTATATTGCGATGAGTCTACTCCAGGGTACGAAAACCTTTCTTCTGCACTCAAGTGGGCTTTCGCTAGACCGGTGACACTGATCCAGCCCTTTGAATGGAAAAGACCCAAAATTTACCACCATGGCGCCCTTTCTCATCTCGTTTATGCATACTCGAGTTGCTATAAATGCCAAGCAACAAGGTATATTAGGGTCCAAACGGGGTTTAAAAATAAATTGGTGGATGCCGGCGTGTGGAATATCATTTTCCACAGGATCTTAAACGTTGGGTTGACTAAGGTGCGGACGCACACTAGGCGAAAGAGCCTCTGGTATCTAGTATCTGTAGTATATAATGTTGGATGAAGTATATTTTGCTGAAATGCTGAATCAGTTGAGTTGATCAGCGCCACCCTACTACAACCCCAAATTGTTCACAGTTAAATGAGTAAAACTAATCTAATTGAAACTTCTAACTTCGAAAAACCCTCTTTTAAGTGATATAGTGTAAAATTGTTTTGATTCGGTATTTCTTAGAGATAAATTAAGGTTAGTATCATGATGAGCTATATCTATCTGAAATCGTATTCCGTGTTCCAGGATTTTTGTTCTACCTTCATTCGGAGTGTATTCTGAACAACCCACCTCCGACATCACCAAGCAGTCTTCAAATCCAGTAACTTCCACAAAACTCAATGTTTAGAGGAATAATAATGTAAATATGGTCTATGGTGAGTCAATAATGAATAAAACTTCAGATTGGTTTATACCACTTTAATTTAGTTCCATTTTCATTTTGAATGGACCCTACGATGAAAAGGAGGGGTTATCTATTGTTGACATTTATTTTAACTGTGATTCAAAAGTTATGAGATCAATAGGAATATAATAGTTCACAAATTGAGGGACTTCTTAGATTTCCTGATTTCTCGAGCCCAGTTGTTTCTATGTAAATGGTGGGAGGAAGTATGACAAAAATACGTGATAAGAACCCGCGCATTGAGGTGATGGAAATTTGAATAAATATAAATTCAGATGAGAAATGGTGGGCTCGCAGTAGTTTTGTGTGTTTTTTTCTTCGCCTTATTTGGCACTTTTGGTAATTCAGTTATCGATGGTGTCTTTTGGTTCGTTATTCCTTGAATAATCAACCTGTTTTCATGCAAAAAGTCTATCGTCCGCCGTTCACACCGATTTTGGTAGTAGAAAAATTTCTAAAAATATGAAATTTAGATCAGGATTAGGGCTTAGGTTTCTGGCTATTGTTGGTCCTCTTAACTTTTTAGCTCGATTGGACCAAGGGGGGGGGGGGGGTAGGGGTCAAAATGTGTTTTCAAAAAATGGATTTTCAAGATTTTTGGTGATCTAGGCGTGTGGGGTATTATTTTCGACTATATTTTGGACGCTGAATTCAATGAGACGGGTCCCGGACCAATTAGAGCCCACCGAGTATCTGTCTACCTATTTAAAATGTGGGTTTTTGAGATTTTTGGTACACAGGCGTGTGGGGTAACATATTCCACTAAATTTCGGACGCTGAATCGATTGGAACGGGTCCGGGACACGCCACACCCACTTTTTTTCCCCCTTTCTCCATTTTTGATATTTTTGACGATTTAGGCTTGTGTGGTATTGTTTTCCACTAATTTTTTGAACCTGGATCGATTGAAATGAGTGCGCCTAGTCCGAGGAATAACCAACTCTTGTGAAAGAATTTGCAGCGTTTTTCTAATGCTCAGCTACCCTCGAAAATGAAAAATAGTGACATTCCACTTTTGTAAAACCAGCTTCGCGAGAATGATCGTCGACAATGGCCACTACCGGGTGGGTTACACCTGTTCGTGCAACTTTCCCAAGTCGAGGTTCGCTGATCACAACCCCTTGCTGGTCGTTGAACTCTGTCATAACAGTATGTGTGTATGGTTGAACGAGTTTATTATAGTAGGGGAAGACAATGATTCACTTGGAATGACCTAGATACGAGTCGACGATATGATCCCATGTTCACGGTAGCGTCAGCATATTGCCAGGGTGGGAAACTGTGGAACGCGTGCGCTCTACGTCCAGATCCTCTAATTATGACGCTTTGTTAGTCAAATCAGGCTAAAGATCGCCATCTATTGATAAGAACGGGTTTAGTTTTTGTTCACGTACAACGAACGGTTGAATATTGAAAATGACTGCCGTTTCTGGTAGTGCTGTTGTATTATCGTGCTAGTCCATACAATCTAGGAACTAAACCTTAGCAACTGCTGCATTACGCCGTCATAATTCTCTCCAAACAGTTTGTTTCCAAATTTCAACGACACAGTTCTTTTAGAAGAAGAAGAAGAAGAAAAGAAGTTTATTATAAACAAATCACAGGAACAATTCAGGAACAACAGTTCTTTTCTGTACTCCGATAAGTCTGATATTTGATCAATTACGATTTTGACCGTGTAGGATTCACGGTTTCCGCGATTCACGTGGGCCGCTCGAGTATAACGAATTTGCTATTGGAAAACTGAGATTAGGATGAACCTGTGACAGGGCTGAAACGGAGGTAATGTTGATAATGATCTCTTAAATGTTGGATTGGCCCTAGGATCGAATCAACGGCACCAATTATATTAGTCGAAAATCTTGAACGAAAACCGGAATACTAGCCATAATTTTTATAGGTTTCCAGATATAATCAATTTTCGGGTGAATTCGCCCAAATTCACCAACGACTATGGCGGAGCATGATATTTCATTTTTGTACTCTTTGATTATCTAGGGTTACTGTATAACTAATCGCTTCCTCCGTTTTTAGGGTTTCGTGACGCTGCTCGTTTCCGGTCTCGTCAGACTAACACGATTTTCGAGTGATGCGAGGACACCTCAGAACAGAGGATTGACGAAAAACATCTGCACCATTCGAAAATCCCGTGGAGTCACAGAAATTATTAGTAAAGAGGTAAAAATGCGAACCTCAGATGGTTTTTTGTTGGTTATTTTGTCAACGCTTTGAACTATTTCTGTTGAATTATATTCGGGATATATGTAACAATTCGAAATTATGTGGTAATAGAGGGAAGGGGGCATGACGCGTTGAGTCCCCGGCGGTGGAGAGGATACCGACAGACAAAGAATTTCCTGCCTGGGTGGTGGGAACAACCTCGCGGGAACTCGCCTAGTCGCGCCGGTAGGTACCACCCAAAATTGAAACAATTCACGCTCGTTCCTCGTAATGATCAAAGCACTCACCGTCATCCCCTCCCCCCCCCCCCTTCACCGCAAATATAGTCCTAATAATTCACCTAGCGATGGACAAGCGAATCCGACTTGAGACTAGTGTTTTGTAGCTCCCATGGAAACAATTTTCTGTCTTAAAAACGCTGCATATACAACATGGGGAAAATGGGGGAAACAGTGAGTGTGGCTGTAGTGTATTCGTGGGTAGCTAGTGGCCATTTCAATCGAATCAGGGTCCAAAATTTAGTGGAAAATAATACCCCACACGTCTAGGTATCAGAAATCCCGAAAACTCCCGAAAATTCGAAATGGGTAATAAATACCCAATTTGACCCGTAACTTGATCCAGTGGGTGCCAAACGTTCTAGGACCCCCTTCATTGGATTCAGCGTCCAAAATTTAGTGAAAATGATACCCCACTCGCCTAGATCGCCCAAAATCTCGAAAATCAATTTTTCAAAAAACACATTTTGACCCCTACCCCGCCCAAATTTGGTCCGGTCGGGCTGAAAAGTTTTGAGGACCAGTTAGAGCCGGGAACAGATCGCTGACCCAAATTTAAGATTTTTAGAAAATGTTCTACTACCAAAGTCGGCGTGAACAGCGGACGGCGTATGGCTGACGGACATTTGCTAATATTGATCTAGACACCTTGAAACGGGAGAGGTTGACCTGTTGCATGAAAACATGGGTTGATTATTTATTGTTCGAAAAATATGAGGATTAGGAACATTTATTAACACTCAACTTCAACGCCCTGCTATTTCACTTCCTAGATGGCGCTCTAGCTTTCCAAGCCGCCTTCACTTCAAACTGACGTCTCTTTTGATTGTGTGCTGCACAGAGAGAATGTCAGGTTCCTGACAAGGCAACCGGTAAGTTAATATTCAAGGAATGTGAAGACCCATCAGTGTACAATTTGGGCCACAAAAGGCTTCTTCAGCGTGGTTGAGTCAGACACTAGACATCAGGGGTTGTTTCTTTCGTGAAAAACTGAACAGCTATCAGAAGTCTTCATAGTGAAACGCCTACTTGGGGGGACTCTGTCAAAGAGAATTTAGAAAATTTGGTCTCACAGAAATTTCAATGCAGAGTGCAGCAATAATTTGATTACTAGACTCTTTAGTTTCGTCCTTTAGCAACGCTGTTTGTCCCCTCAGCACAGCCCTCCGTGGCGCCAGTCCATTGGATGTACAGGGTGGGGCAAAAGTTATTAATGGGTTTTTAAAGGAAATATAGAAAATGCTGAAAATTCTTGCTCACGGGTCGGTTATTCCTCGAACCAGGCGCATGGACACACATTTATTCAACATGGGGAAAATAGAAACAGTGGGTGTGGCGGGTCCTGGACCCATTCCCATCGATTGAGGGTCCACAATTTGGTGAAAAATGATACCCCACACGCCCAGGTACCAGAAATCTCGAAAACACACATTCGAAATGGGTAGACAGGTACCCATTTTGACTCATAGCCTCATCCAGAGGGCACCAATCGTTCCGGGACCCATCTCATTGGATTCAGCGTCCGAAAGTTAGTGGAAAATCATACCCTACACGCCTAGGTTACAGAAATATCGAAAACACACATTCAAAATGGGTATCTGAAATTTTGGTCAGGGGTCCATTCCCGTCTCTAGTTAGTCCTCAAAACTTTTTAGCCCGATCGGACCAAATTTAGGCAGGGTTATGGTCAAAAGTCAAAATGTGTAATTCGAAAAATGGATTTCCGAGATTTTTGGCAATCTAGGCGTGTGGGGTATTATTTTCCTGAAAATTTTGGACGCTGAATCCAATTAAATGTGTTCCAGAACGATTTGCGCTCACCAAAAGAGATTATGGGTGAAAATGGGTATCTACCCTTTCTATTTTGAACATGGGTTTTCGAGATTCCTGGTATTATTTTTCACTAAATTTTTGGATGCTAAATCGATTGGAATAGATCCGGAGCTCGCCACACCCACTGTTTCCCCAAGTTGAAGAAATGAGTCTCGCGCCCTGTCCGAGGATTTCCTTTAATTAATTAATTTATTTTTTATTTTTTTTTGTTATAACCATACAATTAGATTCTTCCCCCCCATGTGCATAAATACACAACTGTAATAGGTACCTACTCTGTGAGCTCTAAACAGGAGTTTTGCCAGCGCTATCTGTTGGTACTGTTACGAAGTATAACCTGATGAGTGGACAAGACCGACAGTTCTCGAGCCCGCTGTATCCTGTGGTTGAGACGGGGCCCTATCCCCTTTTCATCACAATTGTGTTTGCCTCTCTCAATTTTCCTCGTAAAGGCCGAGGGCAGAAGCCCAAGGCCGCAAAAACTTGAACTCAATATGATTGTAGTGCCATGGTCATGGTAGAAAAAAGATCAATTTTTTCTATGTATCTTGCAATATGATTAGCAGGATTATCTCCTGTCAACTGGCTCTAGTTAGTTCTTGAAACTTTTCGGTCCAAATTTGGGTGGGGGGTAGGAGACCCATACAAAATGTGTTTTTCAAACTGCCTCCCACCACTAAAACCAGCGTTTCTAGTTCTCGAAAAGCGGTTGGTTAATTAAACAACGCTGCAGATAATTGGTTCATTATTTCTATTTTGATCCGCATTACGAGTATGTCGAAATTGGGACCAAGACGCGGATGAAAGATAACAGTGATAACGGTGGTCAAGTGGCCGCAGGTAGTTCATGGCAGAGGAAGCGCTAGCTGTGCCTTATTATTGCTGCGGCGAGGCTCTCCTCAATAAGACTGGTCCCGGGACGATTGGAACCCCCGGAAGAGGTAATGGGTGTCTGGGTACCTATTTCAAAAGTGGTTTTTCGATATTTCTAGTACCTAGGCGTGCGTGGTATCGTTTTCCGCTAAATTTTGGACTCTGAATCGATTGGAACTGATCAGCCATCTCGTCCTGCTCGTGAACGGGTCTTTCTTCGATAATTCCAACTTAAGACTGCAAAATCAACGGACCATCTCACAACGGGACACAGCATTTCATTAGGAAGCGTTAATGATTCACAGGGGTTGGTTATTCCTCGGACCAGGAGCATGGGGACTCACTCCAATCGATTCAGCGTCCAAAACTTAGTGCAAAATACCGCCAAGGTACCAGAAATCTCGAAAACACATTCAACAATTTCGGGTAGATGGGTACCCATTTTGACTCATAACCTCTTCCAGAGGACGCAAATCGTTCCGGGACCCATTTAATTGGATTCAGCGTCCAAAATTTAGTGGAAAATGATACCCCACACGCCTAGATCCAAAAAACCAGAAACGTACCCATTTGGTTGTGGTTGTTACATGAGCGAAATTCTGTCGACACAAGGACGTAATTTTCGTCCTACTTTTTCTCAAAAATCCATAAACTGCTTAAAATGACAACTGGATTCCTCCTTAAGTTACTGTAAGTATGGGATTCATTTGAATGTCGAATTTTAAGTGAGAGTAGGGTCAGATCAAGTCATTAGTTGGGTCGGTAACATAAAGGTTTATTCGTCGAAATGGCGATGAAAATATATTTTAAAATTAGTGAAGTGATGCTTTTCAACTTTAATTAAGTTGCTAAGTTGATATTGTTGGATTTATTAATAATTATGAACGGATAAGGTTAATTTCATTTTACAATTTGATTGAGTCTTTAAGTGAGATGATGTTATAGCACTCAGGAGATTGGCTTCCTTTCGTGAGGCGCCATCATCACATTCACCAAAACCGGGCTGGGCCACAGTTCCTACTCTCCAGCACGGTAGGAAGCAATCATCATCAATCTTCTCTAAAAAAGGTTGAGGTGGGGTCCCATGTTTTCAACGCACAAGAAGTACAACTTGGGGTTTAGTTCATGTTAGTCAGTTTTGTTGCCAGGTTTATATATAGTGACAATACACATTTTAGTTATTCAGACACTTTTTTTGAAACCTCAAACAGTCATTGTTTACTTTTCAATGAGCGTTAACCGAAACCTGATACGTCCTTGAGCCGTCAAAAACCTCAGTAATCGGGAAAGTATGAAATTAATTTTAGTCGTAGCGCTTATGGTTGCAACTGCTCCATTTTGATCGTTGAGAGAGTATACCGAAAATGTGAAAAATAATGCAAAATTATCCGCAGGGGTTGGTTATTCCTTGGACCAGGAGCATGGTGACTCATTTCAATCGATTCAGCGTCCAAAATTTAGAAGAAAACGAATCGACGAAAATGTCGAATATGGGGAATACAGCGGGTTTGACGTGTCCCGGACTCATTCCGATCGATTCAGGGTTCAAAATTTAGTGGAAAATGATACCCCACCCGCCTACGTACCAGAAATCTCGAAAACCCACCCTCGAAATGGGTAGACCCGTTACTTCTTCCAGTGGGTGTCAATCATTCCGGGACCCGCCTCATTCGATTCAGAGTCCCAAATGTAGTCGAAAATGATACCCCACAAGCCTAATTTGTTAAAATGTTCGAAAATTCATATTTTTACGAACAAATTTTGACCCATGCCCCCTAAATTTGATCCACTCGGGCTGAAAAGTTTTGTGGGACCAACTACAGCCAGAAAGAGAAACCAAAATAATTATGTCTTTGATGTCACAACATCCAAAAAGGACTACCTCACGTCTTATTGTGTCGCATGAATGGGTTTTAGGGGGCTAGAACTAATGAATTTTTCATTGAAACTGACAATTCCTTTGGAAACTTGTAATCGTGATATTACCACGGATGACCTCATCTTACCAAGTAGTGAATACGGTTAGAAGATTGTTTTTGCTGATTTACATCTAGATGAGCCTACGGCCGTCAATCAAGTTTAGTGGCGACTACTTGGATGGGTGACCGCCGTTGAGTGGATCAGCCCTGCAGAAAGTTTATCCTGCTGACTGTAGGCTGAACCCTTCTCCACTCAAGTAGAAGAACCTCATGAGCTAGTTCCAATTATACGATAAAAAGCATTCCTTACATCGCAAATCCCCAGACTGAAATGCCTGCTTACTTTACATTACTTTTAATTAAATCAGAAGTAACGGCAGAGGCACTTTTTAGAATTTATTTTCGACCCATACAGAGAATCCTTGTCAGAACTAGACGCATCTGGCGCTGCCCAAAGTTTCCCTCTTACACCCTTAAATATTGATTGTATGATAATACTAAGCCAATCAAAATAGACACAATTTTTGATAAGAATCTCCTTCCGCTGCTCTCATTTTCTATCAGGACAAACGATCGAGGCGACAGGATGTAAGGGAAATAAGAATATAATAGTTTTTGAACGAAGATGGAGACTATAGTTTTTCATACGGAGCTCAATAAGGTACGAATTCCACTTGGGCAATAGATAGCAGAAGCCAGGGGGAGAGGGTCAAACAATATTTCATGTTAAACAACCAAATGATTTATTCTCGACAAATTTAATTATTTTTAAACTATTAGGTAAGTATTTCATTAGGGAACGTTATCTTATGAGGCTCATGAATACATTTTAGAAAGGGTTGAATGAATTAGTAATTTCTTTGAACAATCAACCTACATTTTCATGCAAAAAGTCAATCTCTCCGATTCGGAAAAAAAAATGTTCTGGGCGTTTCAAAATAAGCAATACCATACGTCCACCGTACGCCGATTTTCTAAAAGTCTACAATTTTGGTCGTGGGCCCGTTTCCGGCTCTAGTTGGTCCTCGAAACTTTTCAGCATGATCGGACCATGTAGGAGGGGGGAGAGGGGTCAAAATGTTTTTTTTTTTTTAAATGAATTTTGGAGATTAAGGCGTGTGGGGTATCATTTTTGACTGAATTTTGGACTTGAGACGGATCCTGGGACGATTGACGCCCACCGGAAGAGATCATGGGTCAAAATGAGTATCTATCTACATATTTTGTAAGTAGATTTTCGAGATTTCTGGTACCTAGGCGTGTGGGGTATCATTTTCCAGTAAATTTTGGACGCTGAATCGATTGAAATGAGTCTCCCTGCGCCTGGCCCGAGGAATAACCCACCTCTGTAAAAGAATTTGCAGCGTTTTTTGTAGTAGGAACCAGTCTAAAAAGTACTAATTTTTTTGGAATTTAGTATGGTAACTAAGTGAGTTGATGGTGCACCCCAGAAATAGGATGTTGTGAAGAGAAATGGTAGCGAAACAGTTCTTTTCTTTCCCCAGAAGTATGATAGTGAATGTTGTATTCCGATGTGCTCCCTTCCCTCCCGCCATTATCATTTCCCACTACGCCTCTAATCCTGCAAGAAAGGCGGGACGTGCACTTCCCCACGAGATGGTGGGGTTGGTGAAGACGCTACAAGGGGATGGCGGCCGCCTCGACCAATAGAAGCCTCGGGGGCGAAGAAAGGTGGGTAGCGATGTGTGACCAAGTAAGATATACACAAGCGCTAAGCGACCTTCCTGAAGATAGACGCCCCTCCTGAAACAGGATACAGGACACCCTCCCGTCGCGACGTCAAGGACTCGCTCGCGGATCATCGTCCTCTGTCTCACCCGCTCGGGGGCCCCACGACACACGCGACACGCACTGATCACTTCCTTTCTACCGCTTAACTACACCACTCGGAAGACTTTGAACGCTGTACTTACCGTTGGTGAGCATTTTGAGTACGGTGAGTACTGTTATAGCTTGGACCATGGTGAAGAGCAGACTTCTCATTTTGTGCTAGGTTGTTCCTCAGCAGCACATGTTCCCCAGATCCTGGTCACCACTCAACTAACGTGGTCGCTACTCTGCTTATCGTCCTTGTGACTTGGTGGTCCAGAACCGGAAGCGCCGATCTCTCATTGTCCACCCTCCCGTCCGCCCCCACTCGAACTTCCGGTCGTCGGGGTCACGCCAGGTACATCAACCCTGCATAAGTGAACCGTACACAATACACCTCTTCCCCCACCAACCGTCTAGTTCCGGCATTAGTTTCATACCGTTACTCCTAAGTAGCCTGCAAGCTTCACTTTTTTTCGGTGGGAAGGTGCTGCCTCCCGCCACAACCCTTGGTTTTCCTTTCTGGGGGTGGGAGATCCTTCCCAAGTGTTCCCCACGTCGAGCCTAGGTAAAGGGATTCCCCCAGCACCTTGAAATGCTTCTTACAGTACACCTATCTACATCCGGGCTCGGGCACGTGTACAAGATTTGTTGGGCTATAAAATGTTGAATATAATAGGAAAAAATCTGCAAATTCTTACACACGGGTTGGTTATTCCTCGAATGGGGGAAACACTGGGTGTGGCGGGTCCCAGACCCATTCCAATCGATTCAGGGTCCAAAATTTAGTGGAATATGATACCCCACACGCCTAGGCACCAGAAATCCTGACACACACAAAATGGGTGGATACATACCCATTTTGACCCATAACTTCTTCCGGTGGGTGCCAATCGTTTTGGGACACACATCATTGAATTCAGCGTCCAAACTTTAGTGGAAAACTATACCCCACACGCCTAGGTAGCAGAAATCCCAAAAACACGTATCCAAAATGGGTAATATATACCCAATTTGACCCATAACTTCTTCCAGTGGGTGCCAATCGTTCTGGGACTCATTTTATTGGATTCAGCGTCCAAAATTTAGTGGAAAACTATACCCCACACGCCTAGGTAGCAGAAATCCCGAAAACACATATTCAAAATGGGTAATAAATACCCAATTTGACCCATAACTTCTTCCAGTGGGTGCCAATCGTTCTGGGACCCGTTTCATTGGATTCAGCGTCCAAAATTTAGTGGAAAATGACACCCTACTCGCCTAGATCGCCCAAAATCTCGAAAATCCATTTTTCAAAAAACACATTTTGACCCCTACCCCCGCCAAATTTGGTCCGATCGGGCTGAAAAGTTTCGAGGACCCGTCTCGGCAGGGAACAGACCCCTGACCAAAATTTCAGATTTTTAGAAAATTTTCTACTACCAAAAAGGGCGCGGACGATGGACGGCGTACGGCGTACGGGGTACGGCGTACGGCGTACGGCGGACGGACATCGACCTTTTTTGATCAGGACATCATGAAACGTCCAGAAAAAAATTTTGAGCCAAATCGGAGAGGTTGACCATTATCATGAAAACATAGGTTGATTATTCGAGGAATAACCAACCAAAAGCAGGTGATGATATAGAGAGAGGCGCGTATGTTAAGGGAAAGCTTTTGAACTGATTTTATTGAGTTATCTAATCGCATGATCGATATTAGTTTAAATCGACACGCTGCAAAGTCTTACACACGGGTTGGTTAATCCTCGGACCAGGCGCATGGAGACTAGGTGCCGGAAATCTCGAAAACACATATTAATAATGGGTAATATATACACAATTTGACCAATAACTTCTTTCAGTGGATGCCAATCGTTCTGGGACTCATTTCATTAGATTCAGCGTCCAAAATTTAGTGGAAAATGATACCCTACTCGTCTAGATCGCCCAAAATCTCGAAAAATCCATTTTTCAAAAAACACATTTTGACCCCTACCCCGCCCAAATTTGGTCCGGTCGGGTTAAAAAGTTAGGAGGACCAACTCAAGCCGGAAACTAAAATAAATAATAGAAAACTAAATTTCAGATTTATAGAAAATAGTCCGGACGGCGGACGGACATTTGACTTTTTGATCTAGACACTTTGAAACGCCCAGAAAGAAATTTTGGGCCGAATCGGAGAGGTTGACCTTTTGCATGAAAACATAGGTTGATTATTCAAGGAATAACCAACCAAAATCGTTCTTCTTCAGAATGGGTGACGCTAGACCGCCTCATTCTATAATTTTGAAGCAGGCGACTTGAAGAAAGAGTGAACGGATTGGTTTCACGGTTTTGGATTCTACCTCACCGAATGGAAGAAACACAGCGATAAAGATGAGGTGAATATTGCAATACTGCTCAACCAGTTGGGCAAAAGAGGTATTCAAATCTATAATACACTAAAGGACGACAAGGAAGCCATGGACGGAGACGGAGGTAAAACTACTGTCTTTGCGAAATATGAAGAAGTTGACGCTCTCTCTGAACATTTTTCGCCCCGAAGAAATGTACAGCATGAAAGATTTAAATTTAACAGACTTTCATGGCAGACCGATGAACCGCTATTAGAATCTATCACTAAACTGAAGGCTGCACAGCTGCTACGTGTGATTTTGAAGAGCGGGATAATATGATTTGCGACCGTATCATCTCGCAGATGTCGGAAGAAGATCTACTGAACCGGCTCTTGGATAAAGGAGACTAGCTAAACCTGGACGAGACTATCAAGATTTGCAAACTACACGTATCGAGGAAGACTAAGATAAAGGACATTGCTGGAGGATCATTGCAACCAAGCATAGAAGATGCCATTTGAACGAAGCGATACAACAAGGTACCAAATAAGACGAAACCCGCAGTTAACACAAAATATAATTGTAAAAAGTCCGAAGAACTCCGATAAAATAGGTACATGTCACTCATCATGCACGCGGGCGCATCCAAAAAACAAAATTTTCAACCAAAAGCTATGTACATTCTGTCTTCTCCCCATCTCGACTTTATAAATTAATGGGATTACTTCACTATACAACATTAACACTAAAAAAATGACAGTTTTGTTTTAGGTTTCAACAAGCCTTTAGGTAGGCATAAGTTTCTTCTAAGTGACTTTCCTTCAGAATAAAGACTGCCGCTGAAGTATTTCAAATGAAAAATAGTGAAATATTCGGTCACATAAAAGGCGTAAACATTTACATTGACGACATAATTATTTCTGCAAATTCTGCCACAGAGTATGATGAAATATTGAGCGAAGTGCTAAAAACAGCCATTGAGAGAGGTATAACATTCAAACCAACTAAGTTCAACTTTCAAGAATTAGGACATATCATCTCAAGTAAAGGACTAGAAATTGACCCTAGCAGAACTAAGGCTATGCCTAAGGACAAAAAAGAATTAATGAGATTCCTACGAATGGTAAAGTATCCAGGTAAGTTTATTCCGAAACTTTCAGAATTAACTGCCACTTTACGAATGCTCACTAGAAATGATACAATCTGGTGCTGGTCAGAAAAACACACTAGAATTGTAAATAACCTTAAAAGTATTCTGACCTCAAGTCCAATCCTTTCATATTACGACGAAAAAAGCCTTTGTTATTCAATCAGATGCACGTAAAGATGGATTAGGATGTGCATTGCCAGTAGTTTCTCCCTGCAGTGTCAATTGGCAGGTCACGTTCGCGAACGCTTTTGTGGAAGCAATCGCCCATTAACTACCAAAGAAATGATTATAATATTATATCATGTTACAATCGAGTGATCAGTACGGGAAACGCTGCAAATTCATTCACAGTGGTTGGTTATTCTTCGGACCAGGCGCATGGAGACTCATTCCAGTCAATTCCAGCGTCCAACATTTAGTGGAAAGTGATACCCAACGCGTCTAGGTACCAGAAATCTAAAAAAAAAAAATTAAAATGGGTGGATAGACACCCATTTTGGCCCATAACCTCTTCCAGTGGGGGAGAATCGTTCCGGTATCCGTCTCATTGGATTCAGCATCCAAAATTTAGTCGAAAATGATACCCCATACGCCGATATCGCCGAAAATCTCAAAAACCCGTTTTTCGAAATACACATTTTGTAAAAGTTTAAAAATTTGAAAATTGGGTCAGGGACCAGTTTCTGGCTTCAATTGGTCCTCGAAACTTTGCAGCCCGATCGGACCAAATGTGGTGACGAGACGGGGGTAGTGGTCAAATGTGTATTTCAAAAAAATGAATTTTCGACATTATTGGCGTTCTAGGCTTGTGGGGTATCATTTTCGATTAAAATGTGAACGCTGAATCCAATGAGACGGAGACCGGAACGATTGGCGCCCACTGGAAGAGGTTGTGGGTCAAAATGGATGTCTGTCCACCCATTTCGAATGAGCGTTTTAGAGATTTCTTGTGCTTTGGCGTATGGGGTATCATTTTCCACTAAATTGGACGTTGAATCGATTGGAATGAGCTCTCATACTCCTGGTCCGAGGAATAACCCACCCCTGGGAAAGAATTTGCTGCGTTTTTTCTCTTCCAAGGGCAAGGGGCATGACTGTTCTATTCCTCGATGTCTTCCTTAGTTGTGGATATCGTCAAACTCATTCGGTTCGTTTCTAACCGAAAACCGGAAGGACGCCATGTGGCGTAATGGTAAAGCACTTGTGAGGGCGGTGAGTATCGGTCATTCCTCCGGCAAATCATAGGTCGGCGGGATCGCACGAATGGATTATACAACTCAAAGGAAACGAAGCGCTCATTTTGGGGGTCACCACGTATCGTCCCAGAGTTCATGAACACGACTGTCTGAATAATCGCTCAACCCTCAACTTCGCAGGATATTTACCCTCTTTTCCGGTTTTGAGTCCGGCGGTAGCCCTGTAATTTTATTTCAAAGACCTTGGCACCGACCATGGTTGCATATTCATGAGCCTTCTCGTCTGCTAATTTAGCTCTCTTGTCAGCGAGAGAATGTAACGTGGTGATTGTTTCAAAGGTTAAATCGAGTTTTGTTGACCAACTTACAACTTTTGCTAGCCAACCTTCAACCATGTCTGACTGAGGCCTATATTACATGTTGTCCAACTTTTTCTCTACTTCTAATTGCATAACTTTTCTAGAGCCGTTCCCAAACCATAAATGTTATTATTTGTAGAAAATACAACAACACCTTAGCCCTATATAGATATAGCATTAACAAATTTATTTCAACCCTTTACAAAATAATTTAAACCTTTTATTAATTTATTTAAACTCCTCGTGGTCCATTCCTTATAACCTTAAAACCATTTTTTCGTTACTTCTTAAGAAAACTTTTCCCTGTGTTGTACTTTATATTTGATTTCTGAGCGGCATCCTGTACAGAAAATCCTTCCTCATACAGCTTCACAGACAGTTGTTTTTTCTCTTGAAAAACTACTTCATACGTCCCTCGCCTTAATCCAGCATTGCGATGAGGAACGGGTGAGTCTGAAGAAAACTAGATCCGCTTTCAATTTTGACATTTCTTTGCTCAGTACGACCTCGAAAAACAAAGGAGTCCACACTTGAATCACTGTCAGACATTATGCTCTATGTTAATATGTAATTTCCTTGTACTCCAACAAAATTTGACCCATCTAAACCTCTTCAGAACTCGTTATCAGGAAGATTAGAAGCTCACTGACATGAGGTACGTGGGAGAAGTTATTGGAAATTGGTCTCAACACTCAGAAGGGAGTATAAAGTAAGTATAGAGGTTTAAAAAAATTTGTAATAGGTTTAAATAAATGTGTAAAGGGTTGAAATAAATTTGTAAATGCTATAACAGCCTGATAAATATGGTCAATAGTACTACAATATCCTTTGAAATAGCAATTGAAGGACGAACATATTATCCACGATACTTTTTTTAGCCATGAAAAAATACATCGCAGCTCGTTTTGTAAGTGGGATGAATGTTGTAGTAGATAAGTATACAAGGGCTGTGTGTATCAAAAGCCACAGTGTAGAATTTATACGCAAAAATTGGGAATTGAAAACGTTACCTGCTCATAAATTGATTTGTAATTTAGTACAATGCCTCCCTTGTAGTTCAAGGCCTCAGAAGAAGCAAAGATGAGACCTTCCACAATCCATCCGTAGACCGAACCATCATCAATAATCAAGGAGCACGTAACGGCCATGAAGCAACGAGGGGTCCATTCAAAATTATTGGAGCAGCTAATTTCTGACACAGCGACCAGAACGAATTTGACAGGATGTGCAAAAGCGAGGGGGTTATTGCTCCAACCTCATTCCCCAATCCTTCGGGTGAAACCCAGTTTTTCGAATCGGCCACCATCGACGGAATCCGTACTTCCTATTATAGCGTTGATACGAAACATTCGCTTCTTCATAGTTTATGTCGAAGGTACCAATTGACTGGCGGGATTCTGCAAGGAAGAAGAGCTCGCCTGGTTGATAACGTCTCAACACTGGTGACACACAATATTTAATTTTAAATAAACAGAAAGGTTTTGCCTTCCTGGGACATAGGTGCCTATTCGCGACCACAGCAAGACCGCATTATTCCGGATATCAAACCTGTTGAATATCACCAACCGTTTTTCTATGGGATACAGCAGGTGGTAGATGGGAAATACAGATGATCATGATATGAAATACACTAAGTGACAGGTGCTTAAGCGAGAGTTTGAGTTGATATTTCGAAAAACGCGGCGAATGCCTCTCTCTATGACTTTTCATTCTACAGAGAAAATCGTTCAGACTTCTAATAAAGTTGATTGATTCTCCCAAAATCTTGCGAATTCGAGTGGAAAAAATTGTCCTCTTTCAGTACCACAGGATGGTTTCAAAACGTAACGAACATGAGGGAACAGCAATCCAAGATAAGTACTATGATGATGATCATACTTGCAGTATGATAATGAGTGATTTCATAAGTATGATTGTAAGTAACAGTCATGACTACCTGAGGACTGCCTCCTTTGGGAATCTTAAAATCTATTTCTGAGTGCTCGAATAACATTGATTTATTAAGCCATACTGTAAATTACGCACATTATACACATTACAGGTGAATACTTACCAGTGTAATTGATCCGATTCAATGCCAGACATCATGCTTTAACCAAAATGATAACGATTAGAAGTCAAAACCGCTGAAATACAAAAACTATTGTTGTTTCAGAAACTTTGGGGTGACAATTATTCACAAAGATAACATTATTAAGTAGACACATGTATTCTTCCAGAAAAAGGTATCCAACGAAATATTATAATCACCTCGAGTAGGAAGTGTCGCTCGAATGATAGGATATCATTTCAATTGACGTGGATAGATGTGAAGCAACTTGAGCCATTACCGTTCATTTCTTCAAGGATGTACCTTGTCAACGTATAACGCAGTCATATTTTCTGTAATAAAAAATGATATTAAATAATAGAACATACTTTTTTCTAAATTCCAGGGTAGGTAAACTTGGCTTGACTACAATTAGAGTTTATAGGAGGAATAAAAGGACATTTAAACTCACTTTACATCCTTGAGTTTTCGATAATATTACTTTCCATACCACCACTGCCGATTAGTTGAATGTTCACAATGCTACAGCACCCGAGCGTAGATTGATAGAAAATAGAAAACAAAAAATGAAACATCCACCTCGTACGTTCACCTCGCGATTACACACTGCCCAAATTAGGGACCTACCAACAAAACCAATGAATGTTTGTGAGAAGAAGAGTTCGTTTGTAATGTCAATAGTGAGATTTTCTTCATTTCTCCTTACCTTATTACGGCTGGTGCATAGATACAGGGGTATCCTACAACCATCACATCACGGCAGAGTAATGAGTATGATCAGTAAAGGGGTGAAGACCATGGAAGACTAAGTTTATTTCCATGGTGAAGATCATGCTGAAGGCAAGCGCAGATGGTTACATTGCAGGTACCTATTCATTCTTCACTTTTGTAAAATTGTTGATTCGGTCATCTTATCTGCAAAAGTGTTGATAGGTCAAATACAAAATATAATTAGTTCAAAATGTAAAATCGAGTGTAGTAGGTCCTTTGGGCTTTGACTGCACTTCCTAGAGATAGTATTATTTAATATTACTTCAATTATAATGTAGGTAGTTAGAATATTCAAGAACAAACCTGTTGTTTCGCAGGATAATTGGATTGGTTTTTGTATTATATTGAAAATTGAAAAAATGTATATATTTCCACTGAAAACCAGGAATTCGGGGGGGATGGGGGGACAGATAGCAAAAAAAGAATATTGCCCCTTTAAACGGGAGATAAAACTGTATACTTACATCGATTTGATTCGCTTATTATCAGAAAACACGATTAATCGGTTGGAAAAGTTCGATGTATCGATACTCATCTCGAAATCAGGGTAGCGTTTCATCGATTTCTTGTTGTCGTTCACAGTCATGGATAAAAAGCTCTTTCTGTCATGTTCACAGTGTACGAAATATAGGAATAGTTTCAGTATACGAAAGGTAAACGAAGTTCAACCAACAATTTTGGAAAAAAGTCCGCATCAGCAGAGAAGCTATGCGGCACTTGCAACAGTGAATACCTTCTGCATGTTCTAATTTCTAATTCATCCTTCGTCGTATCGAAACGCTCTCGGGCAGCTGTTGTATCGTGTCATTTCAACAAACGGGCAACTCTTCCCTAAGTACTTCATATTGAGGTGACTGACTGAAGATGGATAGCCCAACTCAGCCACGAAGCGATTATTCAGGCGATGGTTCTACTCATCAATTTCCAGGAGAGGACCTCGGATCGGAACGCCTCTTCGAAACGTACAATAAAATGCGAAATGATCTCAAGCTAGGCCTGAAAGCGTTCGAAACTCATAACCAAGTGTTGTTCAGTGAATTGAATAGTCTTCGTCAAGAAGTGGAATTACTCAGAAGGAAACGCGAGCTTCAAAAAAACTCCTTGGTTGAGTTACAAATTAGAGCCGAAAAGTTGGACCAGGCGAAGCACCTCGCGATTGAAGAGTGTCTTAAGGTCAAACAACAAGATCTCGAAACTTTGAACGAACAATACGTCGCAGTTCAAGAAATTCATCTATATTTATCGGAAACATTGGGTAAACTTAAAGAGTTACTTGAGCTGGATAAGAAAACAGTGGTTAAGTTCATCTCTGCCTTGCGAGACGGTCATAGGAGTCAATTGAAAGTAAGTGCTGAATACAAAGAGAAAACGGAAACCATGTTTTCTGAATATTGCACTCGTATCCAAATTGCGATTGAGTCTGAATCAAAAGCAGAGATGGAGCTAAATGAAGCCATTCAGCAATACAGAAATGACGCCAGCGCCAAGGATAAATACCAGCATGAGTTGTTTGAAAAATGCCGTAACAAGAAATTGATGGAGAATGAAGTGGACTTGTTGAAGGAAAAACTTCAGGATCATGAACGAGCAATGGCGGAAATGAACGACGCAAATGATGAACTAAAACAAGAATTGATGAAGAATCGTCTAACGCAATCAGCAGAAACAGAACGAAAGCGAGAAGAGTTGGATAAACAAATCGAACAAATTGAATTCAAATCAACAGAGCTGAAATTTGAAGAATCAAAACATGCTAAAGTCATGGATGAACATGAATCTCTCAAAGAGCAGATGAGGGATGAGAGCCAAAAGGATAAAATAGCGGACGAGTTGAACAGTTTGTCTGCTCAGATTGATAATTTGACTGCAACCATCAGCGAGGATGAAGCGAAATTAGAAAAATTGGAACAACAGGTGTTTGCAGTAGGAGGTGTGAAACAGATGGAAAAAGAGTTTGACGAGAAGAAGAACGCCATTGAAGAAAAATTGACGGAGAATAAGGCATTTGCTCTGGACTGGGTCAACAAATTGAGCACATTAAAAGAAAAGCATGAAAATTTGTCACAGGAGTTTGAGCGGCTGAAAATATGGGAGGAAGAGGCGAAGAACCAGAATGAATTACTGAAAAAAGACCTGAAAGATTTGCTAGGAGGGTTCAATGATGTCAAAACCTCTGTAAAACTGAGCAAATTGGCGGACGAATCACGCATTTTAGAAGTGAAGAACGCCGGTCTTATGGAGCAACATGACCACATTCAACAAATACTGTTCACTTTGTCGAACGAAATAGTGAAATGGGAAGAAGAGAATGCTCTTTTGGAGCGAGATATGCAAGTAGCGTGCGAACGCAACCAGAGAGCCACAGAAAGATTTCAGCAAACGGAAGAAGAATGTCATAAGTTGGATGAATTGAAAAGAAAGATCTCGGAGGAACGAGCGGAATTGAAGAAATTGAAGACAACGAAAGAGTTTGCAGTCGTTGTGGACAAACTCAGAAATGAATTGAAACAAGTTAGTCATTTATATCGATTTATTTATTTATAATATGGTTATTCCTTGAGTAATCAACCATGCAAAAAGTCAATCTCTCCGATTCGGCCCAGAAAAATTTTTCTCAGCATTGTAAGGTGTCTACATCAGAATAATCAAATGTCCGTCCGCCGTCTACGCCGATTTTGGTAGTAGAAAATTGTCTAAAAATCTGAAATGTAGGTCAGGGGTCAGTTCCCGGTTGTAGTTGGTCCTCGAAACTTTTCAGCTCGATCGGACCAAATTTGGGTGGGGTAGGGAAAAATGTGTATTTCAAAAAATGGATTTTCGAGATTTTTGGCCATCTTGGCGTTCGGGGTATCATTTTCCACTAAATTTTGGAAGCTGAATCCAATAAAATCGGTCCCAGAACTATTGGCGCCCACTGGAAGAGGATTTCTATTCACCTATTTCGAGTATGTGTTTTTGAGATTTCTGGTACTTAGGCGTGTGGGGTATCATTTTCCACTAGACTATGGACGCTGAATCAATTGAAATGACTTTCCATGCGCCTGGCCCGCGGAATAACCAACCCCTGTGAAGGAATTTGCAGCGGTTTTTTTTCTGGAGGGAAGAAATATTTTAGCTCATTCAATGTTGTTTACCAATGAAGCGCTTTCATGTTTTCAAAAAAAAAAAAATATATATATATATATAACTCCTAGGTAGATTATTTAGGGGCAATGTATCTGCTACTAGAAACATCTCAAAATACTTTCGGGCGGTTTAAAAATTTCTCTGGATTCTGGCTTTTGATTTGAGAGAAGGCTAGCAGATACTAGGATCACGAGTGGGGGTTGACGTGGCTAATGGTAACGCTATGTTTGGACTGTTGTCGACACCTATTCGCTATTTGGACGGAAGACATGGACCAGCATGGAACGCCAGCGAGAGATGGTTATGGAAGACCACCCCTACTTGCCACACGGGCACATTTACTATACTATTGTAGATAGAATATCATAATATGATGATTATTTCATGATGTCGGAGACAGTATTAGTATTAGTATTAGTATTAGTTAGTATTTCTCCCATATTAAAACCTGGATAATCCGCAGGTTGAGCAAGAGATTGAGGCTGAGCGGAGCAGGCAAGCAACTGAGAAAGAGGCGGTCGAAACTAACTTCAACCAAGCGGTCGCCACTTTACACGAGCAGTTGGAACAAACAAAGCAGTCTGCAGTCCAAGACACCGCCAAAGAGCAAGCAAAAATTGACAAACTCGTCGAGTCACTCGCTCCACTCGACAATGAATTGACGAGCTGCAAAAGCGAATTGGTTTCCACCATTGAAAAAAACATCGCGATGATGAAGGAACGTCTCCAGCTCATCCGACGGCTCACGAATACTTTTAAAACGTTGCAGGCTCGAGTTCAGTCAAATCCAAAAGATTTCACTGTGGTTCGCATGTTAGGAACGATTGAAGAACATTTGGAGTCGTCATTCCGCGGGATGAGTCAATTTTTGCGGGTGGCCCCAACCGATTTCTCGTCTCCGACCTATTCACAATACAGGTGAGTTAAGTTCTTATTTGATGTATTATTTGGTGCTAGGGAGGCGAAGAGCACATTCATTTAGAAGGATTTAATAATTTATTTACTTATTTTTTTCTTTTGGCTGGTTATTCCTTGAATAAAATTTTTCAAGGTGTCTGGATCAAAATAAGCAAAATTTGCTTATTTTCGTCCGCCGTCCACACGATTTTGGTGGTAGACAATTTTCTAAAAATCTGATATTCGGGTCAGGGACCCGTTTCCGGCTCAAGTTGGTCCATGAAACTGTTCATCTCGATTGGGGCAAGTTTGGGGGGGAGGGGTTAGAAAGTGTTTTTCGAAAAATGGATTCTCGATATTTTTGGCGATCTAGGCGTGTGGGGTATCATAGGGATTACCAATCGAATGAAAAATCCCAGGGGTTGGTTATTCTTTGGACCAGGCGCATTGAGACTAATTTTAATCGATTTAGCGTCCATAATCTCTTCCGGTGGGCCCCAATAGTTCCGGGACCCGCCTCATTGGATTCAGCGTCCAAAATTTAGTGGAAAATGATACCCCACACGCCTGGGTGCCAGAAATCTCGAATAACCACCTTCAAATTGGGTAGATAGATACCCATTCTGATCCATAACCTCTTCCAGTGGGCACCGATTGTTCCGGAACTCGTCTCATTGGATTCAGCGTCCAAAATTTAGTCAAAAATGAAACCCCACATGCCTCGTTCGCCAAAAATCCATATTCCGAAAAAAAAATTTTTTTGAGCCCCTAAATTTGGTCCGATCGGGCTATAAGTGTTCGAGGACCAACTTGATCCAGAAACGAACTACCATTTGCTCTTCTTCATTAGAAGTTTCCGCCCTGAAACTATTCAACACCTGCTTCTTATATTTTCTAACCGTATCTGCATTTTGTGCTTTCCAACGTTCATGATTGCCTAATTCCACTAGGATAATCTTGAGTGGGGAGGCACGTAATTATTTTTCTACATCCACACCTCTATTGATTGTTGACAAAAGTTGGTTAAGTATAGCATTTACCAGGGTATCTAGTTTCAGGCACTCTCGGGATGGCGATTCTGACAAAGAGATTTAAAATATTATCGATAGACAATTATCATGTTACTTGTCAACACGGCAAAAGTTTTTGTTTTTGTTTTGTATTTTGTGGAATCGATTTCCTCAGGCCCGTGTCCCGTGAAATCTCTTACCCCTGCATTCCCTTTTCCATATATTCAAATTGTTGGACCCGAAAAATTTGTTAAATTTTATATTTTCAGGCGCACTTTGAACGCGTTTGAATCTAAATTCAAGAAGATGACTGCCGCCAAGAATGTACTATGGACCGACCCAGTTTACAACGAACAATTGAAAAATGCTGCCTTCGCTCTCTTTGGACTCAACCGCTATACGGAGGTTATGGTTGGCTCAGAAAGTACCATATTTAGCCCACCTTCCTCCTAAACAGAAGATTCATTGAGAAAACTTATCAAAATGCATTCATAATTATGAAAGTGGAACCGTTGGAAAACATCAAGTTTGTGAATCTTTGTATAATTATTGATTTACCATTTTCGGATTGATTTATCACATGTTCATCATTCGAGTTAATTATCATTAAGAGAAACATTTTCAATGAGTGCCTGTTGAATCGTGATTTTTGTTCTCTTTCCTTTCTGCCCCCAAGTGATGCCATGGGGTTTTTGTCCTTTAAAAACCTTTTTCAATGGGTTTGATGGCAAGAGCTGAACGGGCGGAAACCCGTTTCCCACCTATATTTACTGGTTCTACCTACCCTTACCTGTAGGTTACAGGTATTATATACACTCATTCTTCTATTTTTCATGAACATAGGGGTCATTGGTCTTTCTAAACCAACCCCGCTAGTTGGAAATTCTCGAATTTCCTTTAAGGTTGTTGATGTATTTCTTCTCATTCCCAGGACAAATTAAGATTCCCACGCCCACCAAAGGCATTTTGACAAGCGTAACCATAGAAAACAAGTGTCTTTGTTTTGTATTCCTATTGTTGAAAGAAACGAGGTCATAAATTCACTGAGTTCATCTACCGTCCCAATAGCATCATTAGCGAGCGGAATCCGGCTAATTTTCTCTATATCTGTATCACTCCACTCGATCTGACCTCAATGGCCTCGGGAATACGAACGCACATTCACTCTGTTCATTTTGTTTTCCTCTGTACCAACGAACAATATTCGCCGTCCAGTGGAACAAATACAATCGGAACAAACGTCTCGAGTCACATTTATGAGAGATGTGGATCGGATTGATGGAAGAAACGAATGTTGATGGTTGAGTCGTTTATTTAATCAAATTGTGCAATAACGAATTAGGTGTCGACATTTTATTACTCACAGGGGAAGTGAAGCTATGATATGCTGCATAAATCACGGTCGAAATATCGGATTGGAAAGCACCACAAGTCGGTTGAACTCAGATTTTCAGCCTCTGCAAAGGTAACCAAACAAATCTGCTGAATACTGACTGATGCGACATAAAGAAATTGACTCAACACGAAAAATTGTCTTACCGAAGGGAAGTTTTTCTTGCTTCAATGCTTCATTATCGTTTCTTCTCCCATCTAACCAATAAGTTTTTTGTCCAGCTGGAAAATTAATTCGAATAGTTTCATTAAGTAAGTGTGATGAGGCATTGAAAACCAGCTCGAAAAACAAGATGATGAAAAATAATATTTTTATGGTTGTAAATGTGAAGGAGGCCTGCTTGAATCATGTATCGTAACAAATCAATACTACAGCCTGGGACTGATTCATCCACAACAGTTTATTATACCTTGGAGCAAGAGTATGGGGAATATGGTGAGTGTCCAGGACTCATTCCATTCAATTCAGCGTCCCAAGTCTCGTGGAAAATGAGTCCCCCAAACACTGAGGTTCCCAAAAGTCTTAAAAACCGGTCTGGGATCCATCTCAATGGATCCAGTGTCCCACATTTACTGCTAAATCATATCCTACGGATACAGGTCCCCGAAAACCGCATTTTCACCCATACCCTTCCCAAATTCAGGCCGATAGGTTTCAAGGACCAACTAGAGCCAAAAAGGGGTCCCTGACTAAATTGGTTGAGGGAATGAGCCTTGGACCGGACATTGAAGTTTTCAAGGTTTAGGCAGTTAGCAGGTGCTGTGAGTAATCAAATCAATCGATTTTAGGTTTAATAATCATGAATATACCTAGTGAAAAACATTAGTTCCACACCGTCACCTTTTATGTTTCAAAATTGGTGGGGTGGATATAAAAATGTATTCTCCCCTCAGCACAAGCCTGGGCTTTAAGAGGGAATGCTATTCTCAGAAGTGTGACTTTTATACATTATTTTATCATAAATAATTGCATAAAAATAAAATCAAAAATCCAAAGTGGCTGCCCCTAGCATGCTGTCTGGAACATCAAAATGCGCCGACAAGTATAAACAATTCGGCTGGTTAGCTTGTGTTCAACTCATTTTTACCGTCGCAAACGGAGGCAGGGTAGAGGTTTTTGAGATTTTTGCAAGTGGGGGTGTAATTGTCTACCAAATTTCGGACGCTGAGTCAACTGAGATGTTTTTTGGCCCAACTACTGGTGATTGGTGTTGGTAAAAACAAGTATTTTGATTGATGGGTTAGCCACGATCCGTTTTAAAACAATAATTTGCATTGTTTGGGTCAGTGACTACGAGAAGAGAAGGTGCATGGAGGCAGCATCTGAATCCCTCAGCTCAGCTCAACATTACCCCAAATCGTAACCCTCTGCGGAGAAGCTTATTTTTAGCGTATTAATCCATACTCAACTGAAATTCGGATGGTCCACAGCGCCTTTGACAGACACCATGTATGACCTTGGAAGTTGTTCGACAGTTGTTTCGCTCAAATGGATTTTAGCTGGTCTGCTCGTTTGTTCTAAAAACGTTGTCGTTTGAGCGGTTTTTCCAAATATGCAGTAACGTGGCATCTTCTGTCCGACGATACCAGCTACTATCGGACCAGAGCTGACGCCAACACGGATTCTCAAATGTTTCCCTGAAGAAAGTAATAAGTGACAGTCACATTATAAATCATAAGTCGATAGGATATTAATTACTATAAAAGGATATTCAGCACAATCAACATTTCATGTCGTCCTATAATACGTTTAAATGATTAGTCCTGCAACACTCCAACTAGAGAGACTCCCCGAATAATCCTATTTACTAAAGCTAAAGGATCAAACGTAAATGAATGTCTACTATTCACCAGTGTTGGGATCCTTGATCGTCGTCATCTCGTGGAGCATATCGAGAGCCATGTTACAAACCCGGGCAGCATGGTCAGGTTCATATTGCAGGCCCGCGACAACCATATAGGCATCTCCTATGGTTTCAATCTGACAAAAAAATTGTACATAAACGATGCGGGGGAACGACTGTGTTTTAAAATCGAGAAACTCAATGGTACTGTAGATTTGAATATAATGACACTACCTTTAAAAAACATTGATGGTCACTATTTTTAGACATTTCTTACTCTACAGATTTTTGTGCTACCCTTGAACGATCGAAGGGAGTTGAAACACTTTTGAGAGGATACTAACTAGGTTTTTAATTCCCTTCACACAATTTATTGTTGTAAATATTACTCACTTTACAAACTCCATGTTTTTCGGTTAAACGGTCGAATGCCGAATACATGGTATTTAGGAGGGACACAACGTTCATTGGCTTGAGGTGGCTACAGATTTCAGTAAATCTGACGACATCTGATAGCAGTATGCTCGCGCAGTCATATTTCTGTAGAAAATACGGTTAAATGGTTGAATAAATTGCATTTCCTAAAAAAATGTTCAACAACCAGAGTTATATACGCTACTTTCTTTATAATTATTTTTATTTTATTTATTTTCCTACGTATCATCCACCGAGAAATACCCATCTTCTCTCGACCTGGCTGAAAGTATTCCTCCTGGGTTTCTTCGTTATTGGCCCATTTCGGTGGTTATTCCTTGAATAATCAACCTATATTTTCATGCAAAAAGCCAATCTGTCCGATTCAGCCCAAAATTTTTTTCTGGACCATTCAAATTGTCAAGATCAAAATTATCAAATGTCCGTCCGCCGTCCACACCGATTTTGGTATTGGAACATTTTCTAAAAATCTGAAAATTTGGTCAGGGGTCCGTTCCCGGCTTTAGTTGGTCCTCGAAACATTTCATCGGACCAAATTTGGGCGAGGTACGGGTCAATACGCGTACTTCGAAAAATGGATATTCGAGATATTCGGTGTGTGGGGTATCATTTCCCACTCAATTTCGGACGCTGAATCCATGTGTGTTTTCGAGATTTCTGGTACCTAGGCGTGTGGGGTTTCATTTTCCACTAAATTTTGGACCCTGAATCGATTGGAATGGGTCCGGGATCCGCCACACGCACTGTTTTCCCCATTTTTCCCATGTTGAAGAAATGAGTCTCAAGGAATAACTAACCCCTGTAAAAGAATTTACAGCGTTTCTTCATACCTTTCACTTCAACACCAGCATGCAGCCTGCCCAGTCGCTCTTGATACAAGTACCCATTCGTCCTTGCCTAGACACACTAGCCTATATTCTAAACACCTCAGGGGTATCATCGTTGATAAAATGTCGACGGTTAATAGTTCTTAGTGAACTAATAGACCCTCAGGTATTTATTCTATCACTATTGTAATTATCGAACATCCCGTTTTCAATGTTTCAAGGCGGGAAAATATGGAATCCAACATGTCCATTCATCCTCCATTGCCTGGGACAAAAACGCTTCATAAAATGCTCCGGACTATATGATATTTTGCACACAGACTCCGTCCTAGTTGTGCCCGACTGCCTGACCATTCTATGGGTACGGCACGGATAACAATGTGCATCCATAAAATAGTTATCAACCATTTCCACGAAACGTTGAATGATGAAGTGATTTGATTCAGTTGTGTTTTAGAAGCACAAACAATGGCAGGGTTTAAAATAATTAGAGGTGTGAACAAGACGTCGATCGTCAAAACGAATTCGCAACAACTAACGAAGATGGTGAAGTAATGGCCCATCCCGTCAAATTATATTGGAACCCTATTCGTATTGCTGTGTGGACAACTCTTACTTGACAAGTGGTAACAGGTGATTCGCCCGCTTTCAACCGTTCGGTGATATGTTCCGGAATCATTTGATATAGAAGTTTATTGGTGCGATCCATTTCTTCGTCCAATTTACGAATAGACTCTTTGATTTTGTCAGACTTCTCCTGTTCCGTTTCGAGAGACAGTCGCAGTTCGGAGGACTCCTGAGTTCGGGCCAAGACGTTATCCCTGTAATATTATAACAAACCATCAAATTTATGAACCAATCTCTATACCTTTTGTGGGATTACTTGGTGAAAAACTTAATGAGCTCATGCAGGGATAAATAAAAAAATTATTTTCCCAGAGGTCGATGAATTGAAAATAATAAAACGCTGCAAATTCATTCACAGGGGTTATTCCTCGGACCAGGAGCATGGAGACTCATTTCAATCGATTCAGGGTCCAACATTTAGAGGAAAATGATACCCCACACGCCTAGGTACCAGAGATTTCGAAAACAGACATTCGAAATGGGTAAATAGGCACCCTTTTTGACTCATAACCTCTTCTGGTGGGTGCCAATCGTTCCGGGACCCGTCTCATTGGATTCAGTGTGTAAAATTCTGTCGAAAGTGCTACCCTACAAGCCTTGATCACCGAAAATCTCAAAAATTAATTTTCAGCAAGATCA
This sequence comes from Cyrtorhinus lividipennis, assembly GCA_019603395.1. Lineage (NCBI taxonomy): Eukaryota > Metazoa > Arthropoda > Insecta > Hemiptera > Miridae > Cyrtorhinus > Cyrtorhinus lividipennis. Next base: position 12,947,300 of record CM034007.1, read on the forward strand.
ACGTAGATAGATTGGATTGTCAACAATCAAAATTAGCCCTTGAAGAGAGGTTGAGCAAATAGCCCAGTACAGCACGTTTCAACATATTTTGGTTCAAATTTATGTTTAATTTTTTTTTATCGCCTGGTTCCTGGTACAGTAGTACCTCTATTCCCAATAACTGACAAGTATCAGGTAGATTTATATCTTCTTGAAACATCCTGTACTTTCCACAACAGATTTAAGGCAAGCTCATTTCATACCTACTGAAGTCGTGCATTGGTAAATCATTCAGATATAACCCAATTTCCATGGCAAAATCCAATGTCGATATAACTGGACTTCCCAGGAATATAGCAATTCTCCAAGCACTCAAATTGATAATGTGCCCTGCAACATGTAAGCATAAGCATTATACTACACTGGAAATTATTTAATTAAAACTTCAATATAGTTGGTGGCTTATGGATAATAACATAGTCTCTTAATCAAATGTTTAGTGTCTGTCTGTCCTGATTTCCACATTAATTTTCACAATTTAGTTCAAATTGTCAGGAATAATTTGGATCAGCTTAAAGTGTGGTTGCTAAGGGCTTTTGCAGTTGTCACCCAATTTTGTTTCTAATTTCCAGAAAAATCTTTATGCCAGATCCTTGGCAACTTATTTTCATTGTGAACTAACCTCTCAAAAGCAGATTGTCTGGTCCGTTTTTCAATGAACATTTTGTCCTGATGTTGTAAACGCTATCTGGCTGTTCTGTAATCTGTTAGAAAAAATATCATGTTTGGAAATTGGGTGTTAGGAAGATACGAGAAGATTCTTCATGAGAAGGTAGATTTTTCTTCATGTCACAAGTCGTGTTATGATTCCTAATGTGTCTAGCGCACATCATTGGTCGTTTGAAACGCCAACACATCTTGTTTCCTTGTCTGAGTTGGCTCTAGTACAATCTGGTCATGGTTCTGAGCTGGTTTGGATATTTTTGTAGGAGAGATTTTGAAGAAGAATCTCTCGACACCCAATCAAAATTCTAAAGGTCAATACCAACTGGAAACCATTTAATTCAACTGACTTGGTAGTAGGAAAACGTTTGTACTGGATCCAGTATCTCAAAAAGATCCAGAAAATTCTTCGATGATGCATTTGGAAGTAATTGATCCAAAGAACAGCCCATAAACTCTATTTTCGTGTCCCTGCTAAAAGAAAAAAATAATAATAATAAAACAGGCCACAAATACATATAAATAATTAACAAAGTATTGGCTGAGTCAGAAAATCCCTAGACACACCCGCCTGCTGAAATTGAAAACTGTGAGTTGAAACTCACGAAAACTACTCAAAACTCACTTGAAAGTAACTGCAAAAGGAAAAATGTCGAGCAACGTGACAAAGGATAGAGGCAGATGTTGACAGTCTCTTAGGGAGCCGTGCCGTTTCAGTTTCAGCTCAGAGTTGTCGAAATTTAGGCGAAGAATAACGTTGAGACCATCAAGAGCCGATTCCTCTCCCAAAATGTCAAATTCCAACTCCTTTTGAGAAAAAAATAATGCAAAATGGGTTCGTGAATTCATTTGGTTTCATCCGCTTAGATGAGTGGATTTGACAAGATTTGAAAATTATCAATATTGGAACTTTTTCTGTGTTAGATACCTACCAGGTAATGTTAATTGTAGGTACCATTGATCGATGTATTATCAACATTACTTAGCTCTTTGACTTACCTTGTGGTAAATTTCTAGTGCAACTCCTTTCAAAATTCCTATTAGGTAATAAACAAAATAGCGTCTCTTTGAATAATAGCGGATGATGAGCCCTTTCCTGTCCTCTCGTTCAATTATGAAGCAAGGTGGTTGCATCTCAGGGAAGTCAGCACGAACATAGCCATGTAAACTAGTCAGACCTGGTAACAAAAGATGATACATTTCAAAATTATAACACGGAACCAATCACATGTTTGTTGACGTTTATAAAAGGTGTATTCCTGCATCCATTCTGGACGATTAGGATAACAATTTTGGACAGAATCAAAATTTGGAGAGGATTTTTAAATACAATCTTTGCTATTTAGTCGTTATGGTTGGTTATTCCTTCAAATGAAACGGGTCCGGGTACGATTGGAGCCCACCGGAGGAGGTTAAGGATCAAAATGGGTATCGATCTATCCATTTCGAGAGTGGGTTATCATGATTTCTGGTGCCTAGACGTGTGGGGTATCAATTTCCACTAAATTATGGACGCTGAATCGAACGAAATCGGTCCCAGAACAATTGGCGCCTGTGTTTTTGCGATTTCTGGTGCCTAGACGTGTGGGGTATCATTTTCTACTAAATTTTGGACGCTGAATCGAACGAAATGGGTCCCAGAACAATTGGCGCCTGTGTTTTTAAGATTTCTGGTGCCTAGACGTATCATTTTCCACAAACCTTTGGACGCTGAATCAATTGGAATGAGTCTCCATGCGCCTGGTCCTGGAATTACCAACCCCTGTGAATGAATTTACAGCGTTTTTAATTGAAGGTCATGGAAACCGCTTTCAGAATACCCAAAATACGAGGTTTTCACAAGGTCTTCAAGGGATTAAGAGAGGGCCTAGTTTACATTGAAAATCTGTACTTACTTCTGACGAAATCTCTGAAAGTTCGTCCTATAGCCAACAGCGTTGACCAATGATCTGTGCGCCGTAGGTATTTGAAAAAGCAATATCCAGCTGATTCCAACAACTCATCCGATCCAAGTTCAAGAAGCTGCAAAAATTTACATTAGTGATCATCAGATGATACTAAATAATATAACCCTTATGGGAGAGGTAGAATAGAATTAGAACAATGCCATTGTAAACATACCTTGCTGGAGGTATCTATCAATTTTGTCATATTACGGTCCGGATAATTTTGTGATTCGACAAAATCACACGTGAAGCCACATAAATCACAGATTTCTTTCCATTTGTCTTCACCGTGCTTGGAAAGCACCATGTTCCGCCAGCTGATGAATAGTAGGCCATACATTCGATCGTCCCGAAAAAATCTGTTCTTCAAAACTGCGATACCACACGCTCCAAGTAGGACCTAAAGGCAATTGAAGTTGCACATGAACATGTAAATGATACGCGCTTTGTTATGCGCTGCCATATTAACAAAAGCTCTAAATATCAGTGTCTAAATCAATTTGACAAGAATGAATAACTGTTTTACTAACATGTTTGTGAATGTCCCTACTGCCCATCTAGCCAAAGAATGGAGAGTTTTTGTTTATTTGTATTTTTACGGGACGAGCCCAATGTAACGAGAGATACGAGAATGTTTGACTCCATAATATATGAGTTGTTGGTTATTTCTATTATACAGTAAACACTATGAATGAAGGTAATAAATTGTGGTGTTACGTAATATAAATCAATGCTGGAGATGGTGATGCAGAAGAATGTCGTGCAGGGTTGACTTAATAGCATGAAGCGGCTGGTAAAATAGGTCAATTGAGAGATAGTTTGATGAGAGAAAAGTCTTGATGAGATGCTGTAGATAACTTGTGGCGGAGAACGGCCCAACGGTTTGGCACAGCGGGCACCCAGACAAGGTGGGCGCAGGCTTACTGCAGGTAGGAGACGAGGTCAAGCAGACGGCCAGCCATGCAGGAGACGAGGAGCATGCAGACGGCCAGCCATACAGGAGACGAGGAGCACGCAGACGGCCAGCCATGCAGGAGACGAGGAGCATGCAGACGGCCAGCCATACAGGAGACGAGGAGCATGCAGACGGCCAGCCATGCAGGAACGATATGTCCGCGACAAAGCGCCGATCGGAAGGTCAGAAGTGTCCAGCTCAACAAAATTAAGCTATGGATAACAGGTAGGACCAGCACTTTATGGAGGGTTATCAAGGCAGGGACACTGTCTAACTCACTTGAGAGGCCGAAACGCATGGGCCGCCACCCAGGCTGTATGGTCGCTGTAACCTAGCCAGCGGGACATCCCCAATCCAGTAGTCATGAACATAGGCCAGTAAGGAATGAGCAAATGTGAGGTCGAAATGGGTGCCTATTTACCCATTTCGAATGTGTGTTTTCGAGATCTCTGGTACCTAGGCGTGTGGGGTATCATTTTCCACTAAATTTTGGACCCTGAATCGATTGGAATGGGTGCGGGACCTGCCACACTTTTTGTTTCCCCCATGTTGAAGAAATGAATCTCCTTGCGCCTGGTCCGAGGAATAACCAACCCGTGTGTAGGAATTTACAGCGTTTTTCTGTTTTATCTCATCAACCTTTCGTTCAATTTTGCTGCCCCTATTCACTAACGTTCCTTTAGAGCCAACGTTGTCATTTTAGATTGCTTTATGGCCGCTTTTCCGTCATAAAATTCCTAAGAATACGTCATGAGCTGCCAGTCCTCTTGTATCTAAATACAAATTTTGATTCGTAGACTCCAAATTTCCCCAGTTTGCACCGACGCATGTGCAATATATAACTTGAATTATTTGTAGCAAAAAAATATATGAATAAAATTATTAATAACGTACTTACACTTGAGTCATGCAAACTTGCTTAGGCTAACTTGTGAGTCGGCTTGAAGGTGATGGTGGACTACGAACGTGTTTCTGGCAAATTGGTTCAGGAAAGAGAATTTCATTACTGGATTACTCTGGTTCAAGTGCAGCGAATGAGAGAAATGGTCATATTATCAAACGCTAGTCATTCCATTAGGATAATAGGCAGCAGTTGAGGCAGAGTGAAACCGACCTCAACGCGATCTACAGGTACATTCAAGATCCTCGGGAATTGGACAGTATGAAATTATGCTAATCAAATTCAAGCAGTCCATTGCTATCACTGAACAGGCGAATTCCCAAAAGGGCGAGTACACCAAGAAATAAGTATATCCAAGTAATAAGTAGAATAAATTAAGTACTGTAAGTACAGAATCTTTGGTATAGAATGCTACAGATTATTCCCTAGCAAGCCAGATATACTTTAATTTAAACGATCATATTTCATTTCGATTGGAGATGGTTATTCCTTGGACCAGGCGCATGGAGACTCATTTCTTCAACATGGGGAAAATGGGGGAAACAGTGGGTGTGGAGGGTTCCGGACCAATTCCAATCGATTCAGGGTCCACAATTCAGTAGAGAATGATACCCCACACACCTAGGTACCAGAAATCTCGAAGACACATTTGAAACGAGTAGATTGGCATCCAATTTGACCTATAACTTCTTGCAGTGAGTGCCAATCGTTCCGGGACCCGTTCCATTGGATTCAGCGTCCAAAATAGAGTGGAAACGATACCCCAAACTCCTAGGTACCACAAATTCTGAGAACACATATTCGAAATGGGTAATATATACCCAATTTGACCCATAACATCTTCCAGTTGGTGCCAATCGTTCTGGGACCCATTTAATTAGATTCAGCATCCAAAATATAGTGGAAAATGATACCCCACACGCCTAGATCGCCCAAAATCTCGAAAATCCATTTTTCAAATAACACATTTTGACCCCTACCCCGCCCAAATTTGGTCCGATCGGGATGAAAAGTTTCGAGGACCAACTAAAGCTGGAAGCGAGTCCCTGACCAAAATTTCAGATTTTTAGAAACATTTCCACTACCATGAAAGGCGCGGACGGTGGACAGCATACAGCGTACGACGTATATCACTTGGTTAAATAAATAAATAATATATAAATAATAAAGAAATATCATCTGTATTTCACAAGCGATTAAATGGGGTCCCCGCCAAATGTTGAGCTACACTGGCCTCCAATCATACCCACGCTAATTTCCTTATTCTTATTAACGCGATATTGGTTTAACTACTACTAATTCAATTAATTGGAACCTGGGGAAGATGATAGGATAGAATCGATATACTTGTATTCTCGTTAAATACGTATCACCTCGAAAAAAAGATATAAAACACTTTCATAGCCAAGCACCAAAGTCAATATGGGAATATGGCCGAAACCGAACCACGCAACACCTGGAGGTTACAACCTCTTCCGCGACAGCAGCACTCAACAGAGACAACTCCCTAGTTCAACTGTAGATGACGCTCGTGTATAATGTCACTTAGCTAAGAGGGGAATGTCAAGGATTGGGTAGTTGTCCTCAAACCTCAACACTCCCTCCCAACTGCACAATGCTTGATTCCTCAGTCTGTAAGGCAAGGCACTTCAATGTTACTTGCAGTAGGTACAAAATTCAGCTGCTGCCACAAATTCTGATTTGCTGATCACTGCTACAGTCTCTTAGTTCTTCAAACTGCCAGGTTTTAATTTCAGTCTGGTTGACCCTGCCGTTTCATAGTTCTTCAAACTGCCAGATTTAAATTTGATTCTGGTTGACCCTGCCGTTACTGTGAAGATCCATGTAGTTCCAGTTGTCGCGACGTTGCCTGAGGTTCAGCTGCTTCCTTGACGAGTCTCGTGATCTCAGCCATCTGTCCAGCGTCGTCTGTGAGTCTGGTGGACCTGCTGCTCCAGCGGAGATCCTCGTATTCTCAGCTGTTGCCGTAGTCCAGTAGACTCTGGAACTGTCGAACTAGATCTCTTGCACCAGTGTTACCTGTGAAGTGCTAGAAACAAAGGATGTATATCACACACTGTGTATAAGCTTGGTTTCATGTACAACATTTTCTAGACAATAAAATCTTGCTCCTGGATGTGCTACCACCTTGATGGTTGCCCACCCACGAAGCCTATATACATAACTTAGATTCGGCATCTGTATGACTTCTTCTTGCATCATTTTCCTCCAAGGAACTTTCTGTCTTACACATCATCATTCCACGTTCGTCTTGCTTATTCGTCTTACACGTTTTTAACCAGGCTAGGGCTCTCCACATCAGATTACCTAGAACACAGAACACATTTTAGAATTCACCACAATATCAAATATTCAATATACTTCATTACATCATTATATTTCAAAATTTAATTAAACTGTTCTGGCAATGGTTTGATTAGAACATCCGCCTTTTTATTTTGTTTAAAGATCTATTGAATTTTGATGTTGCCCTGAAGGTACTCTTCTCAGATGAACAAATTGAACACTGACCAAAAGTTTCAATGCTTAGAAGTAATCAGTTTCAGCCAATCTTATGGCTGGCTTTGAATCCTCATTCTAAGTTGGTGCAAAAGGTACCTAATTTTAGTATATACTTTGGCTAATAGGTCTGAAGCATGCCAGCTTATGGCAATGCTCATAGCTACGAATTCGCTTTCTGCTAAAAGAGGGCTATGTGGTTTGGCTTCTGAGCCTTCCACATTATTAGGTCACCAAATAATTCTATCACTAGTCCTTAGTTGTTGAGTATCCATCTTCGACGTCCGAGCAATGCGTCCACGTAGCATTCCTGAGATTCTCCTTTTTCCCTTGTAGGTTAGTCCAACGTCTCTGGTTCCTCTTAGGTTTTGAATAACTCGTAGTACCGCTCTCCAGGTCTTCTTCCGTATAGTTTCTTTGTCTTCTGCTGAGAATGCTTACAGCTCAAGCAATATCCAATTGGCTTCCTCCTTGTAGGCACATAAGCAACATAATTGCTTGTCTGTTTTGAATGCTTTTAAGGCATCTCATCATACTTCCTTCTTCTTCCCTTTCTCATCATGGGTATCTCTTCCCGAGATCTGCCATCCGGATTGTATCTCTCCAAAATGGTATCTACATAAATGCTGTAGCATGAATGTTGGTGCACTCTTTCCTATTACATCCAATTTGCAGATTTAGGAATTTCTTTGGTTCCTCCAGGTCCGTAATTGAGAATTACGATTTCTACTACTTAAAATTGTCCCGGTTTTCTTTTGAAGTTGGTTGCAGAGAGAATATTGTCTATCTACAGCAGCATGATTGCCAATTTCTCTTCTTTCCTCCATACGAATAGGCATTGCTAAAATTCGTATAGTTTCAGGTCGTCTTTCGATTACTTCCAGGAATCATTCGTAACATCTTCTGGGCGGTAACTTTAATCCATATAAAGCCCAATGTACTTCATACACTTTTTTTTCCATTTTAATTGATGGGTTTTCCAGGTACTTGCAGAAACCGTCCAGCACATCTATACATTGGTATCGGTTTATCCAAAGAGCCATTCAGGAAACTATTTCAGTTCTACTATAGATTACATTACGTTGCGACTATGAGCAGGTAGCGCGGTATGAGCATTAGGTAGTCCACCTAATGGCGTATATATTTCTGGCAGCTCATACTCTTACAATCAGCTTGCTTCGGAGACTTGTAGTTCCATCAACTTCCAACATCCTTCTGTGCATCCAGCATTTTTCCATAATCCTGATCCCTAAAGAAACTTAGGATCGCGGGATTATTTTCGAAGTCTCATATCGTTCCAACGCCTGGAATTCCTGGTTAATGGCTTCCATCCATTGTCTTGCTTCAACGTAGCTATTGATATCTGGGTTTGCTTTTGCCTTTATTCATTTATTTATTTTTTCCTTTTAATGTATAATTTTTTTTTATTTAGGCAAGTTATGTTTTGCCTTTGCTTTCTTCGAAGAAGTTGTACTCCTCTATCTTGCCTTGACTCAAATTTTCTTTGGAATTTCATCTCGTAGTTCTTCTTGCTCCTCTGTTTCTGCGTCCTGTTCTTTTTCCAGTTGTTTATTTCCTTCTTACTTAATGTTATATATTTGAATTACTTCTTGCCTCACTTGGACGTGCGTCTCTCTTGTGTTGAAGTCCTCATAGGTTTTATCTTCGACGAATTCGATCAAATTATAGTCTTCTTGCTTTCCAGTCAGAGTACATAGCCAGTCTCTTCCCAATCTAACCGATATACTCGGTGAGCTCTGGGAGCAAACTTTAATTTCTGCTTTGCCAGGTTGTCCAGAACAAAAGCTTTACATCCGAACTTTCTCAGGTATTTCAGAACCGGCACTCGACCCACTGCCATTCCGTATGGCGTTCTGAATCCACAAGTAGAGTTAGAAGATTGTGATCATTCAACACAAATCTCATGGCATGAGCCCAGAAGTTCATTGGTATGCCTGATGAAATTAAGTTCACCATATCTTCTGCTCAAACTCTAGATTCAGTCGTTCTGCAGTGGCATTGTGCAGAGGCGTCGCAGGTTTGCACACTGTTAATGCGATCTGTTCTCTGAACAATAGCGAGTTCATTTCTGTCATCTTGTACTCAAAGCCTCTGGCCTTATTTCTGCCACCATCATGCTTGGATCAGCTATCTTGCGTCCATCTTCGAGTCATTACATTAGTACCGTTTTAACTCTTGTTTTATCTACAAGTTCGTAGGCAAAGGCATATCTTGTCGCATCGTCCGTGAATGTCGCTATATATCTTGCTCTGTGGTCCTGTTGCTTGAGGTTTAATGGGTCACATTAGATCTGAGTAGAAACTTGCAAATGGGATTTCCGATCTATTCCTCTTCTGAATACTTGGCTGTCTTTTTCCTTTTGCCGTCTGGGCAATCAAAGATGTCATTTTTGAATTGGATGTTCTTCAACTCTGGCAGGTACTTCATTGCCAATTCCAGGTATCATTTGGAGGTATGGTTCATTCATTAATGCCTAATGAGTCCTTTATTTTATCTCAAGGACTCCCTCCTATCCGTTTGTTCTTTCTCTGAAGTTATTAGGATCTCAGGAGCGCCATCTTCATTCCAGAATTCAAGTCGCGTCGAACTCTCCTCTTGCCAATGGCTTTCTGTATCATCGTGTTGCTTTGACGGTGTTTCTCTCCCTCCTGACTCTACAACTCTTTGTGGAGTCACTTGAAGTCTGCTTGGACTGCCGCACCCCTGACTGCAAGTCATGCTGTCCTCCTGTGTGACAGCGACCAAGCTCAAATTTGAGTCTACCTGCTAAAGTACTTGCGGTTTCAGTTTCAGTTCACGTGGTGCTGGCAGGTTAAAGGAGACCCACTAAAACTTTCCTTCATGTTGTCTTTCCTTCAGAATGGTTGTAATTCTTCTGCCAATTAGTTGCATCTCACTGTCATGTTTGAGAGTAGAAACCGCTGTCCCCTACTCCGTCAATTTCCAGATCTGTAGAGTTACTCCAAACCGTACAACTTGCTGGACCATATCCCTTGTAGTCCAAATCCTCCTCCTCTTCTTCGTGTTGTAGCAGTACCTTGTGCCATAGTTTATCATTGCATACATAGGAGTCAATTTCTGAAGACTCACCTTCATCTTCATCATTCATGAGACTTGACTCTGGTTTAGAGTCCTATCTCAGGTCTGCCCTTTTAGTTTCCAACGGCTTCTGGCTTTTAGTTTCAAACTTTTGAGCACAACCATGTGATCTTGGGCAGGGGTTTTTGACTTCCTCTTATCTGTTTTGTGGATTGCATTCTTCTCACCTTTCTTGGGGTTGCTTTGTTTCCATCCTTCCTCCCAGCAGTAGCAGGGCCTGTTGCTATTTGACTGTACTGGCCTCATCAGTTGCATTTTGGTCTGTAGCTCATTCACGAAGTGGCAAAGGACGAGGTGGCCAAGTGGTTAAGGCGTAGGACCGCTAATCCAAATTGCTCTGCACAAAGTGTCCATATGGTCGTTTGTAACGTGGTTATATGGGTATCTTACATTCTGTTGGCTTGCTATGGCTGCTCCTTTTCTTCTCATCTTGACCGCACGTGTAGCCAATCAATGCTCCTCCAGATCCAGAGCCATAACTCTCCTCCTGTTTTTGTCCATAGCAGAGTACAACTCAAAACATCATCTGTTTGATGGTGCCAACAGCCATTTTTGGCTTTTTGTCTTCAGAGCATCCAGTTTAGTTTAGGACAGGCCTCACCAATTGCTGTGATCAAGTATTCAATTTCAGATTGTGTAACCAAGTTCCTTCTTACTTCTTGATCATCCAATGTAGCTCCTGGATACTATTGATTGTTCTTGGCGAGTTTACCAAAGCAGTTGATGATGTCCATCACAGTTTTGGAATTTGGATTAAATTTCATGTTCACATATTCTTATCTCAGGTTAAATTTGCGTCCAAGTGATAGCGGGGTCCATTGCTTGGTCCATTTGACGAAGCATCTCTCTTGGGTCATCTTCTTGCCTCTCCATTGTCGGTGTGTCTCTATAATGTTAATAAGCAGGTACAGTAATTAGGTAGTAGGTAGTGTCACATAATTCTTCATCTGCTTGAGTTCTTCCCTGGTGTAGTTGTGACTGTTCTGACGTCTGGGTCAAACAAGTGCCAACAATCTGCTGACCTCAACTACATTTCAAAGATCGCCGCGCCAGAGGGAGTAGTCCTGTGTTTCATCGAACTTCTGACATCCAGGGCGTAGAATATACTCTTCTGTCTTCTCCACATGGAATAATTGCAGCCACGTTTTCTTCTCCGGGTTCTTGAGTTACTTTTCAGTTTGCTTGTCAAGATCAATCTCTGAATTCTTCTAAGGAGAAGTAAGTAAGTCTAGGAACTTACCCAGTCTTCCAGTGGCAGCCGCCTCGGCTGTATTGTCCATGAGCGCACAAAATTCTGGTCACATCCTTACCACTTCCTGCGTGAACATGTTCATCACCTTCTGCCTGAACTTAGCTTGTCTTGCCTGAATTTAGCTTCTCTTGCCTGAATCGTCTTGCTATCCACCATTACTTTCCTGCAAAACTACACAGAGTATTAACCTCTATGTTTAATTCATGTTTATCTTCACCCACACAAATTAGTCACATTTCCTAGAACACAGCACTTTATTAATATTCCACTCTTACACTATATTGACTTAACTGGCATCCTTCTGAGGATCATCATACATGTCTTATCCTACATCCCCTTTGGTTCCTCATCTTCCTCAGAATTATTTTAAGAACATGCTTCCTTAACTGCAGTTGTTTGACTTTTTGTGATAGTGCAAATATTTCCTCTGAGGATGCTCTCCACATCCATGAAATGTGATATTATTCATTCATGATTCAAGTTGATTTAATTCGGTTAGTTTCTTACTTTTGGGTTGATTGATCAACCATTTTTCCACGTTCTCATGAATTTGGTACTTGGGAATTCATTTATTTTTACGTTTTACGTCCGTCCCTTATTGATCTGGCTATGCTCTTGCCCCAGGAAGGCATTGAGACCATTCACCTTGCACTAAGTAGAGCATAAATATCTCAGTGGCCAAACTGTATATTTTTCTCAGAATCGTGCAATTAATAATGGTTCCCAAAGCTGCCCTAGTTAGATGTGAGTTCACATCATTGCGTGATTGCCAGACAGACTTGAGCCAGACGTGCAACTTGCTCCTAACGATTTCATTTCTGTGTATTTACACTTTAAAATTCTGACTCCAGATTCGCCATTGGTCTTACATTGCTTACAGTGAGTACCGGCTAGTTAGCTCTGTTCCCCATCTGCAATCAAGACTCGTCGCGTCTCTGGAATATCATATTTACTCACACATCCTTCCCTTTTCCAAAACATGAGAACAAAACCTATCGCCTTCGGTGAATTCATGAAAGATGCCACTACAGCAAGAAGGGACTGCGGACAGGATTGATACCGTGTGAGCCACCGTTTCCCCGGCATTTTTCAATTTGGTTTCTGCGCGAGTTTTCAAAGTAGACCAGTCTGATACCTCTTCCCCGTAAGTACAGCGATTTGATTTGAGGTATCCACTTTGTCCACCCCCGGTGACTGCACTTCAACGGTACGCACGAGTACCAGTGTACCTTCGTTATCCCAGGTACGGCCACTTGGACGGGGGCACTCCGACCCTAAACCCTAAGCTTGCTGGACTACCTTTTTCAGGCAAGTCGGACAAATTACATGATCCCTCGGAGACCGCGTCGCTTTTTTTGGGTTACCTTGGGACTCATCCAGATCATACCTCTCACGAGACCCTTGACTTGTATAATCACTACCTACTTACAGTGATCATGTTTTTACAGGAGTCAATTCAATTAGTTTTGCATTCGACATTGGCAGCGTATTAGTAAATTGCATATTTACAAATAAATATATTTCATTTTGGATAGCTTGGGAATTCCTTGCACATTTTTCGATGCGTTCTATTCCTTCTGACATTAACTTTCCTCTTCTCCCTGTAAGCACAGACAACCAGAACAAACACAAATTCAAAAGGTACAAATTTAGTTAGTAAATATTGCAGAGATCCCATAGCAGCGTCCTGTCTTTGCGTCGTCGTGCCTTGTCAATTTTTATTCCCTGAAATCCGAACGAATCAGACACAGCGCTTGCCAACCGAATGTAGGGGGCTTCATGCATTGAAACATAAACATGCCTTCAACTCTACTTTCATTTAGATTACACAAGTCAAGAATCTATTAACTACTAATCTTACTCAAACTCTCTTGTTTTGGCCAGCTTTCGTTATCCCATAGCGTCTTACCCCCGACTAATTTTCCTTCGTTCATATTAATTTTTATGGGACGTTTCATTCATTTGTTAGTGGAACAGCTCTTGCACTAGTTAGAATCATAGATTAGAGTTCATGTAATCTTCGGCTAGAATCCTACGTGACCGAGTCCACTAACATTCATCGTACGTAAGCAGTTCCCGTGGAACCACAATGGGGATTTTCTTGACTACCATGGATTTATGTCGCGTCTTTCCTACTCCACGAAACGCCACCCTAGGTTCGCTCAATCTTACCCCAATTTTAGTATTTGCTGTGTTCTAGTACTTCACTTCGAACCGACGTCTCGTCTCGGATATCGTTCATTCTTCTCGGTCACGTCCCTTCTTACGACGATTTAAACTATTACAAAATTCAAAGCCTTAATTCTCTACTCACGAAAGCTGCCGGGTACAACTGAGCGGGTGAGACTCATAAACCCTCAATCTCACTGAACTCCAGCGAATATTGACGCTGCAATGATCGGATGCTTCCCAAGGACTTCCCTTTGAGTGGAAGTGAATTTATAACCGCCTAAGCGATGTATACATAACGCGATATTGGTTTAACTACTACTAATTCAATTAATTGGAACCTGGGGAAGATGATAGGATAGAATCGATATACTTGTATTCTCGTTAAATACGTATCACCTCGAAAAAAAGATATAAAACACTTTCATAGCCAAGCACCAAAGTCAATATGGGAATATGGCCGAAACCGAACCACGCAACACCTGGAGGTTACAACCTCTTCCGCGACAGCAGCACTCAACAGAGACAACTCCCTAGTTCAACTGTAGATGACGCTCGTGTATAATGTCACTTAGCTAAGAGGGGAATGTCAAGGATTGGGTAGTTGTCCTCAAACCTCAACACTTATCTCAATTCAAATTACTGTATTTCTCAGCACTGATCACTAAACTAATTTCTATGATATACTGAAAGTCCTTTCTCGTATCTAATTCTGACTCACATAAATTTTGAAATTGTAATCCTACGGAGGGGACTCACTCGCGCCATAGCGGAGAATAAGGTAACTAATCGATCGTTACGGCGTCTCCATCGGTGATATAGGAAGTAGAACTCCGTGTGCTTATCTTATCACTCTCCTACCAACCTTGTCAGATAACGTCATACTAGAATATTTATTGTTTACTATTTTTTTACTTTCAGGTTACTATTTCAGTATTTCTGCCTCGGATTGTACGAAAACTGCGTGAAGTGAGTAACCTCATTGCTCAATGGTTTTTTAACATACAAATTGTAAAATTTTATCTCTGGTTTATGAAAATTTGTTCGATACTACTCGTTTTACCATGAGTGTAGAATAATGAGAGGCAGACGGATCATGTTGTTTTGTGTTGATCCCCTCCTACTTACTCGAATCCTTTGTGACGTCATCTTATCGCAATTTTATAGCTTCAGCCGTTCATATTGACTCGAAGTTGCAGTCCACGCGTCGAACTCATTTTGTCAGTTTACTATCGTTTTCTTGATAGAACGATTAAACGCTGGTGACTGTTATTTCAGGTTGAGCTGAAGTTTCTGGGAAAGCGTTATCATACTTCGTACAAATGGACGTGAAAGCTAAACTTGGTAAGATCTAAAAATACGAGCTAAGTTCAAAAACATTCGAAGTTATCTAAAAGCTGAAATTCCTCCTAGCCAAAAAGTTGTCTTCGAACGAACAACCGCAGTTGAGAGAACAATCGTGCATAAAATTCGTTGCCCTCTGAAATCAAATCGTGTACCTACTTGATTTGATTTGACATACACTGGATAACTCAAGTTGCTGTGAACGATACTGTCATACTGAATTATATTGTGGCAATGTTGCATGTTAAATAGAACTGTAGATTTTTTTTACAAACCCATTTTCATATTATATACTTTTCTTGACACGTTGGTGCTTTCCTCTGGTGTCCGGCAATCTGTCTGGGACCTCTCTGAGTCAGTTAGAAATCAGACCCATCACGCCTAGGTCATCTAAAATGTCTAATTATCGACCCATTTTAACCAGAACCCTGCCTCCGCTGGTGGTTATATGGCTGAAAATGATTTAATCACCACAGACGCCTGTCCATGCGCAAAATTTAATATTCTTTGAAAAATGTCATCGCCCCAGACGGCGGACTTTTGAGTGGATACTAATAGAATGTATTATACGAAATACCAATAGTTGATATGTCCATACTGTATTTAATGTAGTATTTCAATAAGAATAGTGTACAAAAAGGTATAGATATTGTAGCGGTTTTTATTTTATTTTTCAACAGAAAGGAGCAGGCAGAGCGCCAGAGAGTGTCGTGCACGCAAAAAGCTGAGGTACCAGTATTTGGAGGAGTTGGTCGCTGAACGAGAGAAGGCCGTTTTCCTGCTCAGGAGAGAACTGGATAAAGTAATATAAGTAACAGCGCACTCACCTTCTTACTTCATAAAAGTACATGATGAATGTCGAAAATTGGTCGTGCCTTAAATTTTGCTACCTTTTCCAGTACCGCCAATGGTCGAAGGAAATCGACGAGGGTAGAATCCCAGAAGGATTTGAAGCTTTTCTGGAGACTTTTTTTGAAGTGGATCTTGTCAAGACTGAATGACACAATGCCACTCAGGTTGTCCCTTTTATTATCTAGCCAGGTAACGATCATGATTTGCTCATCTTCGTTTAGTTTGTAAAATTATTGTTTTATCCTGCTGAGTCGTGTACTGCCAACACAATAGTCCATCAGAAAAAAGTATTTTTTTAGCGGCTGAATAGCTCTGCATACTGCTATGCTGTCCGTATATGCCTCATGGGTTGGTTTTGGCTCATCCATAAAATAATCCAGCGTTTTCATGCTCTAGGAGCCTTAGCTTGTTTTGCCCAAAATTTGGGCATTTGGTGTTGCATGTTGTCCGGATTCCAAAACCTAAAGCTGAACCTCTGCTGGTGCCTCTTCGCAGTCATCTGTACAAAAGAAACTCTTCCACAGGGGTCGGTTATTCCTCGGACCAAGCGCATGGGGACTCATTCCAATGGATTCGGCATTCCAAGTTTAGTGGAAAATGCCCACATTCATTATAGGTAGATGGATACCCATTTTGACCCATAACCTCTTCCGGTGGGCTTCAATCCAAAATTTAGTTGAAAATGATACCCCACACGCCTAAATCGCCGAAAATAGCAAAAATCCATTTTGGTACTGCCTGTCCTTACAGCTTCTTTGTCTGTAGGACGACCCACCCTGGGCCTGCCATATTTGTGTATTTTGTGCTTGTGGTGCTAACATTTCCTCACAGTCCTCGAAGAGCTGGTCACACCATGTGAAAGTGAACAGGTCACAAAGAAAATAATCATTATTCTCATGATCACGTTAAAACATCCGTCACTATCTGGCCTCTTCCTTCTTCATTATATTTTATCCATAGCTTGAAAGCAAAAACACAAATAATCTGGCAAAACAGGGAAGACAGTGAGTTCAAAAACCACAGCCTTCTGATCTAGAACGGAGAGCACAGTAAGGGAGACACAGCTCCTCCTCTGCTGCGTCTTCTGTGGTCAATTCTCATAGGCTCTCCTCTGCATGGTCGTCTCTGCGTTCTCCCTAATGAATGAGTATGAACCAGGCGTTAAATTTCTGTCCGTACCTTTTGGCTTTGACCAATATGTTTACCATCTCAAAAGAAAGTGGAGGGCTGCATATTTAGGAGGGCTCGCCTTGTGGGTTATGTATGCTTTTCCTCTTGCTGCAAGCAAGACGGAGACTGACAGACGGAGTAGCGACAGGGGTGTGTTTGAGGCCTTCCCAGTAGATCTATCCAAGATTTGTTATCAGTCCGCACTGTAGTGTATGCAGGGCAGCACTGGCCGACTTGGCTCGCAATCTGTTGGTGTGCACCATTTTTACACAGGAAGAACTTAAATTCAGGCAACTCCCAGTGTCCTGTCAAGAACCGCGCCGCCATGTTGTGGCACAAATTAATACCTGTCTAATTTGTCTCTAACACTGGGGAGGTATGCGAGTAGATAATTCTGCCTAACAAAAAATGGTTGCTCTCATACTTGCCCTGCCACGCATTGAGGAACCGTTGCCAAAGCATGCCCAATATCACAAACTCTTGTCATTCTTGCACTCAGGAAGGGGCTCACTGGCTCCACACTTCCCATCAAACTGGTAGAACCCTCACCAACCCCTAGAGTTGCAGATTCACAATCCAAGGATTGCACCCTCTGCTCCTCTACTCCCTTTCAACTGTGGACCAGTAAAAGTTGTTCAAGTCTCCTCTGATATTACCAGACTGTGCCAGCGCTTTGATAGTAGCTTCGGCCACAGCCTTTTGCAGCTGCAGTAGGGCCCACTCAATCCACCGCTTCTTTCTGAAGCCATGCTGGAAAGGCCCCAATGCATAAACCCTCATAACCTTCCACCATGCCTTCTCAAACAGTTCACCAATGGCGGTCAGGACTGATCTAAAAATTTCCTCTTGTCGAAGGAGGGTATTCAAGCTATAGGGGGTATTTTAATTTTGGCAGTCAATCTGTCTTGCCATCCCTCTGTGCATCAGCATATTATCCATGACAGTCTAGAAACCCATTTGTCCCAGCAAAAGGAAACATATTCCCAACTAATGTCTGAGCAAATTATAGTGGAAAATGCATATTTGCCTTCATCCCATCGCAGTTGGTTGTATAATTTGGACAATGTCTATGCATCTCTCAAGGCGACGAATTCCCTCAAATCATTCATGTCATTCAGTCAATGTTCATGGTTAGAAAGTATTCCTTAAAATAAGCATGGCATATTCTGAGATTCTCGAGGTTTCTGACTCATACGTTTTTGTATATTGCACATCTATTCATTCCTTTATTCCAGATATGAATGGTGCATACAAATCAGCAACTGCTGCAGTTTAAAAAGCTGTCATGTCTACCTGCAACAGATGTGCTCATTCATTCTGATTGACCCTTCCTCACACCAAGTTGGTTCGTGGATCTCAGACAGTTCAGGCACGGACTTCATCTTGTTCTTATTTGGTGATAAGGCTGCCCAACATTCATCATATTTCTGTTACATGATTACAAGAAGTATGCGAGGGAGTGGATTTGTACATTCTCAAGGAAATTTCAGCTTGTAATTGTTAGATCATGATCAGTTTAGCCATTTTCATGGCAAATTTGAATTTTGGATAATCTTGCTTTGAGTGATGATATACTATTGAGTAAGTATATACTGTACATACCCACTGTTGGTCATATAAATAATTGGCGTGGCCCATAGAGCATTGTAAGCATACACTGGCGTTTAAAAAAACTCAGAGTCACTTGGATTCTTGTGCATATTGCACACTGTGGAAATTGTCTCCTGGAGAACAATTTTGCTAGATACTCCTCAAAATTCTGTCTGCCATAAATATTAGTCGTTACTTTACATTCATTGTATTCTTGAGAATCTCAGTTAAAATTATTCACTTAGTATGTTGGAAAAGACAGCTGACTCCAACTGTAATAGAGAATTGGTCACATTGTTTGAATTCAACATGTGTCCAAATTCTGTTAGTTCGGTCCACCGAAAATTTTTGTACAATTTAGTCACCCTAAATTTTCAAATAATGTAAAGTTCACCACACCATTTCTGTTAAATTGTGTCTAATCTTGAATTGATCCAGCTCACTTGAGATCATGACATTAGCATAGAGCAATCTGGGCACACCACATGTTTTAAATGGGCATGTGACCAAAAACGTGTATACTTACCCAGTTATTGAGAACCAAAGGTTTTCTTTCCCCTAGGGAATTCCACAGTAACTACTGCCACCTTGGCAGACCAAAGCTATTCTGAAAATTTCATGTACAAACACAATACTTGCTATCCATTCTTTCTATGAACTTCCTACCCCGTTCCTGACAACATACTAGGAAAATATCTAAGGAAACTGAGATCTTGTATTTTTATAGTTATATTGTCAACAATATTCTTGCATAAAGAAGTATTTTTACAATTTTTGATGTACCTTGATTAGAATAAAATTTATTCTTACTTCAAAACCGAATCATCAAATTTTCCCTTTTCCTACCTTCAAGATTTTAATTTTAATCTAGATTGAAAACTTGGTTTTCCACTTAATAGCGATAACACGATTTTCATCATGCCTGAAGAAGCCCGAGTATTATTTATTCGTCAATGAACTCGTCGGAGGAAATACGCTGCTGAAGTTGACCAATGATATCAGGTTAAGCATTGATAGAAGAAAAGTGATGGTATCGGTTCTATACAATTTTTCCCGCGCCTTTGACAGTGTGAATCATACACTTCTGATGGCAAATATCTCCTCACTAAACGTGTCCAGAGATGCCATGGAGTGGTCTGAATCTTATTTGGATGGCAGAAAACAAAGAATAAGGGATCCCTCTGGAAACTTCTTGAAATGGTGAGATACAGACATGAGTTCCGCAGGGTTCTATCCTATCTGCCATCTTTTTCGTCATTTTCTTGAATACGATAGGGACATCATTTGGGCAACATCGTGAGGTATCTTATTAACTGTATACAGACAATCTACAAATATATATCTCCGCCAATGTGGCGGAATTAGGAACAGCAGTGAGCGAACTCAATCAAGAAATCGAAAATTTGATAAAATGGTGTAACGCACATTTGATAAAAATGAATAAGGAGAAATGTGAAATCATAATAACAGGACACGCTCGTCAGGTCAGAACAATAGACTGGGAGCATGTTCCAAAGATTAAAATAGAAAATTGGGAAATTGAATATGAAAAAGAAATAAAAAGTTTTGGTTTAGTTGGGGGTAATTATAGATCAAAATTTGAAATGGAGTGCCCAAGTGAGAACAATGTGCAATAAAATGTTCAAGGGAATTTACCAGTTTAGAAAATTAGGTAGGGAGTTCCCGAAATTTGTAAAAAAAAAAACAGCTTGTTCAGGCCCTACTATTGATTATGCAGCTGCCTGCTTTACGGATGCGCAAGAAGTACTGAATGCCAAGCTAAAAAAAGCCTTTAATGCCGCGGTTCGCTATATATATGATGCTAGGATTGACGAACATATTTTAAAAAACTCGAATGGTTAAAAATTAAGGAGGGACGAGAATTAAGAGTAGCGACAACGATGTACAAAATGACTCACAGAGGCCGCAATACTTGTACGAAAAATATCAAAATTTATCACAACAAGAAGGAAGGAGACCTGCTTAGAAATGCGAAAACACTACTGAATGCTATAGTAAATCATTTTTGATAGAAAGCATAAGGATCTTCAATAGAAATGTGGAGCTGTTGGTGCAAAAACTGATGCAATTCAAACCGGTATTTTGAGAAGCTGATGATTGAAGATTAGTGTTGGAGAGAAAATCTATGTTGTATTTTATCTAATTAATTTAATTATTAGTTTTGAAATAAGCAGAA
Organism: Cyrtorhinus lividipennis; assembly: GCA_019603395.1. Taxonomy (NCBI): domain Eukaryota; kingdom Metazoa; phylum Arthropoda; class Insecta; order Hemiptera; family Miridae; genus Cyrtorhinus; species Cyrtorhinus lividipennis. The sequence continues at coordinate 12,968,018 of CM034007.1, forward strand.
ATTATGTTATATTTGAAGTTATTATTATGCTATCCTCACTAATTTTATTTATGCTATTTTATAAAATGTATCTGTCCTGCAGGAAGAGTGGGCTTTTAGCCTAATGCAGGGCAGATTGATAAATGAATCAATCAATGCTCAAATGGACGCGTGAGTAAAAATTATATTATCCATCATTAGAGACTGTGAAGAAGAAGTATTATGGAAAGAGAACTCGTCTGGTATAGATGGTAACTAACACCAGGAGGAATTAACCTAGACCATCCCTGTTATCCTATTATGTTGTACACAACTGTTGTTCTCTATGAGGAAATCGAAAATAGTTCGTTAATCAAGCATCGTCAAACCCTGCAGTGGTATATACTTTTTACAAAGCTAGATCAAGTAGTATATACTGACATATACCTTTCTTTTCAACCAATTTAAAACCTGATTGAATTTTAAACTGTTCCTTATCTGATATCCAAATTGACTAAGGAAGGTTGACCTCAATTTCCAGTCCTGGTTTTTCACCAATTGGTGCACAGTGAATTCAGTCTTGTGGAGATCCCCCACGTATTCAACTATTCAGGTGAATATATTGAAGGGATGCAGTATAAGTAATGGACAAACATGTTATAAAAAGTATTTGAAAAAATGTATTTTTGGATCAAAACTACTCTCTGAACCTTTGAGACTTAATTGAGAACACAATCATTTTCATACAGTACAACTTGGAGTAAAACCAAAAGCCCCCCCTTTGAGTTCAAGCCTTGGAGCCTTGAACTCAAAATCATAGTATGACTCAATTTGGGAACAGAATCTGCAGATATCACTTGTGTCAAATAGCTTCCTATTAATTCAACTTCCTACACCTAGATATTGGAGATGGTAGGTAAATTTAGTGACGGGAAGTTGGTAACCATGGAAGGCTCGACTGGCGCTCACCGCCGTTCGATGTTGTTGTCGTTGAGCGAGCGGGTCAAGTGCCAATCGGTAAAAATCGTACACTTTTCGAACAATCATTTCGTCGAATATATATTTATATATCGTTTAATTTCGTACAACGTTCGATCGGGAGTGTCGGTACGGGTAAAGTCTCGGGCTTCCGACATCAATTCGTCGTCGAGGAGAAACTACGGGGCCCCATCATCGAGACTCCAAGTTCGAGAAGGTAGGAAAGTTTCGTACTTTACCATCTCCAAATTAGGGAAAATTATTGTAGGGTAATAACCTTCAATCGTACCCAAAAATACAGTCCACTGCTATTAATTCGAGGGGTGGGAAATTTGGGACCACATTTCGAGCAACACGTGCTCGAAAGATCCAACCACACCCCAAATCATACATTGATCCTTCTCGGCCGGATTTTGAAGAAGGTTATTACTTTAATTTGGTTGAATTGGTCGGTAGGTTTCAAAAAACTAAATATCCTCGAAAACTATTCGAAATTCTTCCATCAATTGGTTGAAGGGGCACTCCATGCCCACGCGCTCATAGTGTGCAGGACCGAACAAGTCGTCGTTTGCTCGAGAGTCTGTGTAGTGGTCAGAGAGATAACACACTGGTCGTATTGTATTTTTGTGAATCATTAGGGATCCTCAATAGCCCACGAAGAAGCAGCCACAAGGCTGCCAACCCACTCGAGATCGCCAAAAAATTCCCTCGCGCCGTGATCGGTTCGTACGGCAAAAGCATCGATCGTAAACATTTAATTCGTGTTGCTCGCTTAATAATAGCTACCCACCATGCCACTTATCGACGATTCAAAATTCAAGGTGGATCTGATGTTCAGCAAAATGGATCGGGTTCATACAATGGCAATCGATGTAGAAAAATCCCCGACCGATAAGAAAAAACAAAATTTATTGAGAGCTGCTTCTGCTAACATCGACGACCAGTTTACGGATTACACTGATATAATTCATAAATTGGCCGCCTTGTACACAAAGCAGATACCCCCTGTTGGAGAGAATTTAAGTGAAAAGTTCGCAAAATATGAAAAATTGTATTATAATATCAAGGCGATATTAATGACATCGCTGAATGAATCCATGGGGGAGGGCGTTCCTCGTATGTCCTTGAATAGCTCAGGGTCTGGAAATGGTCCGGCTTCGAATCACGGCCACGGGTTAGCATTGCCAAAATTACAGTTGCCTACATTCGATGGGAATTTGCTCGAGTGGCAATCGTTCCATGATCTGTTCACTAACACAGTTCACATGGCTGAAATGTCGGGGGTCCAAAAATGCGTTTATTTGAAATCCGCGTTGCGCGGTGAGGCATTGGGAATAATCGCATCGCTTCCCACCACAGATACCAACTACAAGGTAGCATATGATACCCTCGTCGCAAGGTATCATGATCCGGACAGGTTGACGAATGCGTATTTGGAAGTACTTTTTGATCTTCCTGCGGTACCTAGGGATGCGTCTCCCATTCGAAAATTCTCATCCACGATAGAACAGTACCTGGGAGCTCTTAGTGCGCTACGTCAGGCTAAGTCATCCCACGGAGGGGTGGGGCATTCCACTGCTTTTCGTGTTCAAAAGAAAATTGGCACCCCAATTGCGCGAAAAGTGGGAAAAATATGCGCTAGACCTCTTAGTCCCTCCGGAGATCAAGAATTTCATTCGTTTCTTGGACAATGAAGTACATATTTTAGAGGCATCAAAGAATATCATCCCATGCCCAGCTAAGCCAAATCAGAAGCCTCTTAGGTCCATATTGCCTTACAGGACTAGCAGTTTCGTCACTAGTAGCAACTCGGGGGTTGTGTCTTGCCCTTGTGGAAGAAGTCACGCTCTGGAAAAATGTGCCAAATTTACGAACATGCACGTTAAAAATCGACTATCGTTTGTCAAATCGAAGGGGTTGTGCATCGGTTGCTTCTCTAAACATTTTTTGCGGAATTGCACTCAAGCCAATAAGGCTAATTGTAAACGGTGTAGCTCTCCCCACCACAAATTATTGTGCTTCAAAAAATATTTTGAAGAAAATCTCCCGCAAGCAGGGCAAGGCCCCAAAATGGACCACACATCCTCAGCTGATCCTAAAGGGCAAACATCCCAAATTAGTTCGGGGGAAGGTAGCGTCAAAGCATACCAAATTTCCGCCCAAATTTCGACATCCACCGTCATGCTTGCCACTGCGAGTGCCTTAGCGATTGATAAGCACGGGGTGGAGAGGGGAATAAAAATTCTTATCGACTCAGCCAGCCAGGGTACTTTTATTACGTCGGCTTGCGTTGAAAGGCTGAAATTAAGACTCGAAAGCCATAGCACGCCAATTTTCGGCTTCGGTAAGACCAAGGCCGGCGTATCGAAGGGACTAGTTCAGGTACGGATCAAGCCTCGAAATTCCACCTTGAACTTCAATGTCCACGCGCTGGTTCTTGGATAAAATCGCTCAGAGTCCAAAGCTTTCGACACGAGCTATAAATTGGCCACACGTGACAGGGCTTACACTGGCTGACCCCAAATTTTACCTTGATGAAGAGATCGACTTGTTACTGGGATCAGAGTGGTTTGAGCGATTTGTCACAAACGCCCCTATTCTGGGACCTGAAGGGTCTCCTGATCTATTGAACACTGTATTTGGCTACTGTCTCATCGGCCGAGTGGCCATCGAAGGCGGTTTATCGCCTAGCGTGATGTGCACCTCCTGCGACGTTAAAACAGAAAACCTCATTAGAGCGTTTTGGGAAGTAGAGGAGCCCCCAAAGCAACTGTTTCAAAGCCCGGAAGAGCGGGCATGTGAGGAATTTTTTGTTGAAAGCGTGAAACGCAAAAATGATGGCAGATATGTAGTTCGACTGCCTTTTTGACAAGATATCAAACTTGTAGACAGCTATGCCCTTGCTTGTCGTCGGTTTCAATCCTTAGAAAATCGTCTAAGAAAAAACCCAATTTTGCGAGACCGATACAATGAATTCATGACGGACTGCCTATCCCAAGGGCATATGATCGAAGCCGTATTACCATCACCTGAAAATCATTATTTTCCCTTGCGCTCTTAGGCAAGGGAAAATTTGTATTGAGAAAGTGGATGAGCAACCGTCCAGAAATTCTCCAAGATATTCCTGAAGAGCATCGTGCCATGAGCGCTGATTTATTTTCGTTTCGAAACTCAGAAGGAATTGACCCCGGTACCGCAATTTTGGGACTGGCATGGAACCCAGTTTCGGATGCATTCTCGTTTCGCCTCAGACCTCCCGAAAGTAAAAAACACTTCAGTCGCATTATTCTCGAACAGAAACTGACGTTTGAGGAGTTCTACACGATTCTCGTTCAAGTCGAAGCTGTGGTAAATTCTAGACCACTAACACCAGTTTCTTCAGACCCCAACGATCTTCAAGCTCTCACGCCCAGTCATTTCTTGCTTCAGCAGCCAGCATATGTTCTGGCAGAACCCCCAAATGAATATCTAAACCTTTTTCGACGATGGAAATTTATTCAACAGTTAATGAACTCATTTTGGACGAGATGGCACATGGAACATCTGGGTACCCTTCAAATGCGATCCAAATGGACGCAAACATCGAAGAATTTGAAGCCTGGGGATATGGTAATTCTGAAGGAAACCAATTTGCCTCCGTCTCAATGGTAATTGGCCAGGGTAGTTAACACATTCCCTGGCACAGATGGCACGGTACGAGCGGCTAAGGTAAAAACGGCACAGGGAACATACGTTCGCACCGTTCGTAAGCTGTGCCCCTTACCCTTCAATTGAAATGTATTCGAAGATACATAATACTTGTGGCATATTAGAAGATTTTGTTGATTATTCATACTATTATTGCCGAATTGACTTTTTTTTTTTTTTTTTTTTGTTCCTTATCCGTTGGGCTTCCTTCGATCCTAGAAGTCTCCCGCTGACAGCCCCCAGTGGAGCACTTTCCTTTCTTTACTTCCTTGAAATTCGGGTGCTCAATCCCAACCATTATATATTTTGTATCGCCACAAGTACTAATTCCTGTTGATTTTTTTTTTGACCAATTCAACCATAGGTTCGGTAGTTTTCATTGTAATTAGAGATACTCATCATTTAATACTTTTTTTTGGTTTTGAACCTGGCAGCTTCAAGGCGGTCGGGATGTTTAATAGCTTTCTATTAATTCAGCTTCCTACACCTAGATATTGGAGATGGTAGGTAAATTTAGTGACGGGAAGTTGGTAACCATGGAAAGCTCGACTGGCGCTCACCGCCGTTCGTCGTCATTGTCGTTGAGCGAGCGGGTCGAGCGCCAATCTGTAAAAATCGTACAATTTTCGAACAATCATTTCATCGAATATATATTTATATATCGTTCAATTTCGTACAACGTTCGATCGGGAGTGTCGGTACGGGTAAAGTCTCGGGCTTCGAACATCAATTCGTCGTCGAGGAGAAACTACGGGGCGCCCCATCATCGAGACTCCAAGTTCGAGAAGGTAGGAAAGTTTCGTACTCTACCATCTCCAAATTAGGGAAAATTATTGTAGGGTAATAACCTTCAATCGTACCTGAAAATACAGTCCACTGCCAATAATTCGAGGGGTGGGAAATGCGACCACATTTCGAGCAACATGTGCTCGAAAGATCCAACCACACCCCAACTCGTACAGAAGTATTATGGAAAGAGAACTCGTCTGGTATAGATGGTAACTAACACCAGGAGGAATTAACCTAGACCATCCCTGTTATCCTATTATGTTGTACACAACTGTTGTTCTTTATGAGGAAATCGAAAATAGTTCGTTAATCAAGCTTCGACAAACCCTGCAGTGGTACATACTTTTTACAAAGCTAGATCAAGTAGTATAATACTGACATATACCTTTCTTTTCAACCAATTTAAAACCTGATTGAATTTTAAACTGTTCCTTATCTGATATCCAAATTTACTAAGGAAGGTTGACCTCAATTTCCAGTCCTGGTTTTTCACCAATTGGTGCACAGTGAATTCAGTCTTGTGGAGATCCCCCACGTATTCAACTATTCAGGTGAATATATTGAAGGGATGCAGTATAAGTAATGGACAAACATGTTATAAAAAGTATTTGAAAAAATGTATTTTTGGATCAAAACTACTCTCCGAAGCTTTGAGACTTAATTGAGAACACAATCATTTTCATAAAGTACAACTTGGAGTAAAACCAATGCCTTGAACTCAAAATCATAGTATGACTCAATTTGGGAACAGAATCTGCAGATATCACTTGTGAATTCAATGAAGGATGATCTGGGATCAATCTCGCTCAGCTATTTCAGTCAGATGCTTATCCACCTCACTGACGGTCAGCAAACTGGAAAGAGATCAGTAAATGAATTAGATTTTCACTAATAAAAACGAGGGGAGGCTTAGTTGACTCCATCCATTCACTACTGAAATATAATATGAAAAAGGTAGGTCGCCTGATTTACCAGAACTTGGGGTCTTGTTGGGTGACGATTCCCTCTTCCAGTTCAGTTGGCTTCAAGTCGACAGATAGGACAGCTTGAAGGCACGAGATTGCCAACTATTCAAAGATGGTTAGAAACAGTTGAAGAAAAACCGATAAATAATAGACAATGCGTACCAAGTAAAATGTCTTACATACAGGAATAGGTCCAAGTTATAAATCATTAGGTATGTCTGTGTGACGTTAAACTCAAGAACCAGAGTTATCACAGAATAATACAGGTTTGGAGACACTTGACAATAAGAAGGACCTTCAATTATTCTCATATGGAAATAGGAATAATGTTTTAGAATGAAAGCCTTTAATATACAGGGTGTCCCAGGAGTTCTCCCCCTCCCCTCACCATTCTGAAATTGTCTAAATGGGAGCAAACAAAAAAACAATTTTTGAATCTTCATATTTTTTTGCAAGGATCTCAAATATCATATTTGCGCAACCATGAGCAAGTTACACAAACATAATTATTTTATTTTGAGGGGGGGTTTTGAGGTTGCGAACCAAAACATCCACATATCAATTAACATCTATCAATTAACATCATCTACAGTCAAACCACTCATTCTTATTTTAAATGCAAACCCCAGATTTTTAATGCTGATTCGGAATCTACCCAAAAATTCATGAAAACTTGATCCCTCATCATTTTTTTGGTTGGTTATTCCTTGAAATCCGTTTACTGGCCGAATTAGGAAAGAGCTACAAACTTCTAGTTTTTTGCCAATTTCCTAGCTATTTGGGGTTCAATTAAGAAGATAAAAAAATTGGTAAGGCCACAAGCTCTGGTAAGTACAAAATTTGAGATGTTTCCAATTGGGAACATTGGCCAGTTTGGTTAGCTCTTCTATACTAGGACCCTCTATCACCTCCCCTGAACGTTGTTTGAACTGGAATTCCAAGGTGTTTTTTTTAATTGAAAAAAAAAATATTTACTTTCCATGGAGTTGTTAATAATGAATAAAAAGTGTAATTTAAATTTATTGCTGGAGTTAAAAATAAGCCCTAAGTTCTTATGTTCTACTGACTCCTTCAGAAGCGTTCCTTCAGAAATGGATATACATAACAGAAAGCAACGTGATACATTTTTAACAGTTTTCACACAAACGATTGAATCAGAATAAGGGAAAACATCAATTTAGAGGGACAATAAAAGCATAATAACAGCATCTATCCAACATTGTGATAGAGGAAAGCATTTCAGATGGAGCCTTTTTTCACATAGCTGCCATGATGTTTGTCTAAAACGTCGACTCCGCTCATCCCCTGGTTGTACTTCTTGATGAGATCAGGCTGCAGAATCTCAACGTACTTTTTCTCACTGCCACAGAACCGCTTTGCATTACCGAGAGCCTCGTGAGTGAGCCAATTTGATGCTAACGTAACGACAGAGCTGTCTTTCCATCGGCAAATAGGCCTCCAACGTCACTTCTGTGATCACATTCACCCCTCTGTCGCCATTAGATGAACAGATCATCCACACTTTGTAGCCAAAACGGTTTTCCCTTTATATACATTTTACATTAGTGGTGGCCATAATAAGGAACCATGGATTCATCAATGGATTCATGGAAAATTCCAAATTGGGTGAGTTTTTTATTAAGCTCGGCACAGAACGGCTCAATTTTTCCCGATTTGTCACTGGGTTGCAATTGATCGTTGTCCATCAAATAATTATATGTGGTAAATAGTTCATAACGCTTAGGTAAGAAACCTTGACAGGTACATTGGCCACTACCCAAACCGGCAAATGTTCCCAATTGGGAATGTCACTGTTTCAGCGGTCATAAATCAAATCTGAATGACAGAAAAATCACACAACGCACATCACCTTGTTCAATAGGCTTTCAAGTAGTTTCAATGTACAATGGGGGGAGGGGAGGGGAGAACAACTTGTAGGACACCCTGTATTGTTCTGAATACCTAGTAGGAGTGAGGATTGGTTCAATTTAGTTGAAAAAGAATCACCCAACAATAAATGAATAAAGTAATTTAAAAAAGAATATAAAGGTGCTCATAAACAGGTATAGTTCTTCCATATCCTTTCATTTGGTTTTTGACCATTATTTTTCTTCTTTGTGATAGATGACCCACAACAGAACATACGAATGTGTGATGTTGGTTAGCTTTGGGAAAAAAGCGCATTTCCTCGAGGGAAATAATTTTTTTTAGGAACTCACTTCAACAATCTCATCAGTGCCCACGAGTTTCTTTTTCTTCTTCAATTTCTTCTCAATGTAGGAGTTGACTTCGATCTGTTTCGCGCCAACACCCACGCCCTGGAATGAGCAGAAGTAGCCAGCTGGATCAGTTTTGTAGATTTGAGGTCCTTTCTCAGCATCAATGGCGATTAGAACCATGCCTACGAACGTAAAAATGCATTACTCACAAGCTGGCACGTCTCAACACGCCATAATTGTAGGTATAGAACAGTTTAAGCAATTTCATTTTGTAGGAGTTCAGAAATAGTATGCTGCGTACTATGAGATGGACATTATTTATTTTATTTTATTTTATTTTTTTTTTTTGTAACTTACTGCATCCCAGAGGTCTCATCTCAGCATTTTGAGTATACACTTGAGATATGTCAGCCATGCGCTGAGTAAGAACATCAACGGGGATCTCGTACCCGTACTTGTATTTGAAGTAGCTTGCCCCATAACGAGCGCGGTTCACTTGAGACCGAGAGTCCCCTGAAAAGATTATGTCAAAAGATGAAACGCTGAAAATTCCGTCACATGGGTTGGTTATTCCTCGGACCAGGCGCATGGAGACTCATTTCTTCAACATGGTGAAAATGGGGGAAACAGTGGGTGTGGCGGGTATCAGACCCGTTCCAATCGATTCAGGGTCCAAAATTTAGTGGGAAATAATACCCCACACGCCTAGGTACCAGAAATCTCGCAAATACACATTTGAAATGGGTAGATAGGTACCCATTTTGACCCATAACCTCAATCAGAGGGCACCAATTGTTCCGGGAGCCATTTAATTGGATTCAGCGTCCGAAATGTAGTAAAAAATGATACCCTACACACCTAGACCGCCAAAAAACTCGAAAATCCGGTTTTCGAAATACACATTTTGACCGCTACCCCGCCCAAATTTGGCCCAATCGGGCTGAAAAGTTTCGAGGACCAACTATAGCCAGGAACGAAGCCCTTACCCTAATTTCCGATTTTTAGAAAATTTTCTGGCGTGGTGGGCGGACGGACATTCGACTTTTTTGATCTAGACACCATGAAACGTCCAGAAAAAATCTTGGGCCGGATTGGAGATATTGACTTTTGGCGTGAAAACATAGGTTGATTATTCGAGGAATAACCAACCAAAAAAACATGGATGTGAGCTTTGTTAGCATATCCTGCCACATCAGATCAATTGCCGCTGCCAAAAACCTTACCGGAATCTTCTTCTGAGTGCAAATAACGGCCGCATCTTCACCTTTGATGGCAACCGTCGTAAGTCCACCGGCGTTTATGGCCTTGAAGGCGTATTCTGAAACAATGTTTTACTTAAAGTTAGTCGTGACAAGCAATGATGAGTTCAGCTGGTTACTTGTTATTGTTAATGCCAGTTATGTTGAACTGTGCTATTAGGTGCGCACCCCCTGTTATCACTCATGACCTTCCTACACATTTCGATATATCGAGTTAAATACACAACAGGGATGTTTTTTCTTTCCAAATACGCCCCCGAGTTAAATACACAACAGGGATGTTTTTTTCTTTCCAAATACGCCCCCGAGTTAAATACACAACAAAATGTTCAAATATGTTGCAGAAAAAATGTTTTAGGTTATGTAACCTCCATTCCTAAATTCGAAGTATCGAGGGAACTAAGTTCTTTCCTTCGATATATCGAATTTAGTGATAAGAGGAGGTGCGCACCTAATTCGACAGTTTTACCGCCAGTTAATTCGCACTGCTTCTTACGTACAGCCGAAGTAAAACAGGTCTGATATTCCTTGCATAGTTTTGGTTTGGCCAATACCTACTTAACCGAGAGTATGTTACCTACGTGACCGGTAGTTCATGTTAGTGAAATTTAAGAGTGGGTCAATGTGACTTCACCTCACATCTTTTCTTTTCTCCGCATTATCATGAAGCTTAACATACTCTAAATGTGGCTTAGGAGAACGTCATGGGAGAGCAAAGGGATTTCAGGCTCAGCCAATAACATATTTCCACGCCAAAATACCTGTTACTATTTCGATTATTTTAGTGAACGCATCGGACACATCAAGTCACACGGGACATTTTTCCCTTTAGACTTCTCAGGGGGTTTGATCCTTCACACGATACTTCAAAGGGCTTACGAGGGCCCAGTAAACAAATGCTGACGAGGATGCCAAAAGAAACGAACGCCGGAGCCTGAAGTTCAGGCCAAAATCACCATGCGCAACTTCCATCTTCCAATATAAACAAAATTTTAAGCAAAATCAAATTCCAATTCTCACTAACTATTGGATATCAACTTACCAACTTGGTACAGGCGCCCTTCTGGCGAGAACACAGTAATGTGACGGTCAAAGCCGGCGCTGGTTCCCCTAGACATGATCTGGGAAAAATATTCTCATAACTATAAGAACTTGAATAAACACTTAAGCTACAGAAATCTAATATTTAAACTAAGTGATGAAACAACTGACAAGCCGAATGACAATCAAATTCTGAACGTCACTTGTTCGAAGGGGGAGAAATGACGAGCGCAAACCGTGTTGTAACCTCCTCGGAGTAGGTTCAACCTTAACACACAACTCATCCTCTTCTTCTTTTTCAGAGCAAAAGCTTTGTGTCTTCTCTGTGCAAATCCATTAACCTGAACTAACCAAGGTCGAGGTGTGAAAAAATAATTTTCCAATACTTCATGACATCTGGCGGGCGAGAGGCATTCACATTGGAGGGAGGAGGAAGTACCCAGAAAAGTTGGGGGCAGAAAATGTTGGAGATAAATAAAAGATGGGACTGCCCATTGTATCCAGTCAACATCAAAACAAATCAGCACGCTAAAATGGACTGAGATTAGATTATTATCATTAAAAAACTATTATTGACATAAATATTATGTGTACTTGTTAATTCTGCAGTCCATACTTTTATAACAAATGAACAGGAATACTTCGTATTATCTGAACAAAGCCACAGAACACTGCTTGATCAGTCGGATTGAACAGATATTACTAATAACTAAAACTACTAGTACTAAGTGACAGAAAGGCAAATGGGCAATCGACCGTATACCTGCAAAACCTCGTAAGTCCGAATTTTCCCAAAAGTAAGGTTTTGAGGTTTTTTGATAAGAGTAGCCTTACTCCTTACACTTCATTGTCCACATCTCAGGTTTGTCCTGAGTAGAAGCAAGGGTGCCATCCCGGTACAAACTATCGATTTCACTCGAACTCGAACAACAAGCTGATCGATTTTATTATTTTATATGATTTTATATTTAATATTATTAGGTGTTGTTTATTTTTTTTTTAAGCGATGGCCGTGAAAAAATGAGTCATGTGACGTCATCAATAACGATTGGTGTGCTCTCGATGTCTGTGCCGCCATGTTTATTTACGCCATTCGTTCAATATACTGAAAGTGATGACTGACGCTCAACGATTCATGCCGCCGCCATTGAATTCATCTCGCCTGCGACGAACTCTTATTGTACCATGGACGAAGTAATGCTAATTGCTACCGATGATTCTCCAGCAATCTGGGAGAATCATGCTAAAATCATCCACCAAATCGAGGTGAGCTATATTCATAGTCAATTTTTCAATGTAAGTTTTCCCTCTCTGACCCATGTGGTAGCTGCAAACAATATCGTATCTGCGCAGTTGTAGCAAATATTTACTCTACTGCCTTCTGTAGAATTATCAACTATTCGTATTTTGAATATGTATACGAGCTGAACGCAGCAGGTTTCTGGGTCATACCACCCTCAGCTTGGAGCACCAAACATGTCGGATACCTCGGCCCCGGCAACGCACGCCGAGCAGCAGGTGGACCGTAAGTTTACCAGCCTGCTGTTAAATCTTTTTCGAGAGCATCCCGTTTTATGGAAAGTGAAGGATAAAGATTATTACAGTAAATCCTCGAACCAGGCGTACGGAGACTAATTTGAACTTCGGACCAGGCGCATGGAGACTCATTTCATCAACATGGGGAAAATGGAGGAAACAATGGGTGTGGCGTTGATTTGTTGAGTTTTGATATGGATTCTTCGTTGCTATTGCCAACTGCCAGGACTGCAGTGTCGTTTGCAAACGTTCTGGTAGGTCGCTTGTGTACAGAAGGTATAAGAGTGGGGCTAATATACTTCCTTGGGGTACACTAGGAATATAGGAATGGGGCAGTTCAACGAATTGGTAGGGTAACATACTCTTTAACTTATGCATCGGGCCTTCGTGCCAGATTTTATCAAAAGTTTGTGACACATCGAGAAAGATGGCTGAGCAAACCTTCTTTTGTTCTAGAGCTTCTTCGATGATGTTAACTATTCTATGGACTTGGTCAATTGTGCTGCTGTCGAAAGCTAAACTGGTGATTCGGGATCAGCTTGCGTTCCTCTATGACAGCGAGTAATCGTTCGTTGATGAGTTTTTCAAACAGCTTAGTCAACACAGTCAGCAGCGAGATTGGCCTGTACGATGTTAGCTGATCCATTGGTTTGCCCGGCTTAGGGATCATTATTACTCCAGCAATTTTCCATAACTGAGAAATGTTGTTCTTCCATAGCAATGTGATATGGCTGAATTGATGATCTGGGTGAGTCTGGCAGCAGCTTTCCTAGGAAGATGTTGAGTACCTGCCCGGTTATGAGGCTGTAACCAGGTGCCTTCTTTGAGTTGATTTTGTGTTTGATTGTTTGGACGACCTCAGCGATCATAACAGGAGGTAATTCTGGATGGTTAGGGAAGACGATTCGATTCTGAACATTCAATTGGTGCTCTATGATTATTCATTATAGGTTTCTTCACCTGAAATGTGGACATTTGCCCTGAGATTGGTTTCATGCCCCTGATTGCTTTATCATGTGCCTCTTGGGCTCTCAGTGCTACTGGACATTGTCTCCAGCTGGCATTACACCGGGCATCTTGTAGTTTCACATTTTCAGCAAGACATTTTGCACAATGTGGAGGGAATTTCGGGTTATTGGGCTTGGTGCAAGTTTTGGTATCGTGGTTTTTACCACATTTTACGCACTTTGGCTGCTTGCAGCAAACATTTTTGGTGTGCTCTTTTTATGTCATATCAATAGTATCGTGAATGCCTCCAATCAGGCTACCTACTATCTATTTGCCGACGACGCAGCAGTGTTAGTAACTGGTGCAAGTTGGGTAGGAACTTCCGAAAAAGCATAGGGTGATCTTAATAATTTGAATGATTGGTTGCTGGACAATGTGTTTACGATCAACGCAAGTAAAACCAAGTATTTCACTTTTGGCCAAATGGAAAATCAGGAAATCGCAGCTAACGCACTGTAAAGTACACGCCTGCTCTCAGGATAATCATGGATACCTTGGTGTGTCAATTGACCAAAACCTCACATGGGAACCGCATATCGATTTCGTCCGTTCTAAGCTGAAGAAATGTCTATTTATATTTAATAATTCAGGATTTTGGGCCCACTGGCTGTTTCATGGCCCGCTCAGCAATGGACGGCTTAAACTCCGTCAGAATCTGACGTTTCCGGGTGTTTGACAGACGGAATATAATATGCTGGCTGAGACAATGGAAACCGCATTGTAGACCAGATCTGCCAGTCTACCTCTATGTTGGACGTCAGCCCAATCAAAGCGGTTTTGGTCACCCAATAGGGTACACCCTTCCACTGAGGCCAGCACCGAGCTCAGGAGTAGCTCCTGCTGGTGAGCAACTGACCGATCCCGCTCCCTTGAGGAGGACGGGATCATAGCGGACACTGCAGAGTTGAGCACGGGGGTCGTTTTCCATCCAATTGAGTGATGGCTTGAAAAATAGCGCTCATTAGATCACGATTTTACCTTAAAACTAAATGTAATTATTTCCCTATTTCTTAGGTAAATGAGGATAATACCAAATTTCGACGATCTCCTCATGTTCCCATCCCAGAGATGACCAAAGAACGAAGAAAAGAGGTCATTTCTCGGTCCGCTTACGTCAAACGCTTCCCCGATGATCACAATATGGATCAAATTTTGGAATTCTGCTCCGCGCACGCTCCGGACTATGAAAACGTCATTGTGAGTGTGAACAGTTTGTAACACAAGTAGTCTGTGAACAGATCCTCTCTTTTACGGCAATCAATTCCCAAAACTTGATTAACAATTACTATTTTCAGATGAGGAAATACCTCGACAAGGCTGTTCACAAGTTGGTTTTCGAAGGATCGATATTCATCACCTTCAAGACAGTGGAGGCTTGCATGAAATTCGTCGAAGGACCCGAATTGGAGTACAACGGGAAGAAGCTCGATAAGATGACGCAGTGAGTGATATTTTCTTTACACAGAAACCAAATACTCAAAACTTTTCTCTGGAAGGCTTCAATTAGGTTTTCGAAGGAAATTTTCTGTTGTTTCCTTTGACTGACTTCCGTCATAGCTTAACATTCGTATCACATTGGAATAACGATGACTGGACCCTGGAAAAGGCAAAGCGCCTTGTCCCTAGGCAATATACACTCTGCCTCTGAGGGAGCTATCAGGAGGGAGTCATCTAGATAATTAATAATGCGCACCCCGTCTGTCCAAAGATTTAGCCACCACTGGCCTCATAAGCTAATGAAAGGTGTAGGGAGAGGTTGATAAACCCATTGGCAGGCAGGTCGTGCAGTCCCCAAACTGGAAAACCAGGAATTTCCTATAAGAAGTATGTATGGGGATTAAATAAAAGGCATTTGTGAAGTCAATAACAACTGCATACATGTGGGGTTCCAAAAAATTTAAAACCGTTCTGTGGTCATCCAATTTAAAATGAACCTGTTGAACATAAGAGTTCAACTGCTTAAGATTAACAATAAACCGACCCTGGCTTTGGTACAGTGAAAACGGGCGACAGAAAACAGGGTCCAGAACGGGGGAATTTCGTGATAACCCCCATTGCTAAAAGCTCATTAATCTTAGAAGCTAAATTGCGGTCCCGATGCCTAAGGGGCCGTGGGGACCTTGGAGACGGCACCGAAAACAAGGGAGGTTCCTTGCGCCAGAGAAAACGATAGCCGCACACCCATTCAAGTACAGGACTACCTGGTTTGACCAGAGAAGCCCAAGTATGTACCCGCTTAGCCAAAATACCAGGACTAAAACTCACCGTGTCTAAGGACGCCTGTCCCGTCCCAAGCAACAATCCTGGCGCTGCACTGGGCGTTTGTTGCAAGTCGCCTGGCCCGTCAGCGCCGCCGGCCAGGCACATTCGGCAGGGCGCAAAGAGTTTCCCGATCTCGCAGAAGCGGCCGAGTAGCTTGAGCCCGCTTTTACAGAAGGCCGGGGAACTGTCTTCGATTGGGCCTGGGCCTCTTGGCCCCAGGAACCCAGCTGGTCATTAAATAAGGATTTTGGGCCCACTGGCTGTTTCATGGCCCGCTCAGCAATGGACGGCTTAAACTCCGTCAGAATCTGACGTTTCCGGGTGTTTGACAGACGGAATATAATATGCTGGCTGAGACAATGGAAACCGCATTGTAGACCAGATCTGCCAGTCTACCTCTATGTTGGACGTCAGCCCAATCAAAGTGGTTTTGGTCACCCAATAGGGTACACCCTTCCACTGAGGCCAGCACCGAGCTCAGGAGTAGCTCCTGCTGGTGAGCAACTGACCCATCCCGCTCCCTTGAGGAGGACGGGATCATAGCGGACACTGCAGAGTTGAGCACGGGGGTCGTTTTCCATCCAATTGAGTGATGGCTTGAAAAATAGCGCTCATTAGATCACGATTTTACCTTAAAACTAAATGTAATTATTTCCCTATTTCTTAGGTAAATGAGGATAATACCAAATTTCGACGATCTCCTCATGTTCCCATCCCAGAGATGACCAAAGAACGAAGAAAAGAGGTCATTTCTCGGTCCGCTTACGTCAAAGGCTTCCCCGATGATCACAATATGGATCAAATTTTAAAATTCTGCACCGCGCACGCTCCGGACTATGAAAACGTCATTGTGAGTGTGAACAGTTTGTAACACAAGTAGTCTGTGAACAGATCCTCTCTTTTACGGCAATCAATTCCCAAAACTTGATTAACAATTACTATTTTCAGATGAGGAAATACCTCGACAAGGCTGTTCACAAGTTGGTTTTCGAAGGATCGATATTCATCACCTTCAAGACAGTGGAGGTTTGCATGAAATTCGTCGAAGGACCCGAATTGGAGTACAACGGGAAGAAGCTCGATAAGATGACGCAGTGAGTGATATTTTCTTTACACAGAAACCAAATACTCAAAACTTTTCTCTGGAAGGCTTCAATTAGGTTTTCGAAGGAAATTTTCTGTTGTTTCCTTTGACTGACTTCCGTCATAGCTTAACATTCGTATCACATTGGAATAACGATGACTGGACCCTGGAAAAGGCAAAGCGCCTTGTCCCTAGGCAATATACACTCTGCCTCTGAGGGAGCTATCAGGAGGGAGTCATCTAGATAATTAATAATGCGCACCCCGTCTGTCCAAAGATTTAGCCACCACTGGCCTCATAAGCTAATGAAAGGTGTAGGGAGAGGTTGATAAACCCATTGGCAGGCAGGTCGTGCAGTCCCCAAACTGGAAAACCAGGAATTTCCTATAAGAAGTATGTATGGGGATTAAATAAAAGGCATTTGTGAAGTCAATAACAACTGCATACATGTGGGGTTCCAAAAAATTTAAAACCGTTCTGTGGTCATCCAATTTAAAATGAACCTGTTGAACATAAGAGTTCAACTGCTTAAGATTAACAATAAACCGACCCTGGCTTTGGTACAGTGAAAACGGGCGACAGAAAACAGGGTCCAGAACGGGGGAATTTCGTGATAACCCCCATTGCTAAAAGCTCATTAATCTTAGAAGCTAAATTGCGGTCACGATGCCTAAAGGGCCGTGGGGACCTTGGAGACGGCACCGAAAACAAGGGAGGTTCCTTGCGCCAGAGAAAACGATAGCCGCACACCCATTCAAGTACAGGACTACCTGGTTTGACCAGAGAAGCCCAAGTATGTACCCGCTTAGCCAAAATACCAGGACTAAAACTCACCGTGTCTAAGGACGCCTGTCCCGTCCCAAGCAACAATCCTGGCGCAGCACTGGGCGCTTGTTGCAAGTCGCCTGGCCCGTCAGCGCCGCCGGCCGGGCACATTCGGCAGGGCGCAAAGAGTTTCCCGATCTCGCAGAAGCGGCCGAGTAGCTTGAGCCCGCTTTTACAGAAGGCCGGGGAACTGTCTTCGATTGGGCCTGGGCCTCTTGGCCCCAGGAACCCCGCTGGTCATTAAATAAGGATTTTGGGCCCACTGGCTGTTTCATGGCCCGCTCAGCAATGGACGGCTTAAACTCCGTCAGAATCTGACGTTTCCGGGTGTTTGACAGACGGAATATAATATGATGGCTGAGACAATGGAAACCGCATTGTAGACCAGATCTGCCAGTCTACCTCTATGTTGGACGTCAGCCCAATCAAAGCGGTTTTGATCACCCAATAGGGTACACCCTTCCACTGAGGCCAGCACCGAGCTCAGGAGTAGCTCCTGCTGGTGAGCAACTGACCGATCCCGCTCCCTTGAGGAGGACGGGATCATAGCGGACACTGCAGAGTTGAGCACGGGGGTCGTTTTCCATCCAATTGAGTGATGGCTTGAAAAATAGCGCTCATTAGATCACGATTTTACCTTAAAACTAAATGTAATTATTTCCCTATTTCTTAGGTAAATGAGGATAATACCAAATTTCGACGATCTCCTCATGTTCCCATCCCAGAGATGACCAAAGAACGAAGAAAAGAGGTCATTTCTCGGTCCGCTTACGTCAAACGCTTCCCCGATGATCACAATATGGATCAAATTTTGGAATTCTGCTCCGCGCACGCTCCGGACTATGAAAACGTCATTGTGAGTGTGAACAGTTTGTAACACAAGTAGTCTGTGAACAGATCCTCTCTTTTACGGCAATCAATTCCCAAAACTTGATTAACAATTACTAGTTTCAGATGAGGAAATACCTCGACAAGGCTGTTCACAAGTTGGTTTTCGAAGGATCGATATTCATCACCTTCAAGACAGTGGAGGCTTGCATGAAATTCGTCGAAGGACCCGAATTGGAGTACAACGGGAAGAAGCTCGATAAGATGACGCAGTGAGTGATATTTTCTTTACACAGAAACCAAATACTCAAAACTTTTCTCTGGAAGGCTTCAATTAGGTTTTCGAAGGAAATTTTCTGTTGTTTCCTTTGACTGACTTCCGTCATAGCTTAACATTCGTATCACATTGGAATAACGATGACTGGACCCTGGAAAAGGCAAAGCGCCTTGTCCCTAGGCAATATACACTCTGCCTCTGAGGGAGCTATCAGGAGGGAGTCATCTAGATAATTAATAATGCGCACCCCGTCTGTCCAAAGATTTAGCCACCACTGGCCTCATAAGCTAATGAAAGGTGTAGGGAGAGGTTGATAAACCCATTGGCAGGCAGGTCGTGCAGTCCCCAAACTGGAAAACCAGGAATTTCCTATAAGAAGTATGTATGGGGATTAAATAAAAGGCATTTGTGAAGTCAATAACAACTGCATACATGTGGGGTTCCAAAAAATTTAAAACCGTTCTGTGGTCATCCAATTTAAAATGAACCTGTTGAACATAAGAGTTCAACTGCTTAAGATTAACAATAAACCGACCCTGGCTTTGGTACAGTGAAAACGGGCGACAGAAAACAGGGTCCAGAACGGGGGAATTTCGTGATAACCCCCATTGCTAAAAGCTCATTAATCTTAGAAGCTAAATTGCGGTCCCGATGCCTAAGGGGCCGTGGGGACCTTGGAGACGGCACCGAAAACAAGGGAGGTTCCTTGCGCCAGAGAAAACGATAGCCGCACACCCATTCAAGTACAGGACTACCTGGTTTGACCAGAGAAGCCCAAGTATGTACCCGCTTAGCCAAAATACCAGGACTAAAACTCACCGTGTCTAAGGACGCCTGTCCCGTCCCAAGCAACAATCCTGGCGCTGCACTGGGCGTTTGTTGCAAGTTGCCTGGCCTGTCAGCGCCAAGAGCAGGGCGCAAAGAGTTTCCCGATCTCGCAGAAGCGGCCGAGTAGCTTGAGCCCGCTTTTACAGAAGGCCGGGGAACTGTCTTCGATTGGGCCTGGGCCTCTTGGCCCCAGGAACCCAGCTGGTCATTAAATAAGGATTTTGGGCCCACTGGCTGTTTCATGGCCCGCTCAGCAATGGACGGCTTAAACTCCGTCAGAATCTGACGTTTCCGGGTGTTTGACAGACGGAATATAATATGCTGGCTGAGACAATGGAAACCGCATTGTAGACCAGATCTGCCAGTCTACCTCTATGTTGGACGTCAGCCCAATCAAAGTGGTTTTGGTCACCCAATAGGGTACACCCTTCCACTGAGGCCAGCACCGAGCTCAGGAGTAGCTCCTGCTGTTGAGCAACTGACCCATCCCGCTCCCTTGAGGAGGACGGGATCATAGCGGACACTGCAGAGTTGAGCACGGGAGCCGTGAACATTGAGACAATGGAAACCGCATTGTAGACCAGATCTGCCAGTCTACCTCTATGTTGGACGTCAGCCCAATCAAAGTGGTTTTGGTCACCCAATAGGGTACACCCTTCCACTGAGGCCAGCATCAAGCTCAGGAGTAGCTCCTGCTGGTGAGCAACTGACCGATCCCGCTCCCTTGAGGAGGACGGGATCATAGCGGGCACTGCAGAGTTGAGCACAGGGGTCGTTTCCCATCCAATTGAGTGATGGCTTGAAAAATAGCGCTCATTAGATCACGATTTTACCTTAAAACTAAATGTAGTTATTTCCCTATTTCTTAGGTAAATGAGGATTATACCAAATTTCGACGATCTCCTCATGTTCCCATCCCAGAGATGACCAAAGAACGAAGAAAAGAGGTCATTTCTCGGTCCGCTTACGTCAAACGCTTCCCCAATGATCACAATATGGATCAAATTTTGGAATTCTGCTCCGCGCACGCTCCGGACTATGAAAACGTCATTGTGAGTGTGAACAGTTTGTAACACAAGTAGTCTGTGAACAGATCCTCTCTTTTACGGCAATCAATTCCCAAAACTTGATAAACAATTACTATTTTCAGATGAGGAAATACCTCGACAAGGCTGTTCACAAGTTGGTTTTCGAAGGATCGATATTCATCACCTTCAAGACAGTGGAGGCTTGCATGAAATTCGTCGAAGGACCCGAATTGGAGTACAACGGGAAGAAGCTCGATAAGATGACGCAGTGAGTGATATTTTCTTTACACAGAAACCAAATACTCAAAACTTTTCTCTGGAAGGCTTCAATTAGGTTTTCGAAGGAAATTTTCTGTTGTTTCCTTTGACTGACTTCCGTCATAGCTTAACATTCGTATCACATTGGAATAACGATGACTGGACCCTGGAAAAGGCAAAGCGCCTTGTCCCTAGGCAATATACACTCTGCCTCTGAGGGAGCTATCAGGAGGGAGTCATCTAGATAATTAATAATGCGCACCCCGTCTGTCCAAAGATTTAGCCACCACTGGCCTCATAAGCTAATGAAAGGTGTAGGGAGAGGTTGATAAACCCATTGGCAGGCAGGTCGTGCAGTCCCCAAACTGGAAAACCAGGAATTTCCTATAAGAAGTATGTATGGGGATTAAATAAAAGGCATTTGTGAAGTCAATAACAACTGCATACATGTGGGGTTCCAAAAAATTTAAAACCGTTCTGTGGTCATCCAATTTAAAATGAACCTGTTGAACATAAGAGTTCAACTGCTTAAGATTAACAATAAACCGACCCTGGCTTTGGTACAGTGAAAACGGGCGACAGAAAACAGGGTCCAGAACGGGGGAATTTCGTGATAACCCCCATTGCTAAAAGCTCATTAATCTTAGAAGCTAAATTGCGGTCCCGATGCCTAAGGGGCCGTGGGGACCTTGGAGACGGCACCGAAAACAAGGGAGGTTCCTTGCGCCAGAGAAAACGATAGCCGCACACCCATTCAAGTACAGGACTACCTGGTTTGACCAGAGAAGCCCAAGTATGTACCCGCTTAGCCAAAATACCAGGACTAAAACTCACCGTGTCTAAGGACGCCTGTCCCGTCCCAAGCAACAATCCTGGCGCAGCACTGGGCGCTTGTTGCAAGTCGCCTGGCCCATCAGCGCCGCCGGCCGGGCACATTCGGCAGGGCGCAAAGAGTTTCCCGATCTCGCAGAAGCGGCCGAGTAGCTTGAGCCCGCTTTTACAGAAGGCCGGGGAACTGTCTTCGATTGGGCCTGGGCCTCTTGGCCCCAGGAACCCAGCTGGTCATTAAATAAGGATTTTGGGCCCACTGGCTGTTTCGTGGCCCGCTCAGCAATGGACGGCTTAAACTCCGTCAGAATCTGACGTTTCCGGGTGTTTGACAGACGGAATATAATATGCTGGCTGAGACAATGGAAACCGCATTGTAGACCAGATCTGCCAGTCTACCTCTATGTTGGACGTCAGCCCAATCAAAGTGGTTTTGGTCACCCAATAGGGTACACCCTTCCACTGAGGCCAGCACCGAGCTCAGGAGTAGCTCCTGCTGGTGAGCAACTGACCCATCCCGCTCCCTTGAGGAGGACGGGATCATAGCGGACACTGCAGAGTTGAGCACGGGGGTCGTTTTCCATCCAATTGAGTGATGGCTTGAAAAATAGCGCTCATTAGATCACGATTTTACCTTAAAACTAAATGTAATTATTTCCCTATTTCTTAGGTAAATGAGGATAATACCAAATTTCGACGATCTCCTCATGTTCCCATCCCAGAGATGACCAAAGAACGAAGAAAAGAGGTCATTTCTCGGTCCGCTTACGTCAAACGCTTCCCCGATGATCACAATATGGATCAAATTTTGGAATTCTGCTCCGCGCACGCTCCGGACTATGAAAACGTCATTGTGAGTGTGAACAGTTTGTAACACAAGTAGTCTGTGAACAGATCCTCTCTTTTACGGCAATCAATTCCCAAAACTTGATTAACAATTACTATTTTCAGATGAGGAAATACCTCGACAAGGCTGTTCACAAGTTGGTTTTCGAAGGATCGATATTCATCACCTTCAAGACAGTGGAGGCTTGCATGAAATTCGTCGAAGGACCCGAATTGGAGTACAACGGGAAGAAGCTCGATAAGATGACGCAGTGAGTGATATTTTCTTTACACAGAAACCAAATACTCAAAACTTTTCTCTGGAAGGCTTCAATTAGGTTTTCGAAGGAAATTTTCTGTTGTTTCCTTTGACTGACTTCCGTCATAGCTTAACATTCGTATCACATTGGAATAACGATGACTGGACCCTGGAAAAGGCAAAGCGCCTTGTCCCTAGGCAATATACACTCTGCCTCTGAGGGAGCTATCAGGAGGGAGTCATCTAGATAATTAATAATGCGCACCCCGTCTGTCCAAAGATTTAGCCACCACTGGCCTCATAAGCTAATGAAAGGTGTAGGGAGAGGTTGATAAACCCATTGGCAGGCAGGTCGTGCAGTCCCCAAACTGGAAAACCAGGAATTTCCTATAAGAAGTATGTATGGGGATTAAATAAAAGGCATTTGTGAAGTCAATAACAACTGCATACATGTGGGGTTCCAAAAAATTTAAAACCGTTCTGTGGTCATCCAATTTAAAATGAACCTGTTGAACATAAGAGTTCAACTGCTTAAGATTAACAATAAACCGACCCTGGCTTTGGTACAGTGAAAACGGGCGACAGAAAACAGGGTCCAGAACGGGGGAATTTCGTGATAACCCCCATTGCTAAAAGCTCATTAATCTTAGAAGCTAAATTGCGGTCCCGATGCCTAAGGGGCCGTGGGGACCTTGGAGACGGCACCGAAAACAAGGGAGGTTCCTTGCGCCAGAGAAAACGATAGCCGCACACCCATTCAAGTACAGGACTACCTGGTTTGACCAGAGAAGCCCAAGTATGTACCCGCTTAGCCAAAATACCAGGACTAAAACTCACCGTGTCTAAGGACGCCTGTCCCGTCCCAAGCAACAATCCTGGCGCTGCACTGGGCGCTTGTTGCAAGTCGCCTGGCCCGTCAGCGCCAAGAGCAGGGCGCAAAGAGTTTCCCGATCTCGCAGAAGCGGCCGAGTAGCTTGAGCCCGCTTTTACAGAAGGCCGGGGAACTGTCTTCGATTGGGCCTGGGCCTCTTGGCCCCAGGAACCCAGCTGGTCATTAAATAAGGATTTTGGGCCCACTGGCTGTTTCATGGCCCGCTCAGCAATGGACGGCTTAAACTCCGTCAGAATCTGACGTTTCCGGGTGTTTGACAGACGGAATATAATATGCTAGCTGAGACAATGGAAACCGCATTGTAGACCAGATCTGCCAGTCTACCTCTATGTTGGACGTCAGCCCAATCAAAGTGGTTTTGGTCACCCAATAGGGTACACCCTTCCACTGAGGCCAGCACCGAGCTCAGGAGTAGCTCCTGCTGGTGAGCAACTGACCGATCCCGCTCCCTTGAGGAGGACGGGATCATAGCGGGCACTGCAGAGTTGAGCACGGGGGTCGTTTTCCATCCAATTGAGTGATGGCTTGAAAAATAGCGCTCATTAGATCACGATTTTACCTTAAAACTAAATGTAATTATTTCCCTATTTCTTAGGTAAATGAGGATAATACCAAATTTCGACGATCTCCTCCTGTTCCCATCCCAGAGATGACCAAAGAACGAAGAAAAGAGGTCATTTCTCGGTCCGCTTACGTCAAAGGCTTCCCCGATGATCACAATATGGATCAAATTTTGGAATTCTGCTCCGCGCACGCTCCGGACTATGAAAACGTCATTGTGAGTGTGAACAGTTTGTAACACAAGTAGTCTGTGAACAGATCCTCTCTTTTACGGCAATCAATTCCCAAAACTTGATTAACAATTACTATTTTCAGATGAGGAAATACCTCGACAAGGCTGTTCACTAGTTGGTTTTCGAAGGATCGATATTCATCACCTTCAAGACAGTGGAGGCTTGCATGAAATTCGTCGAAGGACCCGAATTGGAGTACAACGGGAAGAAGCTCGATAAGATGACGCAGTGAGTGATATTTTCTTTACACAGAAACCAAATACTCAAAACTTTTCTCTGGAAGGCTTCAATTAGGTTTTCGAAGGAAATTTTCTGTTGTTTCCTTTGACTGACTTCCGTCATAGCTTAACATTCGTATCACATTGGAATAACGATGACTGGACCCTGGAAAAGGCAAAGCGCCTTGTCCCTAGGCAATATACACTCTGCCTCTGAGGGAGCTATCAGGAGGGAGTCATCTAGATAATTAATAATGCGCACCCCGTCTGTCCAAAGATTTAGCCACCACTGGCCTCATAAGCTAATGAAAGGTGTAGGGAGAGGTTGATAAACCCATTGGCAGGCAGGTCGTGCAGTCCCCAAACTGGAAAACCAGGAATTTCCTATAAGAAGTATGTATGGGGATTAAATAAAAGGCATTTGTGAAGTCAATAACAACTGCATACATGTGGGGTTCCAAAAAATTTAAAACCGTTCTGTGGTCATCCAATTTAAAATGAACCTGTTGAACATAAGAGTTCAACTGCTTAAGATTAACAATAAACCGACCCTGGCTTTGGTACAGTGAAAACGGGCGACAGAAAACAGGGTCCAGAACGGGGGAATTTCGTGATAACCCCCATTGCTAAAAGCTCATTAATCTTAGAAGCTAAATTGCGGTCCCGATGCCTAAGGGGCCGTGGGGACCTTGGAGACGGCACCGAAAACAAGGGAGGTTCCTTGCGCCAGAGAAAACGATAGCCGCACACCCATTCAAGTACAGGACTACCTGGTTTGACCAGAGAAGCCCAAGTATGTACCCGCTTAGCCAAAATACCAGGACTAAAACTCACGGTGTCTAAGGACGCCTGTCCCGTCCCAAGCAACAATCCTGGCGCTGCACTGGGCGCTTGTTGCAAGTCGCCTGGCCCGTCAGCGCCAAGAGCAGGGCGCAAAGAGTTTCCCGATCTCGCAGAAGCGGCCGAGTAGCTTGAGCCCGCTTTTACAGAAGGCCGGGGAACTGTCTTCGATTGGGCCTGGGCCTCTTGGCCCCAGGAACCCAGCTGGTCATTAAATAAGGATTTTGGGCCCACTGGCTGTTTCATGGCCCGCTCAGCAATGGACGGCTTAAACTCCGTCAGAATCTGACGTTTCCGGGTGTTTGACAGACGGAATATAATATGCTAGCTGAGACAATGGAAACCGCATTGTAGACCAGATCTGCCAGTCTACCTCTATGTTGGACGTCAGCCCAATCAAAGTGGTTTTGGTCACCCAATAGGGTACACCCTTCCACTGAGGCCAGCACCAAGCTCAGGAGTAGCTCCTGCTGGTGAGCAACTGACCCATCCCGCTCCCTTGAGGAGGACGGGATCATAGCGGACACTGCAGAGTTGAGCACGGGAGCCGTGAACATTGAGACAATGGAAACCGCATTGTAGACCAGATCTGCCAGTCTACCTCTATGTTGGACGTCAGCCCAATCAAAGTGGTTTTGGTCACCCAATAGGGTACACCCTTCCACTGAGGCCAGCACCGAGCTCAGGAGTAGCTCCTGCTGGTGAGCAACTGACCGATCCCGCTCCCTTGAGGAGGACGGGATCATAGCGGGCACTGCAGAGTTGAGCACGGGGGTCGTTTTCCATCCAATTGAGTGATGGCTTGAAAAATAGCGCTCATTAGATCACGATTTTACCTTAAAACTAAATGTAATTATTTCCCTATTTCTTAGGTAAATGAGGATAATACCAAATTTCGACGATCTCCTCCTGTTCCCATCCCAGAGATGACCAAAGAACGAAGAAAAGAGGTCATTTCTCGGTCCGCTTACGTCAAACGCTTCCCCGATGATCACAATATGGATCAAATTTTGGAATTCTGCTCCGCGCACGCTCCGGACTATGAAAACGTCATTGTGAGTGTGAACAGTTTGTAACACAAGTAGTCTGTGAACAGATCCTCTCTTTTACGGCAATCAATTCCCAAAACTTGATTAACAATTACTATTTTCAGATGAGGAAATACCTCGACAAGGCTGTTCACAAGTTGGTTTTCGAAGGATCGATATTCATCACCTTCAAGACAGTGGAGGCTTGCATGAAATTCGTCGAAGGACCCGAATTGGAGTACAACGGGAAGAAGCTCGATAAGATGACGCAGTGAGTGATATTTTCTTTACACAGAAACCAAATACTCAAAACTTTTCTCTGGAAGGCTTCAATTAGGTTTTCGAAGGAAATTTTCCGTTGTTTCCTTTGACTGACTTCCATCATAGCTTAACATTCGTATCACATTGGAATAACGATGACTGGACCCTGGAAAAGGCAAAGCGCCTTGTCCCTAGGCAATATACACTCTGCCTCTGAGGGAGCTATCAGGAGGGAGTCATCTAGATAATTAATAATGCGCACCCCGTCTGTCCAAAGATTTAGCCACCACTGGCCTCATAAGCTAATGAAAGGTGTAGGGAGAGGTTGATAAACCCATTGGCAGGCAGGTCGTGCAGTCCCCAAACTGGAAAACCAGGAATTTCCTATAAGAAGTATGTATGGGGATTAAATAAAAGGCATTTGTGAAGTCAATAACAACTGCATACATGTGGGGTTCCAAAAAATTTAAAACCGTTCTGTGGTCATCCAATTTAAAATGAACCTGTTGAACATAAGAGTTCAACTGCTTAAGATTAACAATAAACCGACCCTGGCTTTGGTACAGTGAAAACGGGCGACAGAAAACAGGGTCCAGGGGGAAAACAGGGGGAATTTCGTGATAACCCCCATTGCTAAAAGCTCATTAATCTTAGAAGCTAAATTGTGGTCCCGGTGCCTAAGGGGCCGTGGGGACCTTGGAGACGGCACCGAAAACAAGGGAGGTTCCTTGCGCCAGAGAAAACGATAGCCGCACACCCATTCAAGT
This sequence comes from Cyrtorhinus lividipennis, assembly GCA_019603395.1. Taxonomy (NCBI): domain Eukaryota; kingdom Metazoa; phylum Arthropoda; class Insecta; order Hemiptera; family Miridae; genus Cyrtorhinus; species Cyrtorhinus lividipennis. The sequence goes on from CM034007.1 coordinate 12,995,560, forward strand.
ACAGGACTACCTGGTTTGACCAGAGAAGCCCAAGTATGTACCCGCTTAGCCAAAATACCAGGACTAAAACTCACCGTGTCTAAGGACGCCTGTCCCGTCCCAAGCAACAATCCTGGCGCTGCACTGGGCGCTTGTTGCAAGTCGCCTGGCCCGTCAGCGCCAAGAGCAGGGCGCAAAGAGTTTCCCGATCTCGCAGAAGCGGCCGAGTAGCTTGAGCCCGCTTTTACAGAAGGCCGGGGAACTGTCTTCGATTGGGCCTGGGCCTCTTGGCCCCAGGAACCCAGCTGGTCATTAAATAAGGATTTTGGGCCCACTGGCTGTTTCATGGCCCGCTCAGCAATGGACGGCTTAAACTCCGTCAGAATCTGACGTTTCCGGGTGTTTGACAGACGGAATATAATATGCTGGCTGAGACAATGGAAACCGCATTGTAGACCAGATCTGCCAGTCTACCTCTATGTTGGACGTCAGCCCAATCAAAGTGGTTTTGGTCACCCAATAGGGTACACCCTTCCACTGAGGCCAGCACCGAGCTCAGGAGTAGCTCCTGCTGGTGAGCAACTGACCCATCCCGCTCCCTTGAGGAGGACGGGATCATAGCGGACACTGCAGAGTTGAGCACGGGAGCCGTGAACATTGAGACAATGGAAACCGCATTGTAGACCAGATCTGCCAGTCTACCTCTATGTTGGACGTCAGCCCAATCAAAGTGGTTTTGGTCACCCAATAGGGTACACCCTTCAGCGGGCGACAGAAAACAGGGTCCAGAACGGGGGAATTTCGTGATAACCCCCATTGCTAAAAGCTCATTAATCTTAGAAGCTAAATTGCGGTCCCGGTGCCTAAGGGGCCGTGGGGACCTTGGAGACGGCACCGAAAACAAGGGAGGTTCCTTGCGCCAGAGAAAACGATAGCCGCACACCCATTCAAGTACAGGACTACCTGGTTTGACCAGAGAAGCCCAAGTATGTACCCGCTTAGCCAAAATACCAGGACTAAAACTCACCGTGTCTAAGGACGCCTGTCCCGTCCCAAGCAACAATCCTGGCGCTGCACTGGGCGCTTGTTGCAAGTAGCCTGGCCCGTCAGCGCCAAGAGCAGGGCGCAAAGAGTTTCCCGATCTCGCAGAAGCGGCCGAGTAGCTTGAGCCCGCTTTTACAGAAGGCCGGGGAACTGTCTTCGATTGGGCCTGGGCCTCTTGGCCCCAGGAACCCAGCTGGTCATTAAATAAGGATTTTGGGCCCACTGGCTGTTTCATGGCCCGCTCAGCAATGGACGGCTTAAACTCCGTCAGAATCTGACGTTTCCGGGTGTTTGACAGACGGAATATAATATGCTGGCTGAGACAATGGAAACCGCATTGTAGACCAGATCTGCCAGTCTACCTCTATGTTGGACGTCAGCCCAATCAAAGTGGTTTTGGTCACCCAATAGGGTACACCCTTCCACTGAGGCCAGCACCGAGCTCAGGAGTAGCTCCTGCTGGTGAGCAACTGACCCATCCCGCTCCCTTGAGGAGGACGGGATCATAGCGGACACTGCAGAGTTGAGCACGGGGGTCGTTTTCCATCCAATTGAGTGATGGCTTGAAAAATAGCGCTCATTAGATCACGATTTTACCTTAAAACTAAATGTAATTATTTCCCTATTTCTTAGGTAAATGAGGATAATACCAAATTTCGATGATCTCCTCCTGTTCCCATCCCAGAGATGACCAAAGAACGAAGAAAAGAGGTCATTTCTCGGTCCGCTTACGTCAAACGCTTCCCCGATGATCACAATATGGATCAAATTTTGGAATTCTGCTCCGCGCACGCTCCGGACTATGAAAACGTCATTGTGAGTGTGAACAGTTTGTAACACAAGTAGTCTGTGAACAGATCCTCTCTTTTACGGCAATCAATTCCCAAAACTTGATTAACAATTACTATTTTCAGATGAGGAAATACCTCGACAAGGCTGTTCACAAGTTGGTTTTCGAAGGATCGATATTCATCACCTTCAAGACAGTGGAGGCTTGCATGAAATTCGTCGAAGGACCCGAATTGGAGTACAACGGGAAGAAGCTCGATAAGATGACGCAGTGAGTGATATTTTCTTTACACAGAAACCAAATACTCAAAACTTTTCTCTAGAAGGCTTCAATTAGGTTTTCAAAGGAAATTTTCTGTTGTTTCCTTTGACTGACTTCCGTCATAGCTTAACATTCGTATCACATTGGAATAACGATGACTGGACCCTGGAAAAGGCAAAGCGCCTTGTCCCTAGGCAATATACACTCTGCCTCTGAGGGAGCTATCAGGAGGGAGTCATCTAGATAATTAATAATGCGCACCCCGTCTGTCCAAAGATTTAGCAACCACTGGCCTCATAAGCTAATGAAAGGTGTAGGGAGAGGTTGATAAACCCATTGGCAGGCAGGTCGTGCAGTCCCCAAACTGGAAAACCAGGAATTTCCTATAAGAAGTATGTATGGGGATTAAATAAAAGGCATTTGTGAAGTCAATAACAACTGCATACATGTGGGGTTCCAAAAAATTTAAAACCGTTCTGTGGTCATCCAATTTAAAATGAACCTGTTGAACATAAGAGTTCAACTGCTTAAGATTAACAATAAACCGACCCTGGCTTTGGTGCAGTGAAAACGGGCGACAGAAAACAGGGTCCAGAACGGGGGAATTTTGTGATAACCCCCATTGCTAAAAGCTCATTAATCTTAGAAGCTAAATTGCGGTCCCGGTGCCTAAGGGGCCGTGGGGACCTTGGAGACGGCACCGAAAACAAGGGAGGTTCCTTGCGCCAGAGAAAACGATAGCCGCACACCCATTCAAGTACAGGACTACCTGGTTTGACCAGAGAAGCCCAAGTATGTACCCGCTTAGCCAAAATACCAGGACTAAAACTCACCGTGTCTAAGGACGCCTGTCCCGTCCCAAGCAACAATCCTGGCGCTGCACTGGGCGCTTGTTGCAAGTAGCCTGGCCCGTCAGCGCCAAGAGCAGGGCGCAAAGAGTTTCCCGATCTCGCAGAAGCGGCCGAGTAGCTTGAGCCCGCTTTTACAGAAGGCCGGGGAACTGTCTTCGATTGGGCCTGGGCCTCTTGGCCCCAGGAACCCAGCTGGTCATTAAATAAGGATTTTGGGCCCACTGGCTGTTTCATGGCCCGCTCAGCAATGGACGGCTTAAACTCCGTCAGAATCTGACGTTTCCGGGTGTTTGACAGACGGAATATAATATGCTAGCTGAGACAATGGAAACCGCATTGTAGACCAGATCTGCCAGTCTACCTCTATGTTGGACGTCAGCCCAATCAAAGTGGTTTTGGTCACCCAATAGGGTACACCCTTCCACTGAGGCCAGCACCGAGCTCAGGAGTAGCTCCTGCTGGTGAGCAACTGACCCATCCCGCTCCCTTGAGGAGGACGGGATCATAGCGGACACTGCAGAGTTGAGCACGGGAGCCGTGAACATTGAGACAATGGAAACCGCATTGTAGACCAGATCTGCCAGTCTACCTCTATGTTGGACGTCAGCCCAATCAAAGTGGTTTTGGTCACCCAATAGGGTACACCCTTCCACTGAGGCCAGCACCGAGCTCAGGAGTAGCTCCTGCTGGTGAGCAACTGACCGATCCCGCTCCCTTGAGGAGGACGGGATCATAGCGGGCACTGCAGAGTTGAGCACGGGGGTCGTTTTCCATCCAATTGAGTGATGGCTTGAAAAATAGCGCTCATTAGATCACGATTTTACCTTAAAACTAAATGTAGTTATTTCCCTATTTCTTAGGTAAATGAGGATAATACCAAATTTCGACGATCTCCTCCTGTTCCCATCCCAGAGATGACCAAAGAACGAAGAAAAGAGGTCATTTCTCGGTCCGCTTACGTCAAACGCTTCCCCGATGATCACAATATGGATCAAATTTTGGAATTCTGCTCCGCGCACGCTCCGGACTATGAAAACGTCATTGTGAGTGTGAACAGTTTGTAACACAAGTAGTCTGTGAACAGATCCTCTCTTTTACGGCAATCAATTCCCAAAACTTGATTAACAATTACTATTTTCAGATGAGGAAATACCTTGACAAGGCTGTTCACAAGTTGGTTTTCGAAGGATCGATATTCATCACCTTCAAGACAGTGGAGGCTTGCATGAAATTCGTCGAAGGACCCGAATTGGAGTACAACGGGAAGAAGCTCGATAAGATGACGCAGTGAGTGATATTTTCTTTACACAGAAACCAAATACTCAAAACTTTTCTCTGGAAGGCTTCAATTAGGTTTTCGAAGGAAATTTTCTGTTGTTTCCTTTGACTGACTTCCGTCATAGCTTAACATTCGTATCACATTGGAATAACGATGACTGGACCCTGGAAAAGGCAAAGCGCCTTGTCCCTAGGCAATATACACTCTGCCTCTGAGGGAGCTATCAGGAGGGAGTCATCTAGATAATTAATAATGCGCACCCCGTCTGTCCAAAGATTTAGCCACCACTGGCCTCATAAGCTAATGAAAGGTGTAGGGAGAGGTTGATAAACCCATTGGCAGGCAGGTCGTGCAGTCCCCAAACTGGAAAACCAGGAATTTCCTATAAGAAGTATGTATGGGGATTAAATAAAAGGCATTTGTGAAGTCAATAACAACTGCATACATGTGGGGTTCCAAAAAATTTAAAACCGTTCTGTGGTCATCCAATTTAAAATGAACCTGTTGAACATAAGAGTTCAACTGCTTAAGATTAACAATAAACCGACCCTGGCTTTGGTACAGTGAAAACGGGCGACAGAAAACAGGGTCCAGAACGGGGGAATTTCGTGATAACCCCCATTGCTAAAAGCTCATTAATCTTAGAAGCTAAATTGCGGTCCCGGTGCCTAAGGGGCCGTGGGGACCTTGGAGACGGCACCGAAAACAAGGGAGGTTCCTTGCGCCAGAGAAAACGATAGCCGCACACCCATTCAAGTACAGGACTACCTGGTTTGACCAGAGAAGCCCAAGTATGTACCCGCTTAGCCAAAATACCAGGACTAAAACTCACGGTGTCTAAGGACGCCTGTCCCGTCCCAAGCAACAATCCTGGCGCTGCACTGGGCGCTTGTTGCAAGTCGCCTGGCCCGTCAGCGCCAAGAGCAGGGCGCAAAGAGTTTCCCGATCTCGCAGAAGCGGCCGAGTAGCTTGAGCCCGCTTTTACAGAAGGCCGGGGAACTGTCTTCGATTGGGCCTGGGCCTCTTGGCCCCAGGAACCCAGCTGGTCATTAAATAAGGATTTTGGGCCCACTGGCTGTTTCATGGCCCGCTCAGCAATGGACGGCTTAAACTCCGTCAGAATCTGACGTTTCCGGGTGTTTGACAGACGGAATATAATATGCTAGCTGAGACAATGGAAACCGCATTGTAGACCAGATCTGCCAGTCTACCTCTATGTTGGACGTCAGCCCAATCAAAGTGGTTTTGGTCACCCAATAGGGTACACCCTTCCACTGAGGCCAGCACCGAGCTCAGGAGTAGCTCCTGCTGGTGAGCAACTGACCCATCCCGCTCCCTTGAGGAGGACGGGATCATAGCGGACACTGCAGAGTTGAGCACGGGAGCCGTGAACATTGAGACAATGGAAACCGCATTGTAGACCAGATCTGCCAGTCTACCTCTATGTTGGACGTCAGCCCAATCAAAGTGGTTTTGGTCACCCAATAGGGTACACCCTTCCACTGAGGCCAGCACCGAGCTCAGGAGTAGCTCCTGCTGGTGAGCAACTGACCGATCCCGCTCCCTTGAGGAGGACGGGATCATAGCGGGCACTGCAGAGTTGAGCACGGGGGTCGTTTTCCATCCAATTGAGTGATGGCTTGAAAAATAGCGCTCATTAGATCACGATTTTACCTTAAAACTAAATGTAGTTATTTCCCTATTTCTTAGGTAAATGAGGATAATACCAAATTTCGACGATCTCCTCCTGTTCCCATCCCAGAGATGACCAAAGAACGAAGAAAAGAGGTCATTTCTCGGTCCGCTTACGTCAAACGCTTCCCCGATGATCACAATATGGATCAAATTTTGGAATTCTGCTCCGCGCACGCTCCGGACTATGAAAACGTCATTGTGAGTGTGAACAGTTTGTAACACAAGTAGTCTGTGAACAGATCCTCTCTTTTACGGCAATCAATTCCCAAAACTTGATTAACAATTACTATTTTCAGATGAGGAAATACCTCGACAAGGCTGTTCACAAGTTGGTTTTCGAAGGATCGATATTCATCACCTTCAAGACAGTGGAGGCTTGCATGAAATTCGTCGAAGGACCCGAATTGGAGTACAACGGGAAGAAGCTCGATAAGATGACGCAGTGAGTGATATTTTCTTTACACAGAAACCAAATACTCAAAACTTTTCTCTGGAAGGCTTCAATTAGGTTTTCGAAGGAAATTTTCTGTTGTTTCCTTTGACTGACTTCCGTCATAGCTTAACATTCGTATCACGTTGGAATAACGATGACTGGACCCTGGAAAAGGCAAAGCGCCTTGTCCCTAGGCAATATACACTCTGCCTCTGAGGGAGCTATCAGGAGGGAGTCATCTAGATAATTAATAATGCGCACCCCGTCTGTCCAAAGATTTAGCCACCACTGGCCTCATAAGCTTATGAAAGGTGTAGGGAGAGGTTGATAAACCCATTGGCAGGCAGGTCGTGCAGTCCCCAAACTGGAAAACCAGGAATTTCCTATAAGAAGTATGTATGGGGATTAAATAAAAGGCATTTGTGAAGTCAATAACAACTGCATACATGTGGGGTTCCAAAAAATTTAAAACCGTTCTGTGGTCATCCAATTTAAAATGAACCTGTTGAACATAAGAGTTCAACTGCTTAAGATTAACAATAAACCGACCCTGGCTTTGGTACAGTGAAAACGGGCGACAGAAAACAGGGTCCAGGGGGAAAACAGGGGGAATTTCGTGATAACCCCCATTGCTAAAAGCTCATTAATCTTAGAAGCTAAATTGTGGTCCCGGTGCCTAAGGGGCCGTGGGGACCTTGGAGACGGCACCGAAAACAAGGGAGGTTCCTTGCGCCAGAGAAAACGATAGCCGCACACCCATTCAAGTACAGGACTACCTGGTTTGACCAGAGAAGCCCAAGTATGTACCCGCTTAGCCAAAATACCAGGACTAAAACTCACCGTGTCTAAGGACGCCTGTCCCGTCCCAAGCAACAATCCTGGCGCTGCACTGGGCGCTTGTTGCAAGTCGCCTGGCCCGTCAGCGCCAAGAGCAGGGCGCAAAGAGTTTCCCGATCTCGCAGAAGCGGCCGAGTAGCTTGAGCCCGCTTTTACAGAAGGCCGGGGAACTGTCTTCGATTGGGCCTGGGCCTCTTGGCCCCAGGAACCCAGCTGGTCATTAAATAAGGATTTTGGGCCCACTGGCTGTTTCATGGCCCGCTCAGCAATGGACGGCTTAAACTCCGTCAGAATCTGACGTTTCCGGGTGTTTGACAGACGGAATATAATATGCTAGCTGAGACAATGGAAACCGCATTGTAGACCAGATCTGCCAGTCTACCTCTATGTTGGATGTCAGCCCAATCAAAGTGGTTTTGGTCACCCAATAGGGTACACCCTTCCACTGAGGCCAGCACCGAGCTCAGGAGTAGCTCCTGCTGGTGAGCAACTGACCCATCCCGCTCCCTTGAGGAGGACGGGATCATAGCGGACACTGCAGAGTTGAGCACGGGAGCCGTGAACATTGAGACAATGGAAACCGCATTGTAGACCAGATCTGCCAGTCTACCTCTATGTTGGACGTCAGCCCAATCAAAGCGGTTTTGGTCACCCAATAGGGTACACCCTTCCACTGAGGCCAGCACCGAGCTCAGGAGTAGCTCCTGCTGGTGCGCAACTGACCGATCCCGCTCCCTTGAGGAGGACGGGATCATAGCGGACACTGCAGAGTTGAGCACGGGGGTCGTTTTCCATCCAATTGAGTGATGGCTTGAAGAATAGCGCTCATTAGATCACGATTTTACCTTAAAACTAAATGTAATTATTTCCCTATTTCTTAGGTAAATGAGGATAATACCAAATTTCGACGATCTCCTCATGTTCCCATCCCAGAGATGACCAAAGAACGAAGAAAAGAGGTCATTTCTCGGTCCGCTTACGTCAAATGCTTCCCGATGATCACAATATGGATCAAATTTTGGAATTCTGCTCCGCGCACGCTCCGGACTATGAAAACGTCATTGTGAGTGTGAACAGTTTGTAACACAAGTAGTCTGTGAACAGATCCTCTCTTTTACGGCAATCAATTCCCAAAACTTGATTAACAATTACTATTTTCAGATGAGGAAATACCTCGACAAGGCTGTTCACAAGTTGGTTTTCGAAGGATCGATATTCATCACCTTCAAGACAGTGGAGGCTTGCATGAAATTCGTCGAAGGACCCGAATTGGAGTACAACGGGAAGAAGCTCGATAAGATGACGCAGTGAGTGATATTTTCTTTACACAGAAACCAAATACTCAAAACTTTTCTCTGGAAGGCTTCAATTAGGTTTTCGAAGGAAATTTTCTGTTGTTTCCTTTGACTGACTTCCGTCATAGCTTAACATTCGTATCACATTGGAATAACGATGACTGGACCCTGGAAAAGGCAAAGCGCCTTGTCCCTAGGCAATATACACTCTGCCTCTGAGGGAGCTATCAGGAGGGAGTCATCTAGATAATTAATAATGCGCACCCCGTCTGTCCAAAGATTTAGCCACCACTGGCCTCATAAGCTTATGAAAGGTGTAGGGAGAGGTTGATAAACCCATTGGCAGGCAGGTCGTGCAGTCCCAAACTGGAAAAACAGGAATTTCCTATAAGAAGTATGTATGGGGATTAAATAAAAGGCATTTGTGAAGTCAATAACAACTGCATACATGTGGGGTTCCAAAAAATTTAAAACCGTTCTGTGGTCATCCAATTTAAAATGAACCTGTTGAACATAAGAGTTCAACTGCTTAAGATTAACAATAAACCGACCCTGGCTTTGGTACAGTGAAAACGGGCGACAGAAAACAGGGTCCAGAACGGGGGAATTTCGTGATAACCCCCATTGCTAAAAGCTCATTAATCTTAGAAGCTAAATTGCGGTCCCGATGCCTAAGGGGCCGTGGGGACCTTGGAGACGGCACCGAAAACAAGGGAGGTTCCTTGCGCCAGAGAAAACGATAGCCGCACACCCATTCAAGTACAGGACTACCTGGTTTGACCAGAGAAGCCCAAGTATGTACCCGCTTAGCCAAAATACCAGGACTAAAACTCACGGTGTCTAAGGACGCCTGTCCCGTCCCAAGCAACAATCCTGGCGCTGCACTGGGCGCTTGTTGCAAGTCGCCTGGCCCGTCAGCGCCAAGAGCAGGGCGCAAAGAGTTTCCCGATCTCGCAGAAGCGGCCGAGTAGCTTGAGCCCGCTTTTACAGAAGGCCGGGGAACTGTCTTCGATTGGGCCTGGGCCTCTTGGCCCCAGGAACCCAGCTGGTCATTAAATAAGGATTTTGGGCCCACTGGCTGTTTCATGGCCCGCTCAGCAATGGACGGCTTAAACTCCGTCAGAATCTGACGTTTCCGGGTGTTTGACAGACGGAATATAATATGCTGGCTGAGACAATGGAAACCGCATTGTAGACCAGATCTGCCAGTCTACCTCTATGTTGGACGTCAGCCCAATCAAAGTGGTTTTGGTCACCCAATAGGGTACACCCTTCCACTGAGGCCAGCACCGAGCTCAGGAGTAGCTCCTGCTGGTGAGCAACTGACCCATCCCGCTCCCTTGAGGAGGACGGGATCATAGCGGACACTGCAGAGTTGAGCACGGGAGCCGTGAACATTGAGACAATGGAAACCGCATTGTAGACCAGATCTGCCAGTCTACCTCTATGTTGGACGTCAGCCCAATCAAAGCGGTTTTGGTCACCCAATAGGGTACACCCTTCCACTGAGGCCAGCACCGAGCTCAGGAGTAGCTCCTGCTGGTGCGCAACTGACCGATCCCGCTCCCTTGAGGAGGACGGGATCATAGCGGACACTGCAGAGTTGAGCACGGGGGTCGTTTTCCATCCAATTGAGTGATGGCTTGAAAAATAGCGCTCATTAGATCACGATTTTACCTTAAAACTAAATGTAATTATTTCCCTATTTCTTGGGTAAATGAGGATAATACCAAATTTCGACGATCTCCTCCTGTTCCCATCCCAGAGATGACCAAAGAACGAAGAAAAGAGGTCATTTCTCGGTCTGCTTACGTCAAACGCTTCCCCGATGATCACAATATGGATCAAATTTTGGAATTCTGCTCCGCGCACGCTCCGGACTATGAAAACGTCATTGTGAGTGTGAACAGTTTGTAACACAAGTAGTCTGTGAACAGATCCTCTCTTTTACGGCAATCAATTCCCAAAACTTGATTAACAATTACTATTTTCAGATGAGGAAATACCTCGACAAGGCTGTTCACAAGTTGGTTTTCGAAGGATCGATATTCATCACCTTCAAGACAGTGGAGGCTTGCATGAAATTCGTCGAAGGACCCGAATTGGAGTACAACGGGAAGAAGCTCGATAAGATGACGCAGTGAGTGATATTTTCTTTACACAGAAACCAAATACTCAAAACTTTTCTCTGGAAGGCTTCAATTAGGTTTTCGAAGGAAATTTTCTGTTGTTTCCTTTGACTGACTTCCGTCATAGCTTAACATTCGTATCACATTGGAATAACGATGACTGGACCCTGGAAAAGGCAAAGCGCCTTGTCCCTAGGCAATATACACTCTGCCTCTGAGGGAGCTATCAGGAGGGAGTCATCTAGATAATTAATAATGCGCACCTCGTCTGTCCAAAGATTTAGCCACCACTGGCCTCATAAGCTAATGAAAGGTGTAGGGAGAGGTTGATAAACCCATTGGCAGGCAGGTCGTGCAGTCCCCAAACTGGAAAACCAGGAATTTCCTATAAGAAGTATGTATGGGGATTAAATAAAAGGCATTTGTGAAGTCAATAACAACTGCATACATGTGGGGTTCCAAAAAATTTAAAACCGTTCTGTGGTCATCCAATTTAAAATGAACCTGTTGAACATAAGAGTTCAACTGCTTAAGATTAACAATAAACCGACCCTGGCTTTGGTACAGTGAAAACGGGCGACAGAAAACAGGGTCCAGGGGGAAAACAGGGGGAATTTCGTGATAACCCCCATTGCTAAAAGCTCATTAATCTTAGAAGCTAAATTGCGGTCCCGGTGCCTAAGGGGCCGTGGGGACCTTGGAGACGGCACCGAAAACAAGGGAGGTTCCTTGCGCCAGAGAAAACGATAGCCGCACACCCATTCAAGTACAGGACTACCTGGTTTGACCAGAGAAGCCCAAGTATGTACCCGCTTAGCCAAAATACCAGGACTAAAACTCACCGTGTCTAAGGACGCCTGTCCCGTCCCAAGCAACAATCCTGGCACTGCACTGGGCGCTTGTTGCAAGTCGCCTGGCCCGTCAGCGCCAAGAGCAGGGCGCAAAGAGTTTCCCGATCTCGCAGAAGCGGCCGAGTAGCTTGAGCCCGCTTTTACAGAAGGCCGGGGAACTGTCTTCGATTGGGCCTGGGCCTCTTGGCCCCAGGAACCCAGCTGGTCATTAAATAAGGATTTTGGGCCCACTGGCTGTTTCATGGCCCGCTCAGCAATGGACGGCTTAAACTCCGTCAGAATCTGACGTTTCCGGGTGTTTGACAGACGGAATATAATATGCTAGCTGAGACAATGGAAACCGCATTGTAGACCAGATCTGCCAGTCTACCTCTATGTTGGACGTCAGCCCAATCAAAGTGGTTTTGGTCACCCAATAGGGTACACCCTTCCACTGAGGCCAGCACCGAGCTCAGGAGTAGCTCCTGCTGGTGAGCAACTGACCCATCCCGCTCCCTTGAGGAGGACGGGATCATAGCGGACACTGCAGAGTTGAGCACGGGAGCCGTGAACATTGAGACAATGGAAACCGCATTGTAGACCAGATCTGCCAGTCTACCTCTATGTTGGACGTCAGCCCAATCAAAGTGGTTTTGGTCACCCAATAGGGTACACCCTTCCACTGAGGCCAGCACCGAGCTCAGGAGTAGCTCCTGCTGGTGAGCAACTGACCCATCCCGCTCCCTTGAGGAGGACGGGATCATAGCGGACACTGCAGAGTTGAGCACGGGGGTCGTTTTCCATCCAATTGAGTGATGGCTTGAAAAATAGCGCTCATTAGATCACAATTTTACCTTAAAACTAAATGTAATTATTTCCCTATTTCTTAGGTAAATGAGGATAATACCAAATTTCGACGATCTCCTCCTGTTCCCATCCCAGAGATGACCAAAGAACGAAGAAAAGAGGTCATTTCTCGGTCCGCTTACGTCAAACGCTTCCCCGATGATCACAATATGGATCAAATTTTGGAATTCTGCTCCGCGCACGCTCCGGACTATGAAAACGTCATTGTGAGTGTGAACAGTTTGTAACACAAGTAGTCTGTGAACAGATCCTCTCTTTTACGGCAATCAATTCCCGAAACTTGATTAACAATTACTATTTTCAGATGAGGAAATACCTCGACAAGGCTGTTCACAAGTTGGTTTTCGAAGGATCGATATTCATCACCTTCAAGACAGTGGAGGCTTGCATGAAATTCGTCGAAGGACCCGAATTGGAGTACAACGGGAAGAAGCTCGATAAGATGACGCAGTGAGTGATATTTTCTTTACACAGAAACCAAATACTCAAAACTTTTCTCTGGAAGGCTTCAATTAGGTTTTCGAAGGAAATTTTCTGTTGTTTCCTTTGACTGACTTCCGTCATAGCTTAACATTCGTATCACATTGGAATAACGATGACTGGACCCTGGAAAAGGCAAAGCGCCTTGTCCCTAGGCAATATACACTCTGCCTCTGAGGGAGCTATCAGGAGGGAGTCATCTAGATAATTAATAATGCGCACCCCGTCTGTCCAAAGATTTAGCCACCACTGGCCTCATAAGCTTATGAAAGGTGTAGGGAGAGGTTGATAAACCCATTGGCAGGCAGGTCGTGCAGTCCCCAAACTGGAAAACCAGGAATTTCCTATAAGAAGTATGTATGGGGATTAAATAAAAGGCATTTGTGAAGTCAATAACAACTGCATACATGTGGGGTTCCAAAAAATTTAAAACCGTTCTGTGGTCATCCAATTTAAAATGAACCTGTTGAACATAAGAGTTCAACTGCTTAAGATTAACAATAAACCGACCCTGGCTTTGGTACAGTGAAAACGGGCGACAGAAAACAGGGTCCAGAACGGGGGAATTTCGTGATAACCCCCATTGCTAAAAGCTCATTAATCTTAGAAGCTAAATTGCGGTCCCGATGCCTAAGGGGCCGTGGGGACCTTGGAGACGGCACCGAAAACAAGGGAGGTTCCTTGCGCCAGAGAAAACGATAGCCGCACACCCATTCAAGTACAGGACTACCTGGTTTGACCAGAGAAGCCCAAGTATGTACCCGCTTAGCCAAAATACCAGGACTAAAACTCACCGTGTCTAAGGACGCCTGTCCCGTCCCAAGCAACAATCCTGGCGCTGCACTGGGCGCTTGTTGCAAGTCGCCTGGCCCGTCAGCGCCAAGAGCAGGGCGCAAAGAGTTTCCCGATCTCGCAGAAGCGGCCGAGTAGCTTGAGCCCGCTTTTACAGAAGGCCGGGGAACTGTCTTCGATTGGGCCTGGGCCTCTTGGCCCCAGGAACCCAGCTGGTCATTAAATAAGGATTTTGGGCCCACTGGCTGTTTCATGGCCCGCTCAGCAATGGACGGCTTAAACTCCGTCAGAATCTGACGTTTCCGGGTGTTTGACAGACGGAATATAATATGCTGGCTGAGACAATGGAAACCGCATTGTAGACCAGATCTGCCAGTCTACCTCTATGTTGGACGTCAGCCCAATCAAAGTGGTTTTGGTCACCCAATAGGGTACACCCTTCCACTGAGGCCAGCACCGAGCTCAGGAGTAGCTCCTGCTGGTGAGCAACTGACCCATCCCGCTCCCTTGAGGAGGACGGGATCATAGCGGACACTGCAGAGTTGAGCACGGGAGCCGTGAACATTGAGACAATGGAAACCGCATTGTAGACCAGATCTGCCAGTCTACCTCTATGTTGGACGTCAGCCCAATCAAAGTGGTTTTGGTCACCCAATAGGGTACACCCTTCCACTGAGGCCAGCACCGAGCTCAGGAGTAGCTCCTGCTGGTGAGCAACTGACCGATCCCGCTCCCTTGAGGAGGACGGGATCATAGCGGGCACTGCAGAGTTGAGCACGGGGGTCGTTTTCCATCCAATTGAGTGATGGCTTGAAAAATAGCGCTCATTAGATCACGATTTTACCTTAAAACTAAATGTAGTTATTTCCCTATTTCTTAGGTAAATGAGGATAATACCAAATTTCGACGATCTCCTCCTGTTCCCATCCCAGAGATGACCAAAGAACGAAGAAAAGAGGTCATTTCTCGGTCCGCTTACGTCAAACACTTCCCCGATGATCACAATATGGATCAAATTTTGGAATTCTGCTCCGCGCACGCTCCGGACTATGAAAACGTCATTGTGAGTGTGAACAGTTTGTAACACAAGTAGTCTGTGAACAGATCCTCTCTTTTACGGCAATCAATTCCCAAAACTTGATTAACAATTACTATTTTCAGATGAGGAAATACCTCGACAAGGCTGTTCACAAGTTGGTTTTCGAAGGATCGATATTCATCACCTTCAAGACAGTGGAGGCTTGCATGAAATTCGTTGAAGGACCCGAATTGGAGTACAACGGGAAGAAGCTCGATAAGATGACGCAGTGAGTGATATTTTCTTTACACAGAAACCAAATACTCAAAACTTTTCTCTGGAAGGCTTCAATTAGGTTTTCGAAGGAAATTTTCTGTTGTTTCCTTTGACTGACTTCCGTCATAGCTTAACATTCGTATCACGTTGGAATAACGATGACTGGACCCTGGAAAAGGCAAAGCGCCTTGTCCCTAGGCAATATACACTCTGCCTCTGAGGGAGCTATCAGGAGGGAGTCATCTAGATAATTAATAATGCGCACCCCGTCTGTCCAAAGATTTAGCCACCACTGGCCTCATAAGCTTATGAAAGGTGTAGGGAGAGGTTGATAAACCCATTGGCAGGCAGGTCGTGCAGTCCCCAAACTGGAAAACCAGGAATTTCCTATAAGAAGTATGTATGGGGATTAAATAAAAGGCATTTGTGAAGTCAATAACAACTGCATACATGTGGGGTTCCAAAAAATTTAAAACCGTTCTGTGGTCATCCAATTTAAAATGAACCTGTTGAACATAAGAGTTCAACTGCTTAAGATTAACAATAAACCGACCCTGGCTTTGGTACAGTGAAAACGGGCGACAGAAAACAGGGTCCAGAACGGGGGAATTTCGTGATAACCCCCATTGCTAAAAGCTCATTAATCTTAGAAGCTAAATTGCGGTCCCGATGCCTAAGGGGCCGTGGGGACCTTGGAGACGGCACCGAAAACAAGGGAGGTTCCTTGCGCCAGAGAAAACGATAGCCGCACACCCATTCAAGTACAGGACTACCTGGTTTGACCAGAGAAGCCCAAGTATGTACCCGCTTAGCCAAAATACCAGGACTAAAACTCACCGTGTCTAAGGACGCCTGTCCCGTCCCAAGCAACAATCCTGGCGCTGCACTGGGCGCTTGTTGCAAGTCGCCTGGCCCGTCAGCGCCAAGAGCAGGGCGCAAAGAGTTTCCCGATCTCGCAGAAGCGGCCGAGTAGCTTGAGCCCGCTTTTACAGAAGGCCGGGGAACTGTCTTCGATTGGGCCTGGGCCTCTTGGCCCCAGGAACCCAGCTGGTCATTAAATAAGGATTTTGGGCCCACTGGCTGTTTCATGGCCCGCTCAGCAATGGACGGCTTAAACTCCGTCAGAATCTGACGTTTCCGGGTGTTTGACAGACGGAATATAATATGCTGGCTGAGACAATGGAAACCGCATTGTAGACCAGATCTGCCAGTCTACCTCTATGTTGGACGTCAGCCCAATCAAAGTGGTTTTGGTCACCCAATAGGGTACACCCTTCCACTGAGGCCAGCACCGAGCTCTGGAGTAGCTCCTGCTGGTGAGCAACTGACCCATCCCGCTCCCTTGAGGAGGACGGGATCATAGCGGACACTGCAGAGTTGAGCACGGGGGTCGTTTTCCATCCAATTGAGTGATGGCTTGAAAAATAGCGCTCATTAGATCACGATTTTACCTTAAAACTAAATGTAATTATTTCCCTATTTCTTAGGTAAATGACGATAATACCAAAATTCGACGATCTCCTCCTGTTCCCATCCCAGAGATGACCAAAGAACGAAGAAAAGAGGTCTTTTCTCGGTCCGCTTACGTCAAACGCTTCCCCGATGATCACAATATGGATCAAATTTTGGAATTCTGCTCCGCGCACCCTCCGGACTATGAAAACGTCATTGTGAGTGTGAACAGTTTGTAACACAAGTAGTCTGTGAACAGATCCTCTCTTTTACGGCAATCAATTCCCAAAACTTGATTAACAATTACTATTTTCAGATGAGGAAATACCTCGACAAGGCTGTTCACAAGTTGGTTTTCGAAGGATCGATATTCATCACCTTCAAGACAGTGGAGGCTTGCATGAAATTCGTCGAAGGACCCGAATTGGAGTACAACGTGAAGAAGCTCGATAAGATGACGCAGTGAGTGATATTTTCTTTACACAGAAACCAAATACTCAAAACTTTTCTCTGGAAGGCTTCAATTAGGTTTTCGAAGGAAATTTTCTGTTGTTTCCTTTGACTGACTTCCGTCATAGCTTAACATTCGTATCACGTTGGAATAACGATGACTGGACCCTGGAAAAGGCAAAGCGCCTTGTCCCTAGGCAATATACACTCTGCCTCTGAGGGAGCTATCAGGAGGGAGTCATCTAGATAATTAATAATGCGCACCCCGTCTGTCCAAAGATTTAGCCACCACTGGCCTCATAAGCTTATGAAAGGTGTAGGGAGAGGTTGATAAACCCATTGGCAGGCAGGTCGTGCAGTCCCCAAACTGGAAAACCAGGAATTTCCTATAAGAAGTATGTATGGGGATTAAATAAAAGGCATTTGTGAAGTCAATAACAACTGCATACATGTGGGGTTCCAAAAAATTTAAAACCGTTCTGTGGTCATCCAATTTAAAATGAACCTGTTGAACATAAGAGTTCAACTGCTTAAGATTAACAATAAACCGACCCTGGCTTTGGTACAGTGAAAACGGGCGACAGAAAACAGGGTCCAGAACGGGGGAATTTCGTGATAACCCCCATTGCTAAAAGCTCATTAATCTTAGAAGCTAAATTGCGGTCCCGATGCCTAAGGGGCCGTGGGGACCTTGGAGACGGCACCGAAAACAAGGGAGGTTCCTTGCGCCAGAGAAAACGATAGCCGCACACCCATTCAAGTACAGGACTACCTGGTTTGACCAGAGAAGCCCAAGTATGTACCCGCTTAGCCAAAATACCAGGACTAAAACTCACCGTGTCTAAGGACGCCTGTCCCGTCCCAAGCAACAATCCTGGCGCTGCACTGGGCGCTTGTTGCAAGTCGCCTGGCCCGTCAGCGCCAAGAGCAGGGCGCAAAGAGTTTCCCGATCTCGCAGAAGCGGCCGAGTAGCTTGAGCCCGCTTTTACAGAAGGCCGGGGAACTGTCTTCGATTGGGCCTGGGCCTCTTGGCCCCAGGAACCCAGCTGGTCATTAAATAAGGATTTTGGGCCCACTGGCTGTTTCATGGCCCGCTCAGCAATGGACGGCTTAAACTCCGTCAGAATCTGACGTTTCCGGGTGTTTGACAGACGGAATATAATATGCTGGCTGAGACAATGGAAACCGCATTGTAGACCAGATCTGCCAGTCTACCTCTATGTTGGACGTCAGCCCAATCAAAGTGGTTTTGGTCACCCAATAGGGTACACCCTTCCACTGAGGCCAGCACCGAGCTCTGGAGTAGCTCCTGCTGGTGAGCAACTGACCCATCCCGCTCCCTTGAGGAGGACGGGATCATAGCGGACACTGCAGAGTTGAGCACGGGGTCGTTTTCCATCCAATTGAGTGATGGCTTGAAAAATAGCGCTCATTAGATCACGATTTTACCTTAAAACTAAATGTAATTATTTCCCTATTTCTTAGGTAAATGAGGATAATACCAAAATTCGACGATCTCCTCCTGTTCCCATCCCAGAGATGACCAAAGAACGAAGAAAAGAGGTCATTTCTCGGTCCGCTTACGTCAAACGCTTCCCCGATGATCACAATATGGATCAAATTTTGGAATTCTGCTCCGCGCACGCTCCGGACTATGAAAACGTCATTGTGAGTGTGAACAGTTTGTAACACAAGTAGTCTGTGAACAGATCCTCTCTTTTACGGCAATCAATTCCCAAAACTTGATTAACAATTACTATTTTCAGATGAGGAAATACCTCGACAAGGCTGTTCACAAGTTGGTTTTCGAAGGATCTATATTCATCACCTTCAAGACAGTGGAGGCTTGCATGAAATTCGTCGAAGGACCCGAATTGGAGTACAACGGGAAGAAGCTCGATAAGATGACGCAGTGAGTGATATTTTCTTTACACAGAAACCAAATACTCAAAACTTTTCTCTGGAAGGCTTCAATTAGGTTTTCGAAGGAAATTTTCTGTTGTTTCCTTTGACTGACTTCCGTCATAGCTTAACATTCGTATCACATTGGAATAACGATGACTGGACCCTGGAAAAGGCAAAGCGCCTTGTCCCTAGGCAATATACACTCTGCCTCTGAGGGAGCTATCAGGAGGGAGTCATCTAGATAATTAATAATGCGCACCCCGTCTGTCCAAAGATTTAGCCACCACTGGCCTCATAAGCTTATGAAAGGTGTAGGGAGAGGTTGATAAACCCATTGGCAGGCAGGTCGTGCAGTCCCCAAACTGGAAAACCAGGAATTTCCTATAAGAAGTATGTATGGGGATTAAATAAAAGGCATTTGTGAAGTCAATAACAACTGCATACATGTGGGGTTCCAAAAAATTTAAAACCGTTCTGTGGTCATCCAATTTAAAATGAACCTGTTGAACATAAGAGTTCAACTGCTTAAGATTAACAATAAACCGACCCTGGCTTTGGTACAGTGAAAACGGGCGACAGAAAACAGGGTCCAGAACGGGGGAATTTCGTGATAACCCCCATTGCTAAAAGCTCATTAATCTTAGAAGCTAAATTGCGGTCCCGATGCCTAAGGGGCCGTGGGGACCTTGGAGACGGCACCGAAAACAAGGGAGGTTCCTTGCGCCAGAGAAAACGATAGCCGCACACCCATTCAAGTACAGGACTACCTGGTTTGACCAGAGAAGCCCAAGTATGTACCCGCTTAGCCAAAATACCAGGACTAAAACTCACCGTGTCTAAGGACGCCTGTCCCGTCCCAAGCAACAATCCTGGCGCTGCACTGGGCGCTTGTTGCAAGTCGCCTGGCCCGTCAGCGCCAAGAGCAGGGCGCAAAGAGTTTCCCGATCTCGCAGAAGCGGCCGAGTAGCTTGAGCCCGCTTTTACAGAAGGCCGGGGAACTGTCTTCGATTGGGCCTGGGCCTCTTGGCCCCAGGAACCCAGCTGGTCATTAAATAAGGATTTTGGGCCCACTGGCTGTTTCATGGCCCGCTCAGCAATGGACGGCTTAAACTCCGTCAGAATCTGACGTTTCCGGGTGTTTGACAGACGGAATATAATATGCTGGCTGAGACAATGGAAACCGCATTGTAGACCAGATCTGCCAGTCTACCTCTATGTTGGACGTCAGCCCAATCAAAGTGGTTTTGGTCACCCAATAGGGTACACCCTTCCACTGAGGCCAGCACCGAGCTCAGGAGTAGCTCCTGCTGGTGAGCAACTGACCCATCCCGCTCCCTTGAGGAGGACGGGATCATAGCGGACACTGCAGAGTTGAGCACGGGGGTCGTTTTCCATCCAATTGAGTGATGGCTTGAAAAATAGCGCTCATTAGATCACGATTTTACCTTAAAACTAAATGTAGTTATTTCCCTATTTCTTAGGTAAATGAGGATAATACCAAAATTCGACGATCTCCTCCTGTTCCCATCCCAGAGATGACCAAAGAACGAAGAGAAGAGGTCATTTCTCGGTCCGCTTACGTCAAACGCTTCCCCGATGATCACAATATGGATCAAATTTTGGAATTCTGCTCCGCGCACGCTCCGGACTATGAAAACGTCATTGTGAGTGTGAACAGTTTGTAACACAAGTAGTCTGTGAACAGATCCTCTCTTTTACGGCAATCAATTCCCAAAACTTGATTAACAATTACTATTTTCAGATGAGGAAATACCTCGACAAGGCTGTTCACAAGTTGGTTTTCGAAGGATCGATATTCATCACCTTCAAGACAGTGGAGGCTTGCATGAAATTCGTCGAAGGACCCGAATTGGAGTACAACGGGAAGAAGCTCGATAAGATGACGCAGTGAGTGATATTTTCTTTACACAGAAACCAAATACTCAAAACTTTTCTCTGGAAGGCTTCAATTAGGTTTTCGAAGGAAATTTTCTGTTGTTTCCTTTGACTGACTTCTGTCATAGCTTAACATTCGTATCACATTGGAATAACGATGACTGGACCCTGGAAAAGGCAGAGCGCCTTGTCCCTAGGCAATATACACTCTGCCTCTGAGGGAGCTATCAGGAGGGAGTCATCTGGATAATTAATAATGCGCACCCCGTCTGTCCAAAGATTTAGCCACCACTGGCCTCATAAGCTAATGAAAGGTGTAGGGAGAGGTTGATAAACCCATTGGCAGGCAGGTCGTGCAGTCCCCAAACTGGAAAACCAGGAATTTCCTATAAGAAGTATGTATGGGGATTAAATAAAAGGCATTTGTGAAGTCAATAACAACTGCATACATGTGGGGTTCCAAAAAATTTAAAACCGTTCTGTGGTCATCCAATTTAAAATGAACCTGTTGAACATAAGAGTTCAACTGCTTAAGATTAACAATAAACCGACCCTGGCTTTGGTACAGTGAAAACGGGCGACAGAAAACAGGGTCCAGAACGGGGGAATTTCGTGATAACCCCCATTGCTAAAAGCTCATTAATCTTAGAAGCTAAATTGCGGTCCCGATGCCTAAGGGGCCGTGGGGACCTTGGAGACGGCACCGAAAACAAGGGAGGTTCCTTGCGCCAGAGAAAACGATAGCCGCACACCCATTCAAGTACAGGACTACCTGGTTTGACCAGAGAAGCCCAAGTATGTACCCGCTTAGCCAAAATACCAGGACTAAAACTCACCGTGTCTAAGGACGCCTGTCCCGTCCCAAGCAACAATCCTGGCGCTGCACTGGGCGCTTGTTGCAAGTCGCCTGGCCCGTCAGCGCCAAGAGCAGGGCGCAAAGAGTTTCCCGATCTCGCAGAAGCGGCCGAGTAGCTTGAGCCCGCTTTTACAGAAGGCCGGGGAACTGTCTTCGATTGGGCCTGGGCCTCTTGGCCCCAGGAACCCAGCTGGTCATTAAATAAGGATTTTGGGCCCACTGGCTGTTTCATGGCCCGCTCAGCAATGGACGGCTTAAACTCCGTCAGAATCTGACGTTTCCGGGTGTTTGACAGACGGAATATAATATGCTGGCTGAGACAATGGAAACCGCATTGTAGACCAGATCTGCCAGTCTACCTCTATGTTGGACGTCAGCCCAATCAAAGTGGTTTTGGTCACCCAATAGGGTACACCCTTCCACTGAGGCCAGCACCGAGCTCTGGAGTAGCTCCTGCTGGTGAGCAACTGACCCATCCCGCTCCCTTGAGGAGGACGGGATCATAGCGGACACTGCAGAGTTGAGCACGGGGGTCGTTTTCCATCCAATTGAGTGATGGCTTGAAAAATAGCGCTCATTAGATCACGATTTTACCTTAAAACTAAATGTAATTATTTCCCTATTTCTTAGGTAAATGACGATAATACCAAAATTCGACGATCTCCTCCTGTTCCCATCCCAGAGATGACCAAAGAACGAAGAAAAGAGGTCTTTTCTCGGTCCGCTTACGTCAAACGCTTCCCCGATGATCACAATATGGATCAAATTTTGGAATTCTGCTCCGCGCACCCTCCGGACTATGAAAACGTCATTGTGAGTGTGAACAGTTTGTAACACAAGTAGTCTGTGAACAGATCCTCTCTTTTACGGCAATCAATTCCCAAAACTTGATTAACAATTACTATTTTCAGATGAGGAAATACCTCGACAAGGCTGTTCACAAGTTGGTTTTCGAAGGATCGATATTCATCACCTTCAAGACAGTGGAGGCTTGCATGAAATTCGTCGAAGGACCCGAATTGGAGTACAACGTGAAGAAGCTCGATAAGATGACGCAGTGAGTGATATTTTCTTTACACAGAAACCAAATACTCAAAACTTTTCTCTGGAAGGCTTCAATTAGGTTTTCGAAGGAAATTTTCTGTTGTTTCCTTTGACTGACTTCCGTCATAGCTTAACATTCGTATCACGTTGGAATAACGATGACTGGACCCTGGAAAAGGCAAAGCGCCTTGTCCCTAGGCAATATACACTCTGCCTCTGAGGGAGCTATCAGGAGGGAGTCATCTAGATAATTAATAATGCGCACCCCGTCTGTCCAAAGATTTAGCCACCACTGGCCTCATAAGCTTATGAAAGGTGTAGGGAGAGGTTGATAAACCCATTGGCAGGCAGGTCGTGCAGTCCCCAAACTGGAAAACCAGGAATTTCCTATAAGAAGTATGTATGGGGATTAAATAAAAGGCATTTGTGAAGTCAATAACAACTGCATACATGTGGGGTTCCAAAAAATTTAAAACCGTTCTGTGGTCATCCAATTTAAAATGAACCTGTTGAACATAAGAGTTCAACTGCTTAAGATTAACAATAAACCGACCCTGGCTTTGGTACAGTGAAAACGGGCGACAGAAAACAGGGTCCAGAACGGGGGAATTTCGTGATAACCCCCATTGCTAAAAGCTCATTAATCTTAGAAGCTAAATTGCGGTCCCGATGCCTAAGGGGCCGTGGGGACCTTGGAGACGGCACCGAAAACAAGGGAGGTTCCTTGCGCCAGAGAAAACGATAGCCGCACACCCATTCAAGTACAGGACTACCTGGTTTGACCAGAGAAGCCCAAGTATGTACCCGCTTAGCCAAAATACCAGGACTAAAACTCACCGTGTCTAAGGACGCCTGTCCCGTCCCAAGCAACAATCCTGGCGCTGCACTGGGCGCTTGTTGCAAGTCGCCTGGCCCGTCAGCGCCAAGAGCAGGGCGCAAAGAGTTTCCCGATCTTGCAGAAGCGGCCGAGTAGCTTGAGCCCGCTTTTACAGAAGGCCGGGGAACTGTCTTCGATTGGGCCTGGGCCTCTTGGCCCCAGGAACCCAGCTGGTCATTAAATAAGGATTTTGGGCCCACTGGCTGTTTCATGGCCCGCTCAGCAATGGACGGCTTAAACTCCGTCAGAATCTGACGTTTCCGGGTGTTTGACAGACGGAATATAATATGCTGGCTGAGACAATGGAAACCGCATTGTAGACCAGATCTGCCAGTCTACCTCTATGTTGGACGTCAGCCCAATCAAAGTGGTTTTGGTCACCCAATAGGGTACACCCTTCCACTGAGGCCAGCACCGAGCTCTGGAGTAGCTCCTGCTGGTGAGCAACTGACCCATCCCGCTCCCTTGAGGAGGACGGGATCATAGCGGACACTGCAGAGTTGAGCACGGGGTCGTTTTCCATCCAATTGAGTGATGGCTTGAAAAATAGCGCTCATTAGATCACGATTTTACCTTAAAACTAAATGTAATTATTTCCCTATTTCTTAGGTAAATGAGGATAATACCAAAATTCGACGATCTCCTCCTGTTCCCATCCCAGAGATGACCAAAGAACGAAGAAAAGAGGTCATTTCTCGGTCCGCTTACGTCAAACGCTTCCCCGATGATCACAATATGGATCAAATTTTGGAATTCTGCTCCGCGCACGCTCCGGACTATGAAAACGTCATTGTGAGTGTGAACAGTTTGTAACACAAGTAGTCTGTGAACAGATCCTCTCTTTTACGGCAATCAATTCCCAAAACTTGATTAACAATTACTATTTTCAGATGAGGAAATACCTCGACAAGGCTGTTCACAAGTTGGTTTTCGAAGGATCTATATTCATCACCTTCAAGACAGTGGAGGCTTGCATGAAATTCGTCGAAGGACCCGAATTGGAGTACAACGGGAAGAAGCTCGATAAGATGACGCAGTGAGTGATATTTTCTTTACACAGAAACCAAATACTCAAAACTTTTCTCTGGAAGGCTTCAATTAGGTTTTCGAAGGAAATTTTCTGTTGTTTCCTTTGACTGACTTCCGTCATAGCTTAACATTCGTATCACATTGGAATAACGATGACTGGACCCTGGAAAAGGCAAAGCGCCTTGTCCCTAGGCAATATACACTCTGCCTCTGAGGGAGCTATCAGGAGGGAGTCATCTAGATAATTAATAATGCGCACCCCGTCTGTCCAAAGATTTAGCCACCACTGGCCTCATAAGCTTATGAAAGGTGTAGGGAGAGGTTGATAAACCCATTGGCAGGCAGGTCGTGCAGTCCCCAAACTGGAAAACCAGGAATTTCCTATAAGAAGTATGTATGGGGATTAAATAAAAGGCATTTGTGAAGTCAATAACAACTGCATACATGTGGGGTTCCAAAAAATTTAAAACCGTTCTGTGGTCATCCAATTTAAAATGAACCTGTTGAACATAAGAGTTCAACTGCTTAAGATTAACAATAAACCGACCCTGGCTTTGGTACAGTGAAAACGGGCGACAGAAAACAGGGTCCAGAACGGGGGAATTTCGTGATAACCCCCATTGCTAAAAGCTCATTAATCTTAGAAGCTAAATTGCGGTCCCGATGCCTAAGGGGCCGTGGGGACCTTGGAGACGGCACCGAAAACAAGGGAGGTTCCTTGCGCCAGAGAAAACGATAGCCGCACACCCATTCAAGTACAGGACTACCTGGTTTGACCAGAGAAGCCCAAGTATGTACCCGCTTAGCCAAAATACCAGGACTAAAACTCACCGTGTCTAAGGACGCCTGTCCCGTCCCAAGCAACAATCCTGGCGCTGCACTGGGCGCTTGTTGCAAGTCGCCTGGCCCGTCAGCGCCAAGAGCAGGGCGCAAAGAGTTTCCCGATCTCGCAGAAGCGGCCGAGTAGCTTGAGCCCGCTTTTACAGAAGGCCGGGGAACTGTCTTCGATTGGGCCTGGGCCTCTTGGCCCCAGGAACCCAGCTGGTCATTAAATAAGGATTTTGGGCCCACTGGCTGTTTCATGGCCCGCTCAGCAATGGACGGCTTAAACTCCGTCAGAATCTGACGTTTCCGGGTGTTTGACAGACGGAATATAATATGCTGGCTGAGACAATGGAAACCGCATTGTAGACCAGATCTGCCAGTCTACCTCTATGTTGGACGTCAGCCCAATCAAAGTGGTTTTGGTCACCCAATAGGGTACACCCTTCCACTGAGGCCAGCACCGAGCTCAGGAGTAGCTCCTGCTGGTGAGCAACTGACCCATCCCGCTCCCTTGAGGAGGACGGGATCATAGCGGACACTGCAGAGTTGAGCACGGGGGTCGTTTTCCATCCAATTGAGTGATGGCTTGAAAAATAGCGCTCATTAGATCACGATTTTACCTTAAAACTAAATGTAATTATTTCCCTATTTCTTAGGTAAATGAGGATAATACCAAAATTCGACGATCTCCTCCTGTTCCCATCCCAGAGATGACCAAAGAACGAAGAGAAGAGGTCATTTCTCGGTCCGCTTACGTCAAACGCTTCCCCGATGATCACAATATGGATCAAATTTTGGAATTCTGCTCCGCGCACGCTCCGGACTATGAAAACGTCATTGTGAGTGTGAACAGTTTGTAACACAAGTAGTCTGTGAACAGATCCTCTCTTTTACGGCAATCAATTCCCAAAACTTGATTAACAATTACTATTTTCAGATGAGGAAATACCTCGACAAGGCTGTTCACAAGTTGGTTTTCGAAGGATCGATATTCATCACCTTCAAGACAGTGGAGGCTTGCATGAAATTCGTCGAAGGACCCGAATTGGAG
Source organism: Cyrtorhinus lividipennis (assembly GCA_019603395.1). Classification (NCBI taxonomy): domain Eukaryota; kingdom Metazoa; phylum Arthropoda; class Insecta; order Hemiptera; family Miridae; genus Cyrtorhinus; species Cyrtorhinus lividipennis. Next base: position 13,021,801 of record CM034007.1, read on the forward strand.
TACAACGGGAAGAAGCTCGATAAGATGACGCAGTGAGTGATATTTTCTTTACACAGAAACCAAATACTCAAAACTTTTCTCTGGAAGGCTTCAATTAGGTTTTCGAAGGAAATTTTCTGTTGTTTCCTTTGACTGACTTCTGTCATAGCTTAACATTCGTATCACATTGGAATAACGATGACTGGACCCTGGAAAAGGCAGAGCGCCTTGTCCCTAGGCAATATACACTCTGCCTCTGAGGGAGCTATCAGGAGGGAGTCATCTGGATAATTAATAATGCGCACCCCGTCTGTCCAAAGATTTAGCCACCACTGGCCTCATAAGCTAATGAAAGGTGTAGGGAGAGGTTGATAAACCCATTGGCAGGCAGGTCGTGCAGTCCCCAAACTGGAAAACCAGGAATTTCCTATAAGAAGTATGTATGGGGATTAAATAAAAGGCATTTGTGAAGTCAATAACAACTGCATACATGTGGGGTTCCAAAAAATTTAAAACCGTTCTGTGGTCATCCAATTTAAAATGAACCTGTTGAACATAAGAGTTCAACTGCTTAAGATTAACAATAAACCGACCCTGGCTTTGGTACAGTGAAAACGGGCGACAGAAAACAGGGTCCAGAACGGGGGAATTTCGTGATAACCCCCATTGCTAAAAGCTCATTAATCTTAGAAGCTAAATTGCGGTCCCGATGCCTAAGGGGCCGTGGGGACCTTGGAGACGGCACCGAAAACAAGGGAGGTTCCTTGCGCCAGAGAAAACGATAGCCGCACACCCATTCAAGTACAGGACTACCTGGTTTGACCAGAGAAGCCCAAGTATGTACCCGCTTAGCCAAAATACCAGGACTAAAACTCACCGTGTCTAAGGACGCCTGTCCCGTCCCAAGCAACAATCCTGGCGCTGCACTGGGCGCTTGTTGCAAGTCGCCTGGCCCGTCAGCGCCGCCGGCCGGGCACATTCGGCAGGGCGCAAAGAGTTTCCCGATCTCGCAGAAGCGGCCAAGTAGCTTGAGCCCGCTTTTACAGAAGGCCGGGGAACTGTCTTCGATTGGGCCTGGGCCTCCTGGCCCCAGGAACCCAGCTGGTCATTAAATAAGGATTTTGGGCCCACTGGCTGTTTCATGGCCCGCTCAGCAATGGACGGCTTAAACTCCGTCAGAATCTGACGTTTCCGGGTGTTTGACAGACGGAATATAATATGCTGGCTGAGACAATGGAAACCGCATTGTAGAGCAGATCTGCCAGTCTACCTCTATGTTGGACGTCAGCCCAATCAAAGTGGTTTTGGTCACCCAATAGGGTACACCCTTCCACTGACGCCAGCACTGAGCTCAGGAGTAGCTCCTGCTGGTGAGCAACTGACCCATCCCGCTCCCTTGAGGAGGACGGGATCATAGCGGACACTGCAGAGTTGAGCACGGGAGCCGTGAACATTGAGACAATGGAAACCGCATTGTAGACCAGATCTGCCAGTCTACCTCTATGTTGGACGTCAGCCCAATCAAAGCGGTTTTGGTCACCCAATAGGGTACACCCTTCCACTGAGGCCAGCACCGAGCTCAGGAGTAGCTCCTGCTGGTGCGCAACTGACCGATCCCGCTCCCTTGAGGAGGACGGGATCATAGCGGACACTGCAGAGTTGAGCACGGGGGTCGTTTTCCATCCAATTGAGTGATGGCTTGAAAAATAGCGCTCATTAGATCACGATTTTACCTTAAAACTAAATGTAATTATTTCCCTATTTCTTAGGTAAATGAGGATAATACCAAAATTCGACGATCTCCTCCTGTTCCCATCCCAGAGATGACCAAAGAACGAAGAAAAGAGGTCATTTCTCGGTCCGCTTACGTCAAACGCTTCCCCGATGATCACAATATGGATCAAATTTTGGAATTCTGCTCCGCGCACGCTCCGGACTATGAAAACGTCATTGTGAGTGTGAACAGTTTGTAACACAAGTAGTCTGTGAACAGATCCTCTCTTTTACGGCAATCAATTCCCAAAACTTGATTAACAATTACTATTTTCAGATGAGGAAATACCTCGACAAGGCTGTTCACAAGTTGGTTTTCGAAGGATCGATATTCATCACCTTCAAGACAGTGGAGGCTTGCATGAAATTCGTCGAAGGACCCGAATTGGAGTACAACGGGAAGAAGCTCGATAAGATGACGCAGTGAGTGATATTTTCTTTACACAGAAACCAAATACTCAAAACTTTTCTCTGGAAGGCTTCAATTAGGTTTTCGAAGGAAATTTTCTGTTGTTTCCTTTGACTGACTTCCGTCATAGCTTAACATTCGTATCACATTGGAATAACGATGATTATTCATTCGCATTTTGTTACATAATAACCATTCTGCGACTGTTTTCCAGGAGAGACTATAACGTGGCCAAGAGGAAGGAAAGAGTTGACAAAAAAGAAGCAATGAAGCAGGTATAAAATTAACATATTCATCTCCATGTTTAAAGTAGTACAGTTGATTTGCCCCTTTTGGTTGGTTATTCCTTGAATTTATTCAACTGTTTTCATGTAAAAGGTTAACCTCTCCGATTTGGCTCAACATTTTTTTCTGGGCGTTTTAAGGTGTCTAGATCAAAAAACCAAAATGTCCGTCCGCTGTCCGCGCCGTTTTTGGTAGTGGAAAATTTTCTAAAAATCTGAAATTTGGGTCACGCCGTTCCCGCCGTTTTTGGTAGTAGAAAATTTTCTAAAAATCTGAAATTTGGGTTCCCGGCCTAGGACGGTCCTCGAAACTTTTCAGCCCGATTGGACCGAATTTGGGCGGGGTAGGGGTCAAAATGTGCTTTTTTGAAAAATGGATTTTCGAGATTTTGGGCGATCTAGGCGAGTGGGGTATCATTTTCCACTAAATTTTGGACGCTGAATCCAATGAAATAGGTTCCAGAACGATCGGCACCTACTGGAAGAAGTTATCGGTCAAATAGGGTATGTATTACCCATTTCGCATGTCTGTTTTCGAAATCTCTGGTACTTGGGCATGTGGGGTATCATTTTCCACTAATATTTGGACCCTGAATCGAAGTCAACACAGTCAGCAGCGAGATTGGCCTGTACGATGTTAGCTGATCCGTTGGTTTGCCCAATGAGACATTTTGCACAATGTGGAGGGAATTTCGGGTTATTGGGCTTGGTGCAAGTTTTGGTATCGTGGTTTTTACCACATTTTACGCACTTTGGCTGCTTGCAGCAAACATTTTTGGTGTGCTCTTTTTATGTCATATCAATAGTATCGTGAATGCTTCCAATCAGGCTACCTACTATCTATTTGCCGACGACGCAGCAGTGTTAGTAACTGGTGCAAGTTGGGTAGGAACTTCCAAAAAAGCATAGGGTGTTCTTAATAATTTGAATGATTGGTTGCTGGACTATGTGTTTAAGATCAACGCAAGTAAAACCAAGTATTTGACTTTTGGCCAAATGGAAAATCAGGAAATCGCAGCTAACGCACTGTAAAGTACACGCCTGCTCTCAGGATAAACATAGATACCTTGGTGTGTTAATTGACCAAAACCTCACATGGGAACCGCATATCGATTTCGTCCGTTCTAAGCTGAAGAAATGTCTATTTATATTTAATAATTCACGTCGATTTTGTTATGTTTCTCACTAAGTGAGAAAAGTCTTGAAGAGTTTATCCCTAATTGTGTTGTAAAAATCACGTGCAGCTCTTGCTTGGTCCTTGGGCTTTGCCTTTGCCAAGCAATACTGATTCAATGTAACTATAGTTGTGAGTATTATTTCCTTGCAGGTTCTGTCTATTTTATGAATAAAGTTTCTCTATCTATCTATCTAACTCCACTAGCGCCGCCGCACGTGCGCAGTGGTTCCCGCCTCCCTCATATTTTGTGTGGACATAGCTTCCCCCTTCCCTGTTGAATCCAACTACTTTGTTGCCTGTTTCCTCTATTAATTGTCAACAACGGAGTTAACTCACATCAATCTCATCAATTTTTCAGTACTATTTCGGCGACTTCAACTTGCCCAGGGATAAATTTCTCCTTAAAGAAATGAAGGCCGACGATGGATGGGTTCCTCTCAAGACCGTGATCAAATTCAATAGGCTAGCTAGTCTCTCCACTGACGTGCGTGAAATTGCATCCGCCATAAAGAAATCAACAACTGGTTTGATGGAGGTTTGCATCACCCAATTGTTAAATGAGAATTTGTGTTCTGAACTGCAATAAAATAACGGTCGTTTTCCATCCAATTGAGTGATGGCTTGAAAAATAGCGCTCATTAGATCACGATTTTACCTTAAAACTAAATGTAATTATTTCCCTATTTCTTAGGTAAATGAGGATAATACCAAAATTCGACGATCTCCTCCTGTTCCCATCCCAGAGATGACCAAAGAACGAAGAGAAGAGGTCATTTCTCGGTCCGCTTACGTCAAACGCTTCCCCGATGATCACAATATGGATCAAATTTTGGAATTCTGCTCCGCGCACGCTCCGGACTATGAAAACGTCATTGTGAGTGTGAACAGTTTGTAACACAAGTAGTCTGTGAACAGATCCTCTCTTTTACGGCAATCAATTCCCAAAACTTGATTAACAATTACTATTTTCAGATGAGGAAATATCACGACAAGGCTGTTCACAAGTTGGTTTTCGAAGGATCGATATTCATCACCTTCAAGACAGTGGAGGCTTGCATGAAATTCGTCGAAGGACCCGAATTGGAGTACAACGGGAAGAAGCTCGATAAGATGACGCAGTGAGTGATATTTTCTTTACACAGAAACCAAATACTCAAAACTTTTGTCTGGAAGGCTTCAATTAGGTTTTTGAAGGAAATTTTCTGTTGTTTCCTTTGACTGACTTCCGTCATAGCTTAACATTCGTATCACATTGGAATAACGATGACTGGACCCTGGAAAAGGCAAAGCGCCTTGTCCCTAGGCAATATACACTCTGCCTCTGAGGGAGCTATCAGGAGGGAGTCATCTAGATAATTAATAATGCGCACTCCATCTGTCCAAAGATTTAGCCACCACTGGCCTCATAAGCTAATGAAAGGTGTAGGGAGAGGTTGATAAACCCATTGGCAGGCAGGTCGTGCAGTCCCCAAACTGGAAAACCAGGAATTTCCTATAAGAAGTATGTTATGTACTAAAACTCACCATGTCTAAGGACGCCTGTCCCGTCCCAAGCAACAATCCTGGCGCTGCACTGGGCGCTTGTTGCAAGTCGCCTGGCCCGTCAGCGCCAAAAGCAGGGCGCAAAGAGTCTCCCGATCTCGCAGAAGCGGCCGAGTAGCTTGAGCCTGCTTTTACAGAAGGCCGGGGAACTGTCTTCGATTGGGCCTGGGCCTCTTGGCCCCAGGAACCCAGCTGGTCATTAAATAAGGATTTTGGGCCCACTGGCTGTTTCATGGCCCGCTCAGCAATGGACGGCTTAAACTCCGTCAGAATCTGACGTTTCCGGGTGTTTGACAGACGGAATATAATATGCTGGCTGAGACAATGGAAACCGCATTGTAGACCAGATCTGCCAGTCTACCTCAACGTTGGACGTCAGCCCAATCAAAGCGGTTTTGGTCACCCAATAGGGTACACCCTTCCACTGAGGCCAGCACCGAGCTCAGGAGTAGCTCCTGCTGGTGAGCAACTGACCGATCCCGCTCCCTTGAGGAGGACGGGATCATAGCGGACACTGCAGAGTTGAGCACGGGAGCCGGGAAAATGTGGCAACGCTACATATCTATCCCTCAAGGAGGTGTAGGCCAACTTCGCATTTTGTTACATAATAACCATTCTGCGACTGTTTTCCAGGAGAGACTATAACGTGGCCAAGAGGAAGGAAAGAGTTGACAAAAAAGAAGCAATGAAGCAGGTATAAATTTAACATATTCATCTCCATGTTTTAAGTAGTACAGTTGATTTGCCCCTTTTGGTTGGTTATTCCTTGAATAAACAACCTGTTTTCATGTAAAAGGTTAACCTCTCCGATTTGGCTCAACATTTTTTTCTGGGCGTTTTAAGGTGTCTAGATCAAAAAACCAAAATGTCCGTCCGCCGTCCGCGCCGTTTTTGGTAGTGGAAAATTTTCTAAAAATCTGAAATTTGGGTCAGGCCGTTCGCGCTGTTTTTGGTAGTAGAAAATTTTCTAAAAATCTGAAATTTGGGTTCCCGGCCTAGGACGGTCCTCGAAACTTTTCAGCCCGATTGGACCGAATTTGGGCGGGGTAGGGGTCAAAATGAGCTTTTTGAAAAATGGATTTTCGAGATTTTGGGCGATCTAGGCGAGTGGGGTATCATTTTCCACTACATTTTGGACGCTGAATCCAATGAAATAGGTCCCAGAACGATCGGCACCTACTGGAAGAAGTTATCGGTCAAATTGGGTATGTATTACCCATTTCGCATGTCTGTTTTCGAAATCTCTGGTACCTGGGCGTGTGGGGTATCATTTTCCACTAAATTTTGGACCCCGAATCGATTGAAATGGGTCCGGGACCCGCTACACCCACTTTTCTCCCATTTGCCCCACGTTGAATCTCCATGCGCCTGGTCCGAGGTTTAAATTAGTCTCCATGTGCCTGGTTTGAGGAATAACCAACCCAGTGTGAGAATTTGCAGATTTTTTGAAAAAATGTCCTTGTATACTTACTGCAGCTCAAGAAAAACGGAGCTCAACGGGCAGAAAATGCAGAAGGCAATTTTGAAGAAAAATTGGATGCCCAAGAAACCGTCAAATTCCCCTTGGGAACTGTTGTCAACCTTACCGGCTTCAAGGAGAACAGTAAGACGAGACGTGAAATGATTAAAAAGGAAATCGAGAAATACGGCATCGCTGTTGCTTTTATTAATTTCAACATGGGTGAACATGCTGCCTGGGTTCCACTTGAACAGGAAGACGCCTAAACAGGTAAATTTATCGATTATGGCGGATCGTTGGTCGGTTTCTTGATAGTTCAAGCTGATTCGAGTTGTACTGAGGTTTTATTCTATTTCAGTTGGTGGAAACGGTTGCGAGAAAAGGTAAGACAATGAAAGTCGGCGATGATGAACTGGCCTTGAGGGTGCTAGAAGGCAATGAGGAAGCTGAATTCTTGGTGAGAGCCAAAGAGCAGCAGTTGAAGAGGAAATCCGACAAACGTAGGTTAAAGAGGCATGCAAGAAAAGAAGATGAGTATTGGCGAACCCATTGGGTTGGAAACGCCTATGGATGCCTGTCGAAACGAGGTAGAAGCACAATGCCTCGCTGGCCATAATATGGCTAAACCGGATGTGGGTTGTTAACATTTAAGATCGTTTATACCGTTTTTTTCATCTTGTTTGTATCTGAAATTGATAAATTTTTCCTTTTTGCACCGTCATTTTTATGAGTTACCCGTGAAATCAACCTACCATTACCTAAAACATGATCCAACGCAAGAGAACTCACGTTGCTCTGGTGCATGGTCCAGGAGCAATCTCAATTTGCGTAATTCAAAAATAATAATTCCAGGAACGATGAGCAGATGATGATTATCCAATAAGTAGCTGAAATAACTGAGTTGAGGGATGACGTGGCCAACAGTGGATTTGAGAATCCACAAGTGTGTAGTGTTCCTACCTTCTGGGAACTGCAGAGAATATGAGGCGAGGATGAAAGAAGGATTTTCTCCTTAATAACAGGCGACAGGAGGATACCATATAGACCTACAAATAAGGAACTATCATGGGGTAGATCACAGGAATTTGCAACATTATGAGTTTTAAAAACTTATTCTCAGAGGGATTTTATTTGATGAGATGTGCATGTTGAAAAACTATATGGGAGGAACACATCAACGCACGCAGGACGATGCTGTTACATTTCTCAGTGACAGTGAAGACCAACTATTGATTATGCAGCTGCCTGCTTTACGGACGCGCAAGATGTACTGAATGCCAAGCTAAAAAAAGCCTTTAATGCCGCGGTTCGCTATATATATGATGGTACGATTGACGAACATATTTTAAAAAGCTCGAATGGTTAAATAGAATAGAAAGCATATGATAGAAAGCATAAGGATCTTCAATAGAAATGTGGAGCTGTTGATGCAAAAACTGTGATGCAATTCAAACCGGTATTTTGAGAAGCTGATGATTGAAGATTAGTGTTGGAGAGAAAATCTATGTTGTATTTTATCTAATTAATTTAATTATTGGTTTTGAAATAAGCAGAAATTTATTTTGGAGTTTTTTTTATTTTAATTACATTTGAAGTTATTATTATGCTATCCTCACTAATTTTATTTATGTTATTTTATAAAATGTATCTGTCCTGGGCTTTTAGCCTAATGCAGGGCAGATTGATAAATGAATCAATCAATGCTCGAATGGACGCGTGAGTAAAAATTATATTTTCCATCATTAGAGACTGTGAAGAAGACATCCAAAGAAGTATTATGGAAAGAGAACTCGTCTGGTATAGATGGTAACTAACACCAGGAGGAATTAACCTAGACCATCCCTGTTATCCTATTATGTTGTACACAACTGTTGTTCTCTATGAGGAAATCAAAAATAGTTCGTTAATCAAGCATCGTCAAACCCTGCAGTGGTACATACTTTTTACAAAGCTAGATCAAGTAGTATATACTGACATATACCCTTCTTTTCAACCAATTTAAAACCTGATTGAATTTTAAACTGTTCCTTATCTGTTATCCAAATTGACTAAGGAAGGTTGAACACCTCAATTTCCAGTCCTGGTTTTTCACCAATTAGTGCACAGTGTATTCAGTCTTGTGGAGATCCCCCACGTATTCAACTATTCAGGTGAATATATTGAAGGGATGCAGTATAAGTAATGGACAAACATGTTATAAAAAGTATTTGAAAAAATGTATTTTTGGATCAAAACTACTCTCTGAACCTTTGAGACTTAATTGAGAACACAATCATTTTCATAAAGTACAACTTGGAGTAAAACCAATGCCTTGAACTCAAAATCATAGTATGACTCAATTTGGGAACAGAATCTGCAGATATCACTTGTGAATTCAATGAAGGGATGATCTGGGATCAATCTCGCTCAGCTATTTCAGTCAGATGCTTATCCACCTCGCTGACGGTCAGCAAACTGGAAAGAGATCAGTAAATGAATTAGATTTTCACTAATAAAAACGAGGGGAGGCTTAGTTGACTCCATCCATTCACTACTGAAATATAATATGAAAAAGGTAGGTCGCCAGATTTACCGGAACTTGGGGTCTTGTTGGGTGACGATTCCCACTTCCAGTTCAGTTGGCTTCAAGTCGATAGATAGGACAGCTTGAAGGCACGAGATTGCCAACTATTCAAAGATGGTTAGAAACAGTTGAAGAAAAACCGATAAATAATAGACAATGCGTACCAAGTAAAATGTCTTACATACAGAAATAGGTCCAAAATATAAATCATTAGGTATGTCTGTGTGACGTTAAACTCAAGAACCAGAGTTATCACAGAATAATACAGGTTTGGAGACACTTGACAATAAGAAGGACCTTCTATTATTCTCATATGGAAATAGGAATAATGTTTTAGAATGAAAGCCTTTAATATACAGGGTGTCCCAGGAGTTCTCCCCCTCCCCTCACCATTCTGAAATTGTCTAAATGGGAGTTACACAAACATAATTATTTTATTTTAAGGGGGGATGTTGAGGTTGCGAACCAAAACATCCACATATCAATTAACTCATCTACAGTCAAACCACTCATTCTTATTTTAAATGCAAACCCCAGATTTTTAATGCAGATTCGGAATCTACCCAAAAATTCATGAAAACTTGATCCCTCAACCATTTTTTTGGTTGGTTATTCCTTGAAATCCGACACTGGCCAAATTAAGAAAGAGCTACAAACATCTAGTTTTTTGCCAATTTCCTAGCTATTTGGGGTTCAATTAAGAAGATAAAAAAATTGGTAAGGCCACAAGCTCTGGTAAGTACAAAATTTGAGATGTTTCCAATTGGGAACATTGGCCAGTTTGGTTAGCTCTTCTATACTAGGACCCTCTATCACCTCCCCCTGAACGTTGTTTGAACTAGAATTCCAAGGTGTTTTTTTTAATTAAAAAAAAATATTTACTTTTCATGGAGTTGTTAATAATGAATAGAAAGTGTAATTTAAATTTATTGCTGGAGTTAAAAATAAGCCCTAAGTTCTTATGTTCTACTGACTCCTTCAGAAGCGTTCCTTCAGAAACGGATATACATAACAGAAAGCAACGTGATACATTTTTAACAGTTTTCACACAAACGAATTGAATCAGAATAAGGGAAAACATCAATTTAGAGGGACAATAAAAGCATAATAACAGCATCTATCCAACATTGTGATAGAGGAAAGCATTTCAGATGGAGCCTTTTTTCACATAGCTGCCATGTTTGTCTAAAATGTTGACTCCGCTCATCCCCTGGTTGTACTTCTTGATGAGATCAGGCTGCAGAATCTCAACGTACTTTTTCTCACTACCACAGAACCGCTTTGCTTTACCGAGAGCCTCGTGAGTATATAATAAGGAACCATGGATTCATGGAAAATTCCAAATTGGGTGAGTTTTTTATTAAGCTCGGCACAGAACGGCTCAATTTTTCCCGATTTGTCCCTGGGTTGCAATTGATCGTTGTCCATCAAATAATATATACGTGGTAAATAGTTCATAACGCCTAGGTAAGAAACCTTGACAGGTACATTGGCCACTACCCAAACCGGCAAATGTTCCCAATTGGGAACGTCACTGTTTCAGCGGTCATAAATCAAATCTGAATGACAGAAAAATCACACAACGCACATCACCTTGTTCAATAGACTTTCAAGTAGTTTCAATGTACAATGGGGGGAGGGGAGGGGAGAACAACTTGTAGGACACCCTGTATGGTTCTGAATACCTAGTAGGAGTGAGGATTGGTTCAATTTAGTTGAAAAAGAATCACCCAACAATAAATGAATAAAGTAATTTAAAAATGAATATAAAGGTGCTCATAAACAGTCATAGTTCTTCCATATCCTTTCATTTGGGTTTTGACCATTATTTTTCTTCTTTGTGATGGATGACCCACAACAGAACATACGAATGTGCGATGTTGGTTAGCTTTGGGAAAAAAGCGCATTTCCTCGAGGGAAATAATTTTTTTTAGGAACTCACTTCAACAATCTCATCAGTGCCCACGAGTTTCTTTTTCTTCTTCAATTTCTTCTCAATGTAGGAGTTGACTTCGATCTGTTTCGCGCCAACACCGACGCCCCGGAATGAGCAGAAGTAGCCAGCTGGATCAGTTTTGTAGATTTGAGGTCCTTTCTCAGCATCAATGGCGATTAGAACCATGCCTACGAACGTAAAAATGCATTACTCACAAGCTGGCACGCCTCAACACGCCATATTTGTAGGTATAGAACAGTTTAAGCAATTTCATTTTGTAGGAGTTCAGAAATAGTATGCTGCGTACTATGAGATAGACATTACTATTATTATTATTTTAATTTTTTTTTTTTTGTAACTTACTGCATCCCAGAGGTCTCATCTCAGCATTTTGAGTATACACTTGAGATATGTCAGCCATGCGCTGAGTAAGAACATCAACGGGGATCTCGTACCCGTACTTGTATTTGAAGTAGCTTGCCTCATAACGAGCGCGGTTCACTTGAGACCGAGAGTCCCCTGAAAAGATTATGTCAAAAGATAGATTATGTCAGTCTACGTTCGCTCCTGTAAGAGGAAACACCGTCCGCTCACGCTCCATTTGCCATCTCACCTAAACGGACTTTCCAATTAACGGTTTGCTACCAGATTCGGCCATAATCACGCTCAGGTCGCCATTCATCGCTGTGCGAATTTTGGTGTGATCTGGCTCTGTATCCAGCCCTCAAGAAGTGAGTGATTGAACTAATTATTATTCTCGTTTCTGATCGAATATTGGAACCACGTGCCGGTGCCCGCTATCGCTATCGCCGATACCCCACCTTTGCGTCGTCTCCCACTCTCTGTCGCCTCCTACCTCCGAAAGCACGTCTTTCCTCTCACGGCTATCTCCCATCTCGTCGACACTGTCAATATTGCTCCAGTCGGAACTTGAACAGCTATGGACTGCGCCCGTTGCCCTAAAAAGTTGTTAGCCGAGGACGTTATATGTTGCGTATTTTGCGGAGGTTCCTATCACTTTATATGCGCTGGCATGAAGAAGGATAACTTCAGAAAAATGAATAAAACCAATAGAGCAAACTGGAAGTGCACCGATTGTCGAGCCTCTGCTGACAAGTTGGAGAGCCTATTACTGGGCCTAAAGAAAGATCTCAAAGATGATGTCGATTCCCTCGGATCAACACTGAAAGAAAATACGTCCGATCTCAAGGCTCTAAAACGAGACACTGAAGCCATCAAATCGGAGTTACTGGCGAAGTTTTCCGAGTTGTCAACTAAGTTAGATACTTGTCTTAACAACTACGAGACTCTCAAGGCCCAAGTAGGTGACTTGCGAACCGATTTCGATGTCAAGATTGGCGAAATGGACCGGCGGATACATTCCTTGGAGCATTCTGAGCCAGTGTCGGGGCCTGGCACTGTTGGTGGGCTTGGCTCTCGGGAACTGGAGGTGGCCGTTCATGAGGCCGAAGAGAGGCTGCGTCGGGCTGCGAATATTTTGGTTTTCAAAGTCCCTGAATCGACCCTTACCTCGAAGATCGCGGCTGCAGAGGACGACTTGTCCAAAATTAATGTTGCCCTCGATAAACTGAAGCCCGACTTCAGAAGCCTTGTGAGGTCCATTTCCAGAATCGGCAAGTGGAAATCTGATAGCATTAGACCAATCAAGGTAGTGTTCGACCTCCCCTCCACAGCAACCAGCGTCCTAATGGCTAATCGCTCTTCTCGGCCGCCGGTTTTTGAGCTGACAAAACTCAAGCACAGCGTGATTACTTAAGGCAATTGCGTGAGGAGTTAAGACGCTTGCACGATGAAGGTGATACGAGCATGACTATACGCTACGTATCGGGTATCCCCTCTATTGTCCCTGTTAATCCTAGCCAAAGCCCTAATGACTCTGGGTCAAAACATAGGTTGATTGTTCGGGGAATGACCAACCAAAACGAGCGAGCCCCAAAACCCTCTCCGGGTTTTACCAAAATGTAAGGGGCCTAAACACAAAACTTACAATAATTTCTCTCCAAGCACCTCTCACTACGTACGATTTGTCATATTCACCGAAACATGGCTCAAGGATAATGTGGAGACGCACGAACTCGGCTTTCATGGCTACTCGTTATATCGGACCGACCGCTCTTGCTGCAGTTACTCCTTGCTGACTCTCCCCCTCATATTAATTTATTCGCCGCTTCGACCTCATCTCTGAAGACATCCCTTCGTGTTTTCTTTTTCTTTTTTGCCCCTCCTTTGTGATTGTGTACATGGACGATTAGAAGTTATCATAATCTCTTCCCCCACTGAATTGTAACTTTTTTTCTTTAATAATTTTTGCCACGATTCTTTTTTTTCATTGTAATTGGGCTTGTTCCCGTATTTGTAATAAATAAATAAAATAATAAATAAATAAATAAAAGATGAAACCTGAAAATTCCTTCACATGGGTTGGTTATTCCTCGGACCAGGCGCATGGAGACTCATTTCTTCAACATGGAGAAAATGGGGGAAACAGTGGGTGTGGCGGGTATCAGACCCGTTCCAATCGATTCAGGGTCCAAAATTTAGTGGGAAATAATACCCCACACGCCTAGGTACCAGAAATCTCGCAAACACACATTTGAAATGGGTAGATAGGTACCCATTTTGACCCATAACCTCAATCAGAGGGCACCAATTGTTCCGGGAGCCATTTAATTGGATTCAGCGTCCGAAATGTAGTAAAAAATGATACCCCACACGCCTAGACCGCCAAAAAACTCGAAAATCCGGTTTTCGAAATACACATTTTGACCGCTACCCCGCCCAAATTTGGTCCAACCGGGCTGAAAAGTTTCAAGGACCAACTAGAGCCGGAAACGGACCCCTGACCCAAATTTCAGGTTTTTAGAAAATTGTCTACTACCAAAGTCGGCGTGGACGGCAGACGACGTACGGCCATTAGCTATTAGGCCGGGTACACACATTGAGGATTTCCAGAGTGGAATTCCTTTGAGGAAAACCTCAGAGGCGGCCGGAGCCGGACGGAGCATCCACGCGACGCGCGAGGTCTTTTGAGGAAAACTGTGTAGTTGTAGTGGCCGGAACCCCGGCCTCAGGCGGTCTTTCCAAAAATTGGAAAGGCCTGGCGGCCTGTACAGTCCGCCTCATCGGAAGGCCTCGACCCGTCCACACGGTCCGGTCGGCCGGAGAGGTTGGCCTCTCCGGAAATCCTCAAGGTGTGTACCCGGCCTTAGACTTTCTTGATCTAGTCGCCTTGAAACGCCCAGAAAAAAAATGTTGGGCAAAATTGGAGAGACTTTTAGCATGAAAACAGGTTAATTAGAATCCTGCCGTTATCAATGTTGTACGTATGTTTTTATTGCTCAGAGAAATTTCTTTAATTGTCGTGTTACAACCGGTTGTTGCTGGGTGGATTTCTTTTTAGTTGATTCGTCGAGTGTCGCAGTGACGGATATAACTTGATTCTGAAGGGGCTGAAGCGAGATTCCCGTAAAATCAGCGTGAAACCGGACAAACGGCTCGATTGATCCTCTTATCACTACCTGGGGGTTACTCTCTCGCCTCGTCTTTCTTCAACCTTCACTTCTCCGAGAGAGCGGCGGCTGCCAAGTTGGGAATGAATTCAACCTACCGATCGATTTTCTGCCAGTCTGTGCTCCCAGTCCCTGCCAGGACCAAGGTGAACACTGCAGTAACAAAAGCAATACTGTTAGCAATATTGCTATGGAGCACAGGTATGGGGCTTCACGCAGTCCACAGTAATTGAACAGGTGCAGAGATACTTCATAAAATCAATGTTTGGCCTCCCAAAGAACACTCCAAACTACTTAATTTACACTGAGTCTGGTTTGGGACCGATTTACGCCGAGACTGTCATGCTGGCGGGCAGATATTTAATAAAAGGCGCTGAGGATGGCGGAGCATCGCTACCCTCGGCGGATCGCCCAGGAGCTCGTTAGGCGAAAGGTGGGTTCGTTTGCCCACTGGAAGGATCCAGCTCACCAGTTTTCATGTTCTTTTGATAATGACCCAGGAAATTAGAGCAACTGGGGTCCGCAGCTGGGGGCGTTGACGGTGCAAAGCAGTCTCGGAACCTGTTGTATACTGTGCTTGGTTTGGAGGTAAAACTGGCCGACCTGCGGGGCGGAGCGGTGCACATCCCGCTGTGGGCCACTAAATGGATCCTGAAGCTGCGGGGGGCGCTTCTCCCACCAACGATGGTATATATTGGAGATAATTCGAGCCGCCTCTGCTCCCTTTGCAACGTGGGTGAGAATGAGGACGTCATACACTTCTTCGCCAGCTGCCCAGTTCTGGCGGACTTAAGGGCGAGATTCCTGGGGTTCAGTGTGCGGGCCATGAACGAGCAGTATTCATTTTGGACTCCAGAGAATGGTGGATCGACGTGGCGAGAATCGCATACCATACCTGGAGGTATTGCACTGCGTTGGTGGCAGAGTCCAATTGGTGACTGCAAGGGTGTAAATTATTAAACGATAAGGATGATTATGAGGGATAGTTGTGTAGGGATGGTTAGAGTTTATAAGTGGTATTTGGAGAGAGGTTTATTGTGTTGTATGTTTGTAATTGTCTTGTGGTGGAAATCCCAGTCAGCCCGGCAGACGGGCAACACGTCCAGAGCCTACCATGTTTAGTTTTAATGTAGATTAAATTTGATTATGATAAAAATCAATGTAAGTGATGAATGAATTCGCAAAATAAACATATTTTCTTCTTCTTCTAGTACTGAGAAATAAAAAGTGAATGAAATTCTGGACAATACGCACCAACCATGCCTGTCATGACACAGCCAATCGTGTCCGTTATTCTGTAGAGATGAGTGACAGTCTTTGGGTCAATGAGCTTATCCTGAAAAAAAAAAAATAAAATAAATAAAATAAAATAAATAAATAAACGATGCAAATTCTTTCACATGGGTTGGTTATTCCTTGGACCAGGCTCATGGAGACTCATTTCTTCAACATGGGCGAAACAGTGGGTGTGGTGGGTCCCAGACCCATTCCAATCGATTCAGGGTCCAACATTTAGTAGAAATTGATACCCCACATGCCTAGGTACCAGAAATCTCGAAAACACATATTCAAAATGGGTAGATAGACACCCAATTTGACCCATAACCTCTTTGTCCGAAATTTAGGGGAAAATACTACCCCACACGCCTAGATCGCCAAAAATCTCGAAAATCAATTTTTCAAGATACGCATTTTGACCCCTACCCCGTCCAAATTTGGGCCGATCGGGCTGAAAAGTTTCGAGGAGCAACTATAGCTAGGAACGGCGCCCTTACCGTAATTTCAGATTTTTAGAAAATTTTCTGGCGTGGACGGCTTTTTGATCTAGACACCATGAAACGTCCAGAAAAAATCTTGGGCCGGATTGGAGATATTGACTTTTGGCGTGAAAACATAGGTTGATTATTCGAGAAATAACCAACCAAAAAAACATGGATGTGAGCTTTGTTAGCATATCCTGCCACATCAGATCAATTGCCGCTGCCAAAAACCTTACCGGAATCTTCTTCTGAGTGCAAATAACGGCCGCATCTTCACCTTTGATGGCAACCGTCGTAAGTCCACCGGCGTTTATGGCCTTGAAGGCGTACTCTGAAACAATGTTTTACTTAAAGTTAGTCGTGACAAGCAATGATGAGTTCAGCTGGTTACTTGTTAATGCCAGTTAATTCGCACTGCTTCTTACGTACAGCCGAAGTAAAAAAGGTCTGATATTCCTTGCATAGTTTTGGTTTGGCCAATACCTACTTAACCGGAGTAGGTTACCTACGTGACCGGTAGTTCATGTTAGTGAAATTTAAGAGTGGGTCAATGTGACTTCACCTCACATCTTTTCTTTTCTCCGCATTATCATGAAGCTTAACATACTCTAAATGTGGCTTAGGAGAACGTCATGGGAGAGCAAAGGGATTTCAGGGATTTTCATATTTCCACGCCAAAATACCTGTTACTATTTTGATTATTTTAGTGAACGCATCGGACACATCAAGTCACACAGGACATTTTTCCCTTTAGACTTCTCAGGGGGTTTGATCCTTCACACGATACTTCAAAGGGCTTACGAGGGCCCAGTAAACAAATGCCGACGAGGATGTCAAAAGAAACGAACGCCGGAGCCTGAAGTTCAGGTCAAAATCACCATGCGCAACTTCCATCTTCCAATATAAACAAAATCATAAGCAAAATCAAATTCCAATTCTCACTAACTATTGGATATCAACTTACCAACTTGGTACAGGCGCCCTTCTGGCGAGAACACAGTAATGTGACGGTCAAAGCCGGCGCTAGTTCCCCTAGACATGATCTGGGAAAAATATTCTCATAACTATAAGAACTTGAATAAACACTTAAGCTACAGAAATCTAATATTTAAACTAAGGGATGAAACAACTGACAAGCCAAATGACAATCAAATTCTGAACGTCGCTTGTTCGAAGGGGGAGAAATGACGAGCGCTAACCGTGTTGTAACCTCCTCGCAGTAGGTTCAACCTTAACACACAACTCATCCTCTTCTTCTTTTTCAGAGCAAAAGCTTTGTGTCTTCTCTGTGCAAATCCATTAACCTGAACTAACCAAGGTCGAGGTGTGAAAAAATAATTTCCCAATACTTCATGACATCTGGCGGGCGAGAGGCATTCACATTGGAGGGAGGAGGAAGTAGGTACCCAGAAAAGTTGGGGGCAGAAAATGTTGGAGATAAATAAAAGATGGGACTGCCCATTGTATCCAGTCAACATCAAAACAAATCAGCACGCTAAAATGGACTGAGATTAGATTATTATCATTAAAAAACTATTATTGACATAAATATTATGTGTACTTGTTAATTCTGCAGTCAACTATTAATTGAGTAATAACCACCATACTTTTATAACAAATGAACAGGAATACTTCGTATTAGTTGAACAAAGCCACAGAACACTGCTTGATCAGTCGGATTATATTACTAATAACTAAAACTACTAGTACTAAGTGACAGAAAGGCAAATGGGCAATCGACCGTATACCTGCAAAACCTCGTAAGTCCGAATTTTCCCAAAAGTAAGGTTTTGAGGTTTTTTGATAAGAGTAGCCTTACTCCTTACACTTCATTGTCCACAGCTCAGGTTTCAGTCTAGGACAATGACAATGATTTTATATTATATTATTTTATTACTGATTTTATTATTTTATATGATTTTATATTTTATATTATTAGGTGTTGTTTATTTTTTTTTAAGCAATGGCCGTGAAAAAATGGCTCATGTGACGTCATCAATAACGATTGGTGTGCTCTCGATATCTGTGCCGCCATGTTGTTTATTGACGCCATTCATTTCAACATACTGGAAGTGACGACTGACGCTCAACGATTCGTGCCGCTGCCATTGAATTCATCTCGCCTGCGAACTCTTATTGTACCATGGACGATGTAATGCTAATTGCTACCGATGATTCTCCAGCAATCTGGGAGAATCATGCTAAGATCATCCACCAAATCGAGGTGAGCTATATTCATAGTCAATTTTTCAATGTAAGTTTCCCCTCTCTGACCCATGTGGTAGCTGCAAACAATATCGTATCTGCGCAGTTGCTGGCGAAGTTGTAGCAAATATTTACTCTACTGCCTTCTGTAGAATTATCAACTATTCGTATTTTGAATATGTATACGAGCTGAACGCAGCAGGTTTCTGGGTCATACCACCCTCAGCTTGGAGCACCAAACATGTTGGATACCTCGGCCCCGGCAATGCACGCCGAGCAGCAGGTGGACTGTGTTAGCCTGCTGTTAGATCTTTTTCGAGAGCATCCCGTTTTATGGAAAGTGAAGGACAAAGATTATTACAGTAAATCCTCGAACCAGGCGTACCTCGGCACTTTGGCTGCTTGCAGCAAACATTTTTGGTGTGCTCTTTTTATGTCATATCAATAGTATCGTGAATGCCTCCAATCAAGCTACCTACTATCTATTTGCCGACGACGCAGCAGTGTTAGTAACTGGTGCAAGTTGGGTAGAAACTTTCGAAAAAGCTTAGGGTGTTCTTAATAATTTGAATGATTGGTTACTGGACAATGTGTTTACGATCAACGCAAGTATGTAAAACCAAGTATATAACTTTTGGCCAAATGGAAAATCAGGAAATCGCAGCTAACGCACTGTAAAGTACACGCCTGCTCTTAGGATAATCACGATGAATGTGACGAACTTGAATGAGTGCCGTATCATGGATACCTTGGTGTGTTAATTGACCAAAACCTCACATGGGAACCGCATATCGATTTCGTCCGTTCTAAGCTGAAGAAATGTCTATTTATATTTGATAATTCACGTAGAACGGTTAAGGAAAATGTATATACAATATATATACAACCCTGGTTCAGTCGGTCCTCCAATTTGGTTTCTTAGCTTGGGGCTCTGCTGTTAAGACCCATAAGCAAAATATCGTTGTTCTACAAAAATGTATTCTCAAAGTCATGTATGGTAAAAGGAAAACGTTTCCTAGCAATGAGATACTCCATTTATCAAAACGCTTTACTACCACTCAGCTGTTTTTGAAAAACTGAACTATGTTCTATTACAAGCATCCCCACCTTCTTGTAAGAGAGACGCTTATAAAAAACTAGTCTATGATTGTTTAATCAAACGAGGCTAATAAATCCTGACATGTACGATTATTAAGTTGAGTACGTGGTTTGCACTAGGAGGAATTTTGTTATGTTTCTCACTAAGTGAGAAAAGTCTTGAAGAGTTTATCCCTAATTGTGTTGTAAAAATCACGTGCAGCTCTTGCTTGGTCCTTGGGCTTTGCCTTTGCCAAGCAATACTGATTCAATGTAACTATAGTTGTGAGTATTATTTCCTTGCAGGTTCTGTCTATTTTATGAATAAAGTTTCTCTATCTATCTATCTAACTCCACTAGCGCCGCACGTGCGCAGTGGTTCCCGCCTCCCTCATATTTTGTGTGGACATAGCTTCCCCCTTCCCTGTTGAATCCAACTACTTTGTTGCCTGTTTCCTCTATTAATTGTCAACAAAGGAGTTAACTCACATCAATCTCATCAATTTTTCAGTATTATTTCGGCGACTTCAACTTGCCCAGGGATAAATTTCTCCTTAAAGAAATGAAGGCCGACGATGGATGGGTTCCTCTCAAGACCGTGATCAAATTTAATAGGCTAGCTAGTCTCTCCACTGACGTGCGTGAAATTGCATCCGCCATAAGGAAATCAACAACTGGTTTGATGGAGGTTTGCATCACCTAATTGTTAAATGAGAATTTGTGTTCTGAACTGCAATAAAATACCGGTCGTTTTCCATCCAATTGATTGATGGCTTGAAAAATAGCGCTCATTAGATCACGATTTTACCTTAAAACTAAATGTAATTATTTCCCTTTTTCTTAGGTAAATGAGGACAATACCAAAATTCGACGATCTCCTCATGTTCCCATCCCAGAGACGACCAAAGAACGAAGAAAAGAGGTCATTTCTCGGTCCGCTTACATCAAACGCTTCCCCGATGATCACAACATGGATCAAATTTTGAAATTCTGCTCCGCGCACGCTCCGGACTATGAAAACG
The DNA here is from genome assembly GCA_019603395.1 of Cyrtorhinus lividipennis. Taxonomy (NCBI): domain Eukaryota; kingdom Metazoa; phylum Arthropoda; class Insecta; order Hemiptera; family Miridae; genus Cyrtorhinus; species Cyrtorhinus lividipennis. The sequence continues at coordinate 13,042,517 of CM034007.1, forward strand.
TCATTGTGAGTGTGAACAGTTTGTAACACAAGTAGTCTGTGAACAGATCCTCTCTTTTACGGCAATCAATTCCCAAAACTTGATTAACAATTACTATTTTCAGATGAGGAAATACCTCGACAACGCTGTTCAGAAGTTGGTTTTCGACGGATCGATATTCATCACCTTCAAGACAGTGGAGGCTTGCAAGAAATTCGTCGAAGGACCCGAATTAGAGTACAACGGGAAGAAGCTCGATAAGATGACGCAGTGAGTGATATTTTCTTTACACAGAAACCAAATACTCAAAACTTTTGTCTGGAAGGCTTCAATTAGGTTTTCGAAGGAAATTTTTGTTGTTTCCTTTGACTAACTTCCGTCATAGCTTAACATTCGTATCACATTGGAATAACGATGATTATTCATTCGCATTTTGTTACATAATAACCATTCTGCGACTGTTTTCCAGGAGAGACTATAACGTGGCCAAGAGGAAGGAAAGAGTTGACAAAAAAGAAGCAATAAAGCAGGTATAAAATTAACATATTTATCTCCATGTTTAAAGTAGTACAGTTGATTTGCCCCTTTTGGTTGGTTATTCCTTGAATAAACAACCTGTTTTCATGTAAAAGGTTAACCTCTCCGATTTGGCTCAACATTTTTTTCCTGGGCGTTTTAAGGTGTCTAGATCAAAAAACCAAAATGTCCGTCCGCCGTCCGCGCCGTTTCTGGTAGTAGAAAATTTTCTAAAAATCTGAAATTCGGGTCAGGCCGTCCGCGCCGTTTTTGGTAGTAGACAATTTTCTAAAAATCTGAGATTTGGGTTCCCGGCCTAGGACGGTCCTCGAAACTTTTCAGCCCGATTGGACCGAATTTGGGCGGGGTAGTGGTCAAAATGTGCTTTTTTGAAAAATGGATTTTCGAGATTTTGGGCGATCTAGGCGAGTGGGGTATTATTTTTTACTAAATTTTGGACGCTGAATCCAATGAAATAGGTCCCAGAACGATCGGCACCTACTGGAAGAAGTTATGGGTCAAATTGGGTATGTATTACCCATTTCGCATGTCTGTTTTCGAAATCTCTGGTACCTGGGCATGTGGGGTATCATTTTCCACTAAATTTTGGACCCCGAATCGATTGAAATGGGTCCGGGACCCGCTACACCCACTTTTCTCCCATTTGCCCCACGTTGAATCTCCATGCGCCTGGTCCGAGGTTTAAATTAGTCTCCATGTGCCTGGTTTGAGGAATAACCAACCCGTGTGTGAGAATTTGCAGATTTTTTGAAAAAATGTCCTTGTATACTTACTGCAGCTCAAGAAAAACGGAGCTCAACGGGCAGAAAATGCAGAAGGCAATTTCGAAGAAAAATTGGATGCCCAAAAACCCGTCAAATTTCCCTTGGGAACTGTTGTCAACCTCACTGGCTTCAAGGAGAACAGTAAGACGAGACGTGAAATGATTAAAAAGGAAATCGAGAAATACGGCATCGCTGTTGCTTTTATTAATTTCAACATGGGTGAACATGCTGCCTGGGTTCGACTTGAACAGGAAGACGCGGCTAAACAGGTAAATTGATCGATTATGGCGGATCGTTGGTCGGTTTCTTGATAGTTCAAGCTGATTCGAGTTGTACTGAAGTTTTATTCTATTTCAGTTGGTGGAAACGGTTGCGAGAAAAGGTAAGACAATGAAAGTCGGCGATGATGAACTGGCCTTGAGGGTGCTAGAAGGCAATGAGGAAGCTGAATTCTTGGTGAGAGCCAAAGAGCAGCAGTTGAAGAGGAAAGCCGACAAACGTAAGTTGAAGAGGCATGAAAGAAAAGAAGATGAGTATTGGCGAACCCATTGGGTTGGAAACGCCTATGGATGCCTGTCGAAACGAGCTAGAAGCACAATTTCTCGTCTCAATATACCGGATGTGGATTGTTAACATTTAAGATCGTTTATACCGTTTTTTTCATCTTGTTTGTATCTGCAATTGATAAATTTTTCCTTTTTGCACCGTCATTTTTATGAGTTACCCGTGAAATCAACCTACCAGAACTGCAGAGAATATGAGGCGAGGATGAAAGAAGGATTTTCTCCTTAATAACAGGCGACAGGAGGATACCATATAGACCTACAAATAAGGAACTATCATGGGGTAGATCACAGGAATTTGCAACATTATGAGTTTTAAAAACTTATTCTCAGAGGGATTTTATTTGATGAGATGTGCATGTTGAAAAACTATATGGGAGGAACACATCAACGCACGCAGGACGATGCTGTTACATTTCTCAGTGACAGTGAAGACCAACTATTGATTATGCAGCTGCCTGCTTTACGGACGCGCAAGATGTACTGAATGCCAAGCTAAAAAAAGCCTTTAATGCCGCGGTTCGCTATATATATGATGCTAGGATTGACGAACATATTTTAAAAAGCTCGAATGGTTAAATAGAATAGAAAGCATATGATAGAAAGCATAAGGATCTTCAATAGAAATGTGGAGCTGTTGATGCAAAAACTGTGATGCAATTCAAACCGGTATTTTGAGAAGCTGATGATTGAAGATTAGTGTTGGAGAGAAAATCTATGTTGTATTTTATCTAATTAATTTAATTTTTGGTTTTGAAATAAGCAGAAATTTATTTTAAAGTTTTTTTATTTTAATTATATTTGAAGTTATTATTATGCTATCCTCACTAATTTTATTTATGTTATTTTATAAAATGTATCTGTCCTGCAGGAAGAGTGGGCTTTTAGCCTAATGCAGGGCAGATTGATAAATGAATCAATCAATGCTCGAATGGACGCGTGAGTAAAAATTATATTTTCCATCATTAGAGACTGTGAAGAAGACATCCAAAGAAGTATTATGGAAAGAGAACTCGTCTGGTATAGATGGTAACTAACACCAGGAGGAATTAACCTAGACCATCCCTGTTATCCAATCCTATTCTTAGTCAACTCATCCCTCAAGCCACGGAGAGCCCCCGCTTTTGCGAGTGTGCGGACATTCCAGGTCGCCAAATATATGTCTCGTTTCCGTTTGTTTCGTCCATTTTCATGCCTAGGTCCAATGCCATGTAGATCAGCCGGGTTTGTGTTGCTTGTTGGTTCCGAAACGTTTGTTAGTTTTTCCGGGATGGAGTTGTTAGCCCCATGCCCAACCCCCAACCTGGAGGGCCAGGAGACTTTTATATCGAGGTTCCCTCTCCTCTAGGACAGCTGCCTTAACCACGGCTCACAGACCCTGTCCTGACCTGGGCATGAAATGCTTTTGAATGGCGGCATTTTCTCGCCATGTCACAGCCTCGTCGTAATGCACCTGTGGTATTTGATGAGTCCTGCCCCTATGCCATGGAGATAGGCCTCCCACGCACTGATGATGGCTGCCGCCTCGGTCCGGGACTGCTTATTCAGGTTTCCCCTATTCGCAGCTGTCCACCATATCTGGTGGAGCATTCACTATCCGCCACCTGTGACCCGCCCAGTAGCTGAGGCTCGCCTTGGGTGTTGCTTGTTGGTTCCGAAACGTTTGTTAGTTTTTCCGGGATGGAGTTGTTAGCCCCATGCCCAACCCCCAACCTGGAGGGCCAGGAGACTTTTATATCGAGGTTCCCTCTCCTCTAGGACAGCTGCCTTAACCACGGCTCACAGACCCTGTCCTGACCTGGGCATGAAATGCTTTTGAATGGCGGCATTTTCTCGCCATGTCACAGCCTCGTCGTAATGCACCTGTGGTATTTGATGAGTCCTGCCCCTATGCCATGGAGATAGGCCTCCCACGCACTGATGATGGCTGCCGCCTCGGTCCGGGACTGCTTATTCAGGTTTCCCCTATTCGCAGCTGTCCACCATATCTGGTGGAGCATTCACTATCCGCCACCTGTGACCCGCCCAGTAGCTGAGGCTCGCCTTGGGGAGGATTGGAATCGCGGCTATTCAGGAACTGAGGTGGAGAGAGAACGGGATCCTGCGCAGTGGGAATCATACACTCTTTCATAGCGGTGCAGTCAGGGGACAAGGAGGGACAGGCTTTCTGGTGGACAACAAGTTTAAGCCCTTTGTGCTGGACTTTAAGCCCATTAATGAGAGGCTCTGTACTCTGAGAATGAGGGCCCGCTTCTTCAATATCTCTTTCGTTTGTGCTTATGCCCCTACGGAGGAGGCTGAAGAGGAAGCTAAAGACGTGTTCTACGAGACCCTGGAGAGAGAGATGAATGCCATTCCTCACCACGACATCCGGATCCTGATGGGGGACTTCAATGCCAAGTTAGGCAGGGAAGAAATCTATCGGAGCACGGTTGGGAAAGAAAGCCTCCATGCCATCTCGAACGATAATGGAGAACGGCTTATCGATATGGCAATTGCTAATGACATGGTGGTTAAAAGTACGTGGCTGCAGCGCCGTAATAAAAGGAAAGCCACCTGGCACTCCCCGGATGGGGTTACGGAGAACCAGATCGACCACGTCCTTATCGACCGAAGGCATGCATCAGACATCCTCGAAGTGGATAGCCGCAGAGGTGCAGATGCAGACTCTGACCACTATCTTGTCCGAGTGAAGTATAGGCAGCGACTGGCCTGTCACAGACAGACTAGATCAAGTTCTGGTGTAACCAGGTTTGATGATGCCAAATTGAAGGCTGATGAGAGGGTGGCAGAGGATTATGGCAGAAAAGTGGAGGCAATACTGACAGAAACCCAGATCCCACAGAATGCAAGTATCCCAGAGAAATGGGGCAGGCTAAAAGCAGCTCTGCATGCTGCTGCAGAAGAGATACTGGGTGAACGACAGCCACAGCGGCGGGAGGAATGGTATGATGAGGAATGCGCACTGAAAGTTGGTCAAAGGAATGAAGCAAGAATTCGAATGATGGCAAGAACGACAAGAGCCTCCACAGAAGAATATAGACGTAAAAGAAGGGAGGCAGACCGTGTCTGCCGTAGAAAGAAGAGGGCACATGAAAAGAGGGAGATAGAGGAGTTGGCTGAAGCCGCTGAGCTACCTAACTCAAGGAAGTTTTACCGGCGGACTAAAGATATTAAGAAGGGGTTTCAGCCGCGAGCAGTGTTCTGTAAGGACAAAGAAGGAAACTTCCTTGGGAGCCAGGAGCAGGTGTTGGACCGTTGGGCCCAATACTTTCGGGAGCTGCTTAATGTGACGGGTGGTGAGCACACAGATGGTACCGGAGATGTTCAGCCTATGTTAGATAGGGAGAACGAGGTATTAATACCCCCACCCACCCGTACAGAAGTAGTTGAGGCCATTAAAGGTCTTAAGAACAATAAGGCACCAGGGGAGGATGGCATCACTGCAGAGATGATAAAGTATGGTGGAGAGCAGCTAGCCTCTAATATCCATGAGCTGATCCTAAAGGTGTGGGAAACCGAGGCGATGCCAGATCAGTGGAAGATGGCGGTGCTTTGCCCGATCCATAAGAAGGGGGATAAGGCTGTGTGCGACAACTACCGGGGCATTGCTCTTCTCTGCACCGTGTATAAGATCTTGGCAAAGATAACTGCAAAGCGGCTGAATCACTACACGGAGGAAGTCCTGGGGGATTATCAGTGTGGCTTCAGAGCCGGCAGGTCCACGACAGATCAAATCTTCATTGTCCGCCAACTCATGGAGAAATGTTACGAATACAATGTAGACATTCACCAGCTGTTCGTGGATTTCCGCCAGGCATACGACTCGATAAGAAGATCGCGACTTTATCAGGCCATGGATGAGTTGGGTGTCCCCCGGAAGCTGATTCGCCTTGTGCGGATGACACTCGCCAATACCAAATGTAAAGTTAAGGTGGGCAGTGGGCTCTCGGGTGATTTTGAGGTTGATCAGGGCCTGAGACAGGGGGATGCCTTGTCAACCATTTTGTTCAACCTAGCTCTCGAAAAGGTCATGAGGGAAGTGGAACTGAGCAATCCTGGAGGCACTCTGTGCAACCGGATGAGTCAGAGCCTCGCATATGCGGACGACATAGATATGTTGGCAAGGAACCTTGGAGAGCTTGAGGGTGGTCTTCGGAGACTGGAGCAAAGCGCAGGGGAAATGGGTCTGTCCATTAACCACCAAAAAACCCACTACATGTTCTCAACGAGGCGGGAAGAGGTGCATAAACCAAACCGCATTACGTTGAATGGTTCCTCGTATGAGCGCACCTCAACCTTCAAGTATCTGGGAACTCTTCTCACCGAGGACAATAGCATGAAAGAGGAAATAAGAGCACGTGTTGCAGCTGGCAACCGATGCTATTTTGCCCTGGGAAGAGTCTTTCGAGCCCGAGCCCTCAGCAGAAACCTTAAACTTATGGTGTACCGAACTATGGTGAGGCCTGTAGTGCTGTATGGCTCAGAAACATGGACCATGACCAGCGCCGACGAGGAATTTTTGAAAAGATTCGAAAGGAAAATCCTCCGTAAGATTTTTGGCGCCAGATGTGAAAATGGTCGCTGGAGAATCCGCACAAATCGCGAGTTGTGTTTGCTGTATGGAAAGCCAGACATAGTCGCCGAAATAAAGGCGAACCGAATAAGATGGATTGGTCATGTGGAGAGGATGAGCGGAGATCGGGCCGTGAAGAGGGTACACCAAGGAAAGCCGGGAGGTCGCCGACTGAGGGGAAGGCCGAGGAAGAGATGGCTGGACGACGTCGAGGACGACCTCCGGGGAGCAGGAGCGGGAAGATGGAGGACCAGAGCACAGGATCGAGCTGATTGGCGGACTGTTGTTGAGGCGGCCAGGGCCCTACATGGGCTGTAGCGCCAGGGAGTAAGTAAGTAAGTATCCCTGTTATCCTATTATGTTGTACACAACTGTTGTTCTCTATGAGGAAATCGAAAATAGTTCGTTAATCAAGCTTCGTCAAACCCTGCAGTGGTACATACTTTTTACAAAGCTAGATCAAGTAGTATATACTGACATATACCTTTCTTTTCAACCAATTTAAAACCTGATTGAATTTTGAACTGTTCCTTATCTGATATCCAAATTGACTAAGGAAGGTTGAACACCTCAATTTCCAGTCCTGGTTTTTCACCAATTGGTGCACAGTGAATTCAGTCTTGTGGAGATCCCCCAAGATTGTTGGTCCAGCAACACTATCGAGAATACTCGTTATGAATTCGTTTTCGTGTTGCTTTCTAATGAAAGAACACGAAGCAACAACACAGTGGAGAATACTCGTTAGGAATTTGTTTTCGTGTTGCTATCGAATTGAAAGAAACCCAAAACAACAAAACAATTGAGAATATGAGTTAGGCATTCGTTTTCGTGTTGCTGTCTAATAAAAGGAACCCACCTCCCACCGACCATGGAAAGTAAAAATCTCGTTTGCTGATAATTTATTGAAGTTTGTGATTGAAAAAAATATTAAATACATACAATTTTATTCAATGAAACAAACAGCGTTTACGATGCGGTGCTACAAAATTAATTAGGTTATTTGGGTACATTTTGTTATTTGGGGGCGTTGTTGAATTCAAATCCAACTTGGACCACACAGAGAGCATTAATTCCGTTGCCCACCAATTGGAGAGCGACGACGGGAGCACCGGTGGCATCAACAGGCACTGAGCCACAGGAAGCGGCAATGTCCAGGTGGGTGTAGGGCAGTGGATTTGAGCTGTCCAGGCCATTCTGCAATAATAAATAATAAAATTATATGAATGTTCACACCTTCATCAATTCTACGTCCAAAATTGCGTTGGCAATGCCTCACTCTCCCCAATATACAAGTAGCAAAGCGCTGGAGTACAATAATTGTAATTATTCTGAACGCTAGATCATCTGAGTGTTACTTACTTCGTTGAGGCCAGAAGCCATGATCAAGAAGGCGGCAGGCGCTTGGTGTCCACGGCAACTCTGGCTACTTGGCAAGTTGTTTGCCTGAACGACGTCTTCGCCTTCAGTTTTACCTGAAAGCAATGTGAAGACGTGTTAAGTATGAGCTTACATGGAATAATACGGGCAAAGGATGACGATATATGACTCGAGCATGCATCTTTTCAATTCTCCTCCCTAAGCACCGTATCTTGTACTTCACATGGTCCATGGTCTCTAAAGGACGGCGGCACCGAATAAGGTGCAGTGGGGATGATTTGAGTAGATTATCCTAAGTGACCACACAGAGAGCATTAATTCCGTTGCCCACCAATTGGAGCACTGCACTGTTTCCTTCCAGCGGATCTGCAATGATACGAGGTGATAAGCAAACACCTGTTATTATTGCAGGAGGAAACAGTACAGCGCTCCAATGGTGGGTAATGGAATTATGCTCCCATTTGCCCTCATTATCATCCCAGGAGCATAATCCATCCGCCTTTGGAGCGCTGTACTGTTTCCTCCTGCAATGATACGAGGTTTTCGCTTATCACCTAGTATCATCGCAGATCTGCTGGAAGGAAACAGAACAGGGCTCCAAATTGGTGGGCATTGGAATTAATGTAGTCTAGCCGTTTGTGTGCTACCCAGCTTTTTTTTTTTTTTTTTTTTTTTTGTTCTATTCAGGTGAATATATTGAAGGGATGCAGGATAAGTAATGGACAAACATGTTATAAAAAGTATTTGAAAAAATGTATTTTTGGATCAAAACTACTCTCTGAACCTTTGAGACTTAATTGAGAACACAATCATTTTCATAAAGTACAACTTAACTTGGAGTAAAACCAATGCCTTGAACTCAAAATCATAGTATGACTCAATTTGGGAACAGAATCTGCAGATATCACTTGTGAATTCAATGAAGGGATGATCTGGGATCAATCTCGCTCAGCTATTTCAGTCAGATGCTTATCCACCTCGCTGACGGTCAGCAAACTGGAAAGAGATCAGTAAATGAATTAGATTTTCACTAATAAAAACGAGGGGAGGCTTAGTTGACTCCATCCATTCACTACTGAAATATAATATGAAAAAGGTAGGTCGCCTGATTTACCAGAACTTGGGGTCTTGTTGGGTGACGATTCCCACTTCCAGTTCAGTTGGCTTCAAGTCGACATATAGGACAGCTTGAAGGCACGAGATTGCCAACTATTCAAAGATGGTTAGAAACAGTTGAAGAAAAACCGATAAATAATAGACAATGCGTACCAAGTAAAATGTCTTACATACAGGAATAGGTCCAAAATATAAATCATTAGGTATGTCTGTGTGACGTTAAACTCAAGAACCAGAGTTATCACAGAATAATACAGGTTTGGAGACACTTCACAATAAGAAGGACCTTCAATTATTCTCATATGGAAATAGGAATAATGTTTTAGAATGAAAGCCATTAATATACAGGGTGTCCCAGGAGTTCTCCCCCTCCCCTCACCATTCTAAAATTGTCTAAATGGGAGCAAACAAAAAAACAATTTTTGAATCTTCATATTTTTTTGCAAGGATCTCAAATATCATATTTGCGCAACCATGAGCAAGTTACACAAACATAAATATTTTATTTTAAGGGGGGGGGGGGGGTGTTGAGGTTGCGAACCAAAACATCCACATATCAATTAACTCATCTACAGTCAAACCACTCATTCTTATTTTAAATGCAAACCCCAGATTTTTAATGCAGATTCGGAATCTACCCAAAAATTCATGAAAACTTGATCCCTCAACCATTTTTTTGGTTGGTTATTCCTTGAAATCCGACACTGGCCAAATTAAGAAAGAGCTACAAACATCTAGTTTTTTGCCAATTTCCTAGCTATTTGGGGTTCAATTAAGAAGATAAAAAAATTGGTAAGGCCACAAGCTCTGGTAAGTACAAAATTTGAGATGTTTCCAATTGGGAACATTGGCCAGTTTGGTTAGCTCTTCTATACTAGGACCCTCTATCACCTCCCCCTGAACGTTGTTTGAACTAGAATTCCAAGGTGTTTTTTTTAATTAAAAAAAAATATTTACTTTTCATGGAGTTGTTAATAATGAATAGAAAGTGTAATTTAAATTTATTGCTGGAGTTAAAAATAAGCCCTAAGTTCTTATGTTCTACTGACTCCTTCAGAAGCGTTCCTTCAGAAACGGATATACATAACAGAAAGCAACGTGATACATTTTTAACAGTTTTCACACAAACGAATTGAATCAGAATAAGGGAAAACATCAATTTAGAGGGACAATAAAAGCAAAATAACAGCATCTATCCAACATTGTGATAGAGGAAAGCATTTCAGATGGAGCCTTTTTTCACATAGCTGCCATGATGTTTGTCTAAACGTCGACTCCGCTCATCCCCTGGTTGTACTTCTTGATGAGATCAGGCTGCAGAATCTCAACGTACTTTTTCTCACTACCACAGAACCGCTTTGCATTACCGAGAGCCTCGTGAGTGAGCCAATTTGATGCTAACGTAACGACAGAGCTGTCTTTCCATCGGCAAATAGGCCTCCAACGTCACTTCTGTGATCACATTCACCCCTCTGTCGCCATTAGATGAACAGATCATCCACACTTTGTAGCCAAAACGGTTTTCCCTTCATATACATTTTACATTAGTGGTGGCCATAATAAGGAACCATGGATTCATCAATGGATTCATGGAAAATTCCAAATTGGGTGAGTTTTTTATTAAGCTCGGCACAGAACAGCTCAATTTTTCCCGATTTGTCCTTGGGTTGCAATTGATCGTTGTCCATCAAATAATATATATGTGGTAAATAGTTCATAACGCTTAGGTAAGAAACCTTGACAGGTGCATTGGCCACTACCCAAACCGGCAAATGTTCCCAATTGGGAACGTCACTGTTTCAGCGGTCATAAATCAAATCTGAATGACAGAAAAATCACACAACGCACATCACCTTGTTCAATAGACTTTCAAGTAGTTTCAATGTACAATGGGGGGAGGGGAGGGGAGAACAACTTGTAGAACACCCTGTATGGTTCTGAATACCTAGTAGGAGTGAGGATTGGTTCAATTTAGTTGAAAAAGAATCACCCAACAATAAATGAATAAAGTAATTTAAAAATGAATATAAAGGTGCTCATAAACAGTTATAGTTCTTCCATATCCTTTCATTTGGTTTTTGACCATTATTTTCCTTCTTTGTGATGGATGACCCACAACAGAACATACGAATGTGTGATGTTGGTTAGCTTTGGGAAAAAAGCGCATTTCCTCGAGGGAAATAATTTTTTTTAGGAACTCACTTCAACAATCTCATCAGTGCCCACGAGTTTCTTTTTCTTCTTCAATTTCTTCTCAATGTAGGAGTTGACTTCGATCTGTTTCGCGCCAACACCCACGCCCCGGAATGAGCAGAAGTAGCCAGCTGGATCAGTTTTGTAGATTTGAGGTCCTATTCTCAGCATCAATGGCGATTAGAACCATGCCTACGAACGTAAAAATGCATTACTCACAAGCTGACACGCCTCAACACGCCATATTTGTAGGTATAGAACAGTTTAAGCAATTTCATTTTGTAGGAGTTCAGAAATAGTATGCTGCGTACTATGAGATGGACATTATTTATTTTATTTTATTTATTTTTTTTTTGTAACTTACTGCATCCCAGAGGTCTCATCTCAGCATTTTGAGTATACACTTGAGATATGTCAGCCATGCGCTGAGTAAGAACATCAACGGGGATCTCGTACCCGTACTTGTATTTGAAGTAGCTTGCCCCATAACGAGCGCGGTTCACCTGAGACCGAGAGTCCCCTGAAAAGATTATGTCAAAAGATGAAACGCTGAAAATTCCTTCACATGGGTTGGTTATTCCTCGGACCAGGCGCATGGAGACTCATTTCTTCAACATGGTGAAAATGGGGGAAACAGTGGGTGTGGCGGGTATCAGACCCGTTCCAATCGATTCAGGGTCCAAAATTTAGTGGGAAATAATACCCCACACGCGTAGGTACCAGAAATCTCGCAAACACACATTTGAAATGGGTAGATAGGTACCCATTTTGACCCATAACCTCAATCAGAGGGCACCAATTGTTCCGGGAGCCATTCAATTGGATTCAGCGTCCGAAATGTAGTAAAAAATGATACCCCACACGCCTAGGTACCAGACATCTCGAAAACGCACATTTGAAATGAGTAGATAAGCACCTACCTTGACCCATCCATCATTGGATTCAGCATCCAAAATATGGTGGAAAATGATACCCCAAATCTATTTTTCAAAAACACATTTTGACCCCTACCCCGCCCAAATTTGGTCCGATCGGGTTGAAAAATTTCGAGGACCAACTAGAGCCGCAAACGGGTAGATCGCCAAAAATCTCGAAAATCCGGTTTTCGAAATACACATTTTGACCGCTATCCCGCCCAAATTTGGTCCAATCGTGCTGAAAAGTTTCGAGGACCAACTATAGCCAGGAACGAAGCCCTTACCCTAATTTCCGGTTTTTAGAAAATTTTCTGGCGTGGTGGGCGGACGGACATTTGACTTTTTTGATCTAGACACCATGAAACGTCCAGAAAAAATCTTGGGCCGGATTAGAGATATTGACTTTTGGCGTGAAAACATAGGTTGATTATTCGAGGAATAACCAACCAAAAAAACATGGATGTGAGCTTTGTTAGCATATCCTGCCACATCAGATCAATTGCCGCTGCCAAAAACCTTACTGGAATCTTCTTCTGAGTGCAAATAACGGCCGCATCTTCACCTTTGATGGCAACCGTCGTAAGTCCACCGGCGTTTGTGGCCTTGAAGGCGTACTCTGAAACAATGTTTTACTTAACGTTAGTCGTGACAAGCAATGATGAGTTCAGCTGGTTACTTGTTAATGCCAGTTAATTCGCACTGCTTCTAACGTACAGCCGAAGTAAAACAGGTCTGATATTCCTTGCATGGTTTTGGTTAGGCCAATACCTACTTAACCGAGAGGTAGTTCATGTTAGTGAAATTTAAGAGTGGGTCAATGTGACTTCACCTCACATCTTTTCTTTTCTCCGCATTATGGTCAGGGTGGAATACTCGTGTGCTGCCTTGTCTGAAGCACTGCATCAAGACATGACCTCTATAAACCTGAGACTATACTGTCAAGGAGAAAAGAGAAACCACTTCAGCAGCTCCCTCGTCCAACATCTCTTGGTTAGTTATTCCTTGAATAATCAACCTATGTTTTCACGCAAAAGGTCTACCTCACCGATTCGGCCCAAAATTTTTTTCTGGGCGTTTCAAGGCGTCAAGATAAAAAACGCTGCAAATTCTTAGACACGGGTTGGTTATTCCTCGGACCAGGCGCATGGAGACTCATTTCTTGGGAAACCGTGGGTGTAGCGGGTCCCGGACCAATCCTATCGATTCAGGGTCCAACATTTAGTAGAAATTGATACCCCACATGCCTAGGTACCAGACATCTCGAAAACGCACATTTGAAATGAGTAGATAAGCACCTACCTTGACCCATCCATCATTGGATTCAGCATCCAAAATATGGTGGAAAATGATACCCCAAATCTATTTTTCAAAAACACATTTTGACCCCTACCCCGCCCAAATTTGGTCCGATCGGGTTGAAAAATTTCGAGGACCAACTAGAGCCGCAAACGGGTCCCTGACCAAAACCTCAGATTTTTAGGAAATTTTCTAATACCAAAAACGGCGTGGACGGTGGACGGACATTTGAATTTTTTGATCTAGTCACCTCGAAACGCCCAGAAAAAAAATCTTGAGCCGAATCGGAGAGGTTGACCTTTTTCATGAAAAGATATGTTGATTATTCAAGGAATAACGAACCAAAAGTCAAATGTCCGTCCGCCGTCCGCGCTGTTTTTGGTAGTAGAACTTTTTGTTTTTAATCTGATATTATGGTCATGGGCCCATTTTTGGCACTAGTTGGTCCTCGTAACTTTTCAACTCGACCGGACCAAATTTGGGCGGGGTAGGGGTCAAAATGTGTTTTTTGAACAGTAGATTTTCGAGATTTGTGTCGATCTAGGCGAGTGGGGTATCAAGTTCCACTAAATTTTGGACGCTGAATCGAACGAAATGGGTCCCAGATCGATTGGCGCCCACCGGGAGAGGTTATGGGTCAAAATGGGTATCTATCTACCCATTTTGAAGGCGTTTGGGGTATCATGAAGCTTAACATACTCTAAATGTGGCTTAGGAGAACGTCATGGGAGAGCAAAGGGATTTCAGGCTCAGCCAATAACATATTTCCACGCCAAAATACCTGTTACTATTTCGATTATTTTACTGAACGCATCGGACACATCAAGTCACACGGGACATTTTTCCCTTTAGACTTCTCAGGGGGTTTGATCCTTCACACGATACTTCAAAGGGCTTACGAGGGCCCAGTAAACAAATGCCGACGAGGATGCCAAAAGAAACAAACGCCGGAGCCTGAAGTTCAGGTCAAAATCACCATGCGCAACTTCCATCTTCCAATATAAACAAAATCTTAAGCAAAATCAAATTCCAATTCTCACTAACTATTGGATATCAACTTACCAACTTGGTACAGGCGCCCTTCTGGCGAGAACACAGTAATGTGACGGTCAAAGCCGGCGCTGGTTCCCCTAGACATGATCTGGGAAAAATATTCTCACAACTATAAGAACTTGAATAAACACTTAAGCTACAGAAATCTAATATTTAAACTAAGTGATGAAACAACTGACAAGCCGAATGACAATCAAATTCTGAACGTCGTTTGTTCGAAGGGGGAGAAATTACGAGCGCTAACCGTGTTGTAACCTCCTCGCAGTAGGTTCAACCTTAACACACAACTCATCCTCTTCTTCTTTTTCAGACTAACCAAGGTCGAGGTGTGAAAAAATAATTTCCCAATACTTCATGACATCTGGCGGGCGAGAGGCATTCACATTGGAGGGAGGAGGAAGTAGGTACCCAGAAAAGTTGGGGGCAGAAAATGTTGGAGATAAATAAAAGATGGGACTGCCCATTGTATCCAGTCAACATCAAAACAAATCAGCACGCTAAAATGGACTGAGATTAGATTATTATCATTAAAAAACTATTATTGACATAAATATTATGTGTACTTGTTAATTCTGCAGTCAACTATTAATTAAGTAATAACCACCATACTTTTATAACAAATGAACAGGAATACTTCGTATTAGTTGAACAAAGCCACAGAACACTGCTTGATCAGTCGGATTATATTACTAATAACTAAAACTACTAGTACTAAGTGACAGAAAGGCAAATGGGCAATCGACCGTATACCTGCAAAACCTCGTGAGTCCGAATTTTCCCAAAAGTAAGGTTTTGAGGTTTTTTTGATAAGAGTAGCCTTATTCCTTACACTTCATTGTCCACAGCTCAGGTTTCAGTCTAGGACAATGACAATGATTTTATATTATATTATTTTATTACTGATTTTATTATTTTATATGATTTTATATTTTATATTATTAGGTGTTGTTTATTTTTTTTTAAGCAATGGCCGTGAAAAAATGGCTCATGTGACGTCATCAATAACGATTGGTGTGCTCTCGATATCTGTGCCGCCATGTTGTTTATTTACGCCATTCATTTCAACATACTGGAAGTGACGACTGACGCTCAACGATTCGTGCTGCCGCCATTGAATTCATCTCGCCTGCGAACTCCTATTGTACCATGGACAAAGTAATGCTAATTGCTACCGATGATTCTCCAGCAATCTGGGAGAATCATGCTAAAATCATCCACCAAATCGAGGTGAGCTATATTCATAGTCAATTTTTCAATGTAAGTTTCCCCTCTCTGACCCATGTGGTAGCTGCAAACAATATCGTATCTGCGCAGTTGCTGGCGAAGTTGTAGCAAATATTTACTCTACTGCCTTCTGTAGAATTATCAACTATTCGTATTTTGAATATGTATACGAGCTGAACGCAGCAGGTTTCTGGGTCATACCACCCTCAGCTTGGAGCACCAAACATGTTGGATACCTCGGCCCCGGCAATGCATGCCGAGCAGCAGGTGGACTGTGAGCTTACCAGCCTGCTGTTAGATCTTTTTCGAGAGCATCCCGTTTTATGGAAAGTGAAGGACAAAGATTATTACAGTAAATCCTCGAACCAGGCGTACGGAGACTAATTTGAACTTCGGACCAGGCGCATGGAGACTCATTTCTTCAACATGGGGAAAATGGAGGGATCATTATTACTCCAGCAATTTTCCATAACTGAGGAAAGTTGTTCTTCCATAGCGATGTGATATGGCTGAATTGATGATCTGGGTGAGTCTGGCAGCAGCTTTCCTAGGAAGATGTTTAGAGTACCTGCCCGGTTATGAGGCTGTAACCAGGTGCCTTCTTTGAGTTGATTTTGTGTTTGATTGCTTGGACGACCTCAGCGATCATAACAGGAGGTAATTCTGGATGGTTAGGGAAGACGATTCGATTCTGAACATTCAATTGGTGCTCTACGATTATTCATTATAGGTTTCTTCACCTGAAATGTGGACATTTGCCCTGAGATTGGTTTGATGCCCCTGATTGCTTTATCATGTGCCTCTTGGGCTCTCAGTGCTACTGGACATTGTCTCCAGCTGGCATTATGCCGGGCATCTTGTAGTTTCACATTTTCAGCAAGACATTTTGCACAATGTGGAGGGAATTTCGGGTTATTGGGCTTGGTGCAAGTTTTGGTATCGTGGTTTTTACCACATTTTACGCACTTTGGCTGCTTGCAGCAAACATTTTTGGTGTGCTCTTTTTATGTCATATCAATAGTATCGTGAATGCCTCCAATCAGGCTACCTACTATCTATTTGCCGACGACGCAGCAGTGTTAGTAACTGGTGCAAGTTGGGTAGGAACTTCTGAAAAAGCATAGGGTGTTCTTAATAATTTGAATGATTGGTTGCTGGACAATGTGTTTACGATCAACGCAAGTAAAACCAAGTATTTAACTTTTGGCCAAATGGAAAATCAGGAAATCGCAGCTAACGCACTGTAAAGTACACGCCTGCTCTCAGGATAATCATAGATACCTTGGTGTGTTAATTGACCAAAACCTCACATGGGAACCGCATATCGATTTCGTCCGTTCTAAGCTGAAGAAATGTCTATTTATATTTAATAATTCACGTCGATTTTGTTATGTTTCTCACTAAGTGAGACAAGTCTTGAAGAGTTTATTCCTAATTGTGTTGTAAAAATCACGTGCAGCTCTTGCTTGGTCCTTGGGCTTTGCCTTTGCCAAGCAATACTGATTCAATGTAACTATAGTTGTGAGTATTATTTCCTTGCAGGTTCTGTCTATTTTATGAATAAAGTTTCTCTATCTATCTATCTAACTCCACTAGCGCCGCACGTGCGCAGTGGTTCCCGCCTCCCTCATATTTTGTGTGGACATAGCTTCCCCCTTCCCTGTTGAATCCAACTACTTTGTTGCCTGTTTCCTCTATTAATTGTCAACAAAGGAGTTAACTCACATCAATCTCATCAATTTTTCAGTATTATTTCGGCGACTTCAACTTGCCCAGGGATAAATTTCTCCTTAAAGAAATGAAGGCCGACGATGGATGGGTTCCTCTCAAGACCGTGATCAAATTTAATAGGCTAGCTAGTCTCTCCACTGACGTGCGTGAAATTGCATCCGCCATAAGGAAATCAACAACTGGTTTGATGGAGGTTTGCATCACCTAATTGTTAAATGAGAATTTGTGTTCTGAACTGCAATAAAATACCGGTCGTTTTCCATCCAATTGATTGATGGCTTGAAAAATAGCGCTCATTAGATCACGATTTTACCTTAAAACTAAATGTAATTATTTCCCTTTTTCTTAGGTAAATGAGGACAATACCAAAATTCGACGATCTCCTCATGTTCCCATCCCAGAGACGACCAAAGAACGAAGAAAAGAGGTCATTTCTCGGTCCGCTTACATCAAACGCTTCCCCGATGATCACAACATGGATCAAATTTTGAAATTCTGCTCCGCGCACGCTCCGGACTATGAAACGTCATTGTGAGTGTGAACAGTTTGTAACACAAGTAGTCTGTGAACAGATCCTCTCTTTTACGGCAATCAATTCCCAAAACTTGATTAACAATTACTATTTTCAGATGAGGAAATACCTCGACAACGCTGTTCAGAAGTTGGTTTTCGACGGATCGATATTCATCACCTTCAAGACAGTGGAGGCTTGCAAGAAATTCGTCGAAGGACCCGAATTAGAGTACAACGGGAAGAAGCTCGATAAGATGACGCAGTGAGTGATATTTTCTTTACACAGAAACCAAATACTCAAAACTTTTGTCTGGAAGGCTTCAATTAGGTTTTCGAAGGAAATTTTTGTTGTTTCCTTTGACTAACTTCCGTCATAGCTTAACATTCGTATCACATTGGAATAACGATGATTATTCATTCGCATTTTGTTACATAATAACCATTCTGCGACTGTTTTCCAGGAGAGACTATAACGTGGCCAAGAGGAAGGAAAGAGTTGACAAAAAAGAAGCAATAAAGCAGGTATAAAATTAACATATTTATCTCCATGTTTAAAGTAGTACAGTTGATTTGCCCCTTTTGGTTGGTTATTCCTTGAATAAACAACCTGTTTTCATGTAAAAGGTTAACCTCTCCGATTTGGCTCAACATTTTTTTCCTGGGCGTTTTAAGGTGTCTAGATCAAAAAACCAAAATGTCCGTCCGCCGTCCGCGCCGTTTCTGGTAGTAGAAAATTTTCTAAAAATCTGAAATTCGGGTCAGGCCGTCCGCGCCGTTTTTGGTAGTAGACAATTTTCTAAAAATCTGAGATTTGGGTTCCCGGCCTAGGACGGTCCTCGAAACTTTTCAGCCCGATTGGACCGAATTTGGGCGGGGTAGTGGTCAAAATGTGCTTTTTTGAAAAATGGATTTTCGAGATTTTGGGCGATCTAGGCGAGTGGGGTATTATTTTTTACTAAATTTTGGACGCTGAATCCAATGAAATAGGTCCCAGAACGATCGGCACCTACTGGAAGAAGTTATGGGTCAAATTGGGTATGTATTACCCATTTCGCATGTCTGTTTTCGAAATCTCTGGTACCTGGGCATGTGGGGTATCATTTTCCACTAAATTTTGGACCCCGAATCGATTGAAATGGGTCCGGGACCCGCTACACCCACTTTTCTCCCATTTGCCCCACGTTGAATCTCCATGCGCCTGGTCCGAGGTTTAAATTAGTCTCCATGTGCCTGGTTTGAGGAATAACCAACCCGTGTGTGAGAATTTGCAGATTTTTTGAAAAAATGTCCTTGTATACTTACTGCAGCTCAAGAAAAACGGAGCTCAACGGGCAGAAAATGCAGAAGGCAATTTCGAAGAAAAATTGGATGCCCAAAAACCCGTCAAATTTCCCTTGGGAACTGTTGTCAACCTCACTGGCTTCAAGGAGAACAGTAAGACGAGACGTGAAATGATTAAAAAGGAAATCGAGAAATACGGCATCGCTGTTGCTTTTATTAATTTCAACATGGGTGAACATGCTGCCTGGGTTCGACTTGAACAGGAAGACGCGGCTAAACAGGTAAATTGATCGATTATGGCGGATCGTTGGTCGGTTTCTTGATAGTTCAAGCTGATTCGAGTTGTACTGAAGTTTTATTCTATTTCAGTTGGTGGAAACGGTTGCGAGAAAAGGTAAGACAATGAAAGTCGGCGATGATGAACTGGCCTTGAGGGTGCTAGAAGGCAATGAGGAAGCTGAATTCTTGGTGAGAGCCAAAGAGCAGCAGTTGAAGAGGAAAGCCGACAAACGTAAGTTGAAGAGGCATGAAAGAAAAGAAGATGAGTATTGGCGAACCCATTGGGTTGGAAACGCCTATGGATGCCTGTCGAAACGAGCTAGAAGCACAATTTCTCGTCTCAATATACCGGATGTGGATTGTTAACATTTAAGATCGTTTATACCGTTTTTTTCATCTTGTTTGTATCTGCAATTGATAAATTTTTCCTTTTTGCACCGTCATTTTTATGAGTTACCCGTGAAATCAACCTACCAGAACTGCAGAGAATATGAGGCGAGGATGAAAGAAGGATTTTCTCCTTAATAACAGGCGACAGGAGGATACCATATAGACCTACAAATAAGGAACTATCATGGGGTAGATCACAGGAATTTGCAACATTATGAGTTTTAAAAACTTATTCTCAGAGGGATTTTATTTGATGAGATGTGCATGTTGAAAAACTATATGGGAGGAACACATCAACGCACGCAGGACGATGCTGTTACATTTCTCAGTGACAGTGAAGACCAACTATTGATTATGCAGCTGCCTGCTTTATGGACGCGCAAGATGTACTGAATGCCAAGCTAAAAAAAGCCTTTAATGCCGCGGTTCGCTATATATATGATGCTAGGATTGACGAACATATTTTAAAAAACTCGAATGGTTAAAAATTAAGGAGGGATGAGAATTAAGAGTAGCGACAATGATGTACAAAATGACTCACAGAGGCCGCAATACTTGTACGAAAAATATCAAAATTTATCACAACAAGAATGAAGGAGACCTGCTTAGAAATGCCAAAACACTACTGAATGCTATAGTAAATCATTTTTGATAGAAAGCATAAGGATCTTCAATAGAAATGTAGAGCTGTTGATGCAAAAACTGTGATGCAATTCAAACCGGTATTTTGAGAAGCTGATGATTGAAGATTAGTGTTGGAGAGAAAATCTATGTTGTATTTTATCTAATTAATTTAATTATTGGTTTTGAAATAAGCAGAAATTTATTTTGAAGTTTTTTTATTTTAATTACATTTGAAGTTATTATTATGCTATCCTCACTAATTTTATTTATGTTATTTTATAAAATGTATCTGTCCTGCAGGAAGAGTGGGCTTTTAGCCTAATGCAGGGCAGATTGATAAATGAATCAATCAATGCTCGAATGGACGCGTGAGTAAAAATTATATTTTCCATCATTAGAGACTGTGAAGAAGACATCCAAAGAAGTATTATGGAAAGAGAACTTGTCTGGTATAGATGGTAACTAACACCAGGAGGAATTAACCTAGACCATCCCTGTTATCCTATTATGTTGTACACAACTGTTGTTCTCTATGAGGAAATCGAAAATAGTTCGTTAATCAAGCTTCGTCAAACCCTGCAGTGGTACATAATTTTTACAAAGCTAGATCAAGTAGTATATACTGACATATACCTTTCTTTTCAACCAATTTAAAACCTGATTGAATTTTAAACTGTTCCTTATCTGATATCCAAATTGACTAAGGAAGGTTGAACACCTCAATTTCCAGTCCTGGTTTTTCACCAATTGGTGCACAGTGAATTCAGTCTTGTGGAGATCCCCCAAGATTGTTGGTCCAGCAACACTATCGAGAATACTCGTTATGAATTCGTTTTCGTGTTGCTTTCTAATGAAAGAACACGAAGCAACAACACAGTGGAGAATACTCGTTAGGAATTTGTTTTCGTGTTGCTATCGAATTGAAAGAAACCCAAAACAATTGAGAATATGAGTTAGGGATTCGTTTTCGTGTTGCTGTCTAATAAAAGGAACCCACCTCCCACCGACCATGGAAAGTAAAAATCTCGTTTGCTGATAATTTATTGAAGTTTGTGATTGAAAAAAATATTAAATATATACAATTTTATTCAATGAAACAAACAGCGTTTACGATGCGGTGCTACAAAATTAATTAGGTTATTTGGGTACATTTTGTTATTTGGGGGCGTTGTTGAATTCAAATCCAACTTGGACCACACAGAGAGCATTAATTCCGTTGCCCACCAATTGGAGAGCGAGGACGGGAGCACCGGTGGCATCAACAGGCACTGAGCCACAGGAAGCGGCAATGTCCAGGTGGGTGTAGGGCAGTGGATTTGAGCTGTCCAGGCCATTCTGCAATAATAAATAATAAAATTATATGAATGTTCACACCTTCATCAATTCTACGTCCAAAATTGCGTTGGCAATGCCTCACTCTCCCCAATATACAAGTAGCAAAGCGCTGGAGTACAATAATTGTAATTATTCTGAACGCTAGATCATCTGAGTGTTACTTACTTCGTTGAGACCAGAAGCCATGATCAAGAAGGCGGCAGGCGCTTGGTGTCCACGGCAACTCTGGCTACTTGGCAAGTTGTTTGCCTGAACGACGTCTTCGCCTTCAGTTTTACCTGAAAGCAATGTGAAGACGTGTTAAGAATGAGCTTACATGGAATAATACGGGCAAAGGATGACGATATATGACTCGAGCATGCATCTTTTCAATTCTCCTCCCTAAGCACCGTATCTTGTACTTCACATGGTCCATGGTCTCTAAAGGACGGTGGCACCGAATAAGGTGCAGTGGGGATGATTCGAGTAGATTATCCTAAGTGACCACACAGAGAGCATTAATTCCGTTGCCCACCATTGGAGCACTGCACTGTTTCCTTCCAGCGGATCTGCAATGATACGAGGTGATAAGCAAACACCTTTTATTATTGCAGGAGGAAACAGTACAGCGCTCCAATGGTGGGTAATGGAATTATGCTCCCATTTGCCCTCATTATCATCCCAGGAGCATAATCCATCCGCCTTTGGAGCGCTGTACTGTTTCCTCCTGCAATGATACGAGGTTTTCGCTTATCACCTAGTATCATCGCAGATCTGCTGGAAGGAAACAGAACAGGGCTCCAAATTGGTGGGCATTGGAATTAATGTAATCTAGCCGTTTGTGTGTCACCCAGCTTTTTTTTTTTTTTTTTGTTCTATTCAGGTGAATATATTGAAGGGATGCAGGATAAGTAATGGACAAACATGTTATAAAAAGTATTTGAAAAAATGTATTTTTGGATCAAAACTACTCTCTGAACCTTTGAGACTTAATTGAGAACACAATCATTTTCATAAAGTACAACTTGGAGTAAAACCAATGCCTTGAACTCAAAATCATAGTATGACTCAATTTGGGAACAGAATCTGCAGATATCACTTGTGAATTCAATGAAGGGATGATCTGGGATCAATCTCGCTCAGCTATTTCAGTCAGATGCTTATCCACCTCGCTGACGGTCAGCAAACTGGAAAGAGATCAGTAAATGAATTAGATTTTCACTAATAAAAACGAGGGGAGGCTTAGTTGACTCCATCCATTCACTACTGAAATATAATATGAAAAAGGTAGGTCGCCTGATTTACCAGAACTTGGGGTCTTGTTGGGTGACGATTCCCACTTCCAGTTCAGTTGGCTTCAAGTCGACATATAGGACAGCTTGAAGGCACGAGATTGCCAACTATTCAAAGATGGTTAGAAACAGTTGAAGAAAAACCGATAAATAATAGACAATGCGTACCAAGTAAAATGTCTTACATACAGGAATAGGTCCAAAATATAAATCATTAGGTATGTCTGTGTGACGTTAAACTCAAGAACCAGAGTTATCACAGAATAATACAGGTTTGGAGACACTTCACAATAAGAAGGACCTTCAATTATTCTCATATGGAAATAGGAATAATGTTTTAGAATGAAAGCCATTAATATACAGGGTGTCCCAGGAGTTCTCCCCCTCCCCTCACCATTCTAAAATTGTCTAAATGGGAGCAAACAAAAAAACAATTTTTGAATCTTCATATTTTTTTGCAAGGATCTCAAATATCATATTTGCGCAACCATGAGCAAGTTACACAAACATAAATATTTTATTTTAAGGGGGGGGGGGGGGTGTTGAGGTTGCGAACCAAAACATCCACATATCAATTAACTCATCTACAGTCAAACCACTCATTCTTATTTTAAATGCAAACCCCAGATTTTTAATGCAGATTCGGAATCTACCCAAAAATTCATGAAAACTTGATCCCTCAACCATTTTTTTGGTTGGTTATTCCTTGAAATCCGACACTGGCCGAATTAAGAAAGAGCTACAAACATCTAGTTTTTTGCCAATTTCCTAGCTATTTGGGGTTCAATTAAGAAGATAAAAAAATTGGTAAGGCCACAAGCTCTGGTAAGTACAAAATTTGAGATGTTTCCAATTGGGAACATTGGCCAGTTTGGTTAGCTCTTCTATACTAGGACCCTCTATCACCTCCCCCGATTGAACATTCTTTGAACTGGAATCCCAAGGCGTTTTTTTTAATTAAAAAAAAATATTTACTTTTCATGGAGTTGTTAATAATGAATAGAAAGTGTAATTTAAATTTATTGCTGGAGTTAAAAATAAGCCCTAAGTTCTTATGTTCTACTGACTCCTTCAGAAGCGTTCCTTCAGAAACGGATATACATAACAGAAAGCAACGTGATACATTTTTAACAGTTTTCACACAAACGAATTGAATCAGAATAAGGGAAAACATCAATTTAGAGGGACAATAAAAGCAAATAACAGCATCTATCCAACATTGTGATAGAGGAAAGCATTTCAGATGGAGCCTTTTTTCACATAGCTGCCATGATGTTTGTCTAAACGTCGACTCCGCTCATCCCCTGGTTGTACTTCTTGATGAGATCAGGCTGCAGAATCTCAACGTACTTTTTCTCACTACCACAGAACCGCTTTGCATTACCGAGAGCCTCGTGAGTGAGCCAATTTGATGCTAACGTAACGACAGAGCTGTCTTTCCATCGGCAAATAGGCCTCCAACGTCACTTCTGTGATCACATTCACCCCTCTGTCGCCATTAGATGAACAGATCATCCACACTTTGTAGCCAAAACGGTTTTCCCTTCATATACATTTTACATTAGTGGTGGCCATAATAAGGAACCATGGATTCATCAATGGATTCATGGAAAATTCCAAATTGGGTGAGTTTTTTATTAAGCTCGGCACAGAACAGCTCAATTTTTCCCGATTTGTCCTTGGGTTGCAATTGATCGTTGTCCATCAAATAATATATATGTGGTAAATAGTTCATAACGCTTAGGTAAGAAACCTTGACAGGTGCATTGGCCACTACCCAAACCGGCAAATGTTCCCAATTGGGAACGTCACTGTTTCAGCGGTCATAAATCAAATCTGAATGACAGAAAAATCACACAACGCACATCACCTTGTTCAATAGACTTTCAAGTAGTTTCAATGTACAATGGGGGGAGGGGAGGGGAGAACAACTTGTAGAACACCCTGTATGGTTCTGAATACCTAGTAGGAGTGAGGATTGGTTCAATTTAGTTGAAAAAGAATCACCCAACAATAAATGAATAAAGTAATTTAAAAATGAATATAAAGGTGCTCATAAACAGTTATAGTTCTTCCATATCCTTTCATTTGGTTTTTGACCATTATTTTCCTTCTTTGTGATGGATGACCCACAACAGAACATACGAATGTGTGATGTTGGTTAGCTTTGGGAAAAAAGCGCATTTCCTCGAGGGAAATAATTTTTTTTAGGAACTCACTTCAACAATCTCATCAGTGCCCACGAGTTTCTTTTTCTTCTTCAATTTCTTCTCAATGTAGGAGTTGACTTCGATCTGTTTCGCGCCAACACCCACGCCCCGGAATGAGCAGAAGTAGCCAGCTGGATCAGTTTTGTAGATTTGAGGTCCTATTCTCAGCATCAATGGCGATTAGAACCATGCCTACGAACGTAAAAATGCATTACTCACAAGCTGACACGCCTCAACACGCCATATTTGTAGGTATAGAACAGTTTAAGCAATTTCATTTTGTAGGAGTTCAGAAATAGTATGCTGCGTACTATGAGATGGACATTATTTATTTATTTTTTTTTTTTTGTAACTTACTGCATCCCAGAGGTCTCATCTCAGCATTTTCAGTATACACTTGAGATATGTCAGCCATGCGCTGAGTAAGAACATCAACGGGGATCTCGTACCCGTACTTGTATTTGAAGTAGCTTGCCCCATAACGAGCGCGGTTCACCTGAGACCGAGAGTCCCCTGAAAAGATTATGTCAAAAGATGAAACGCTGAAAATTCCTTCACATGGGTTGGTTATTCCTCGGACCAGGCGCATGGAGACTCATTTCTTCAACATGGTGAAAATGGGGGAAACAGTGGGTGTGGCGGGTATCAGACCCGTTCCAATCGATTCAGGGTCCAAAATTTAGTGGGAAATAATACCCCACACGCCTAGGTACCAGAAATCTCGCAAACACACATTTGAAATGGGTAGATAGGTACCCATTTTGACCCATAACCTCAATCAGAGGGCACCAATTGTTCCGGGAGCCATTCAATTGGATTCAGCGTCCGAAATGTAGTAAAAAATGATACCCCACACGCCTAGGTACCAGACATCTCGAAAACGCACATTTGAAATGAGTAGATAAGCACCTACCTTGACCCATCCATCATTGGATTCAGCATCCAAAATATGGTGGAAAATGATACCCCAAATCTATTTTTCAAAAACACATTTTGACCCCTACCCCGCCCAAATTTGGTCCGATCGGGTTGAAAAATTTCGAGGACCAACTAGAGCCGCAAACGGGTAGATCGCCAAAAATCTCGAAAATCCGGTTTTCGAAATACACATTTTGACCGCTATCCCGCCCAAATTTGGTCCAATCGTGCTGAAAAGTTTCGAGGACCAACTATAGCCAGGAACGAAGCCCTTACCCTAATTTCCGATTTTTAGAAAATTTTCTGGCGTGGTGGGCGGACGGACATTTGACTTTTTTGATCTAGACACCATGAAACGTCCAGAAAAAATCTTGGGCCGGATTAGAGATATTGACTTTTGGCGTGAAAACATAGGTTGATTATTCGAGGAATAACCAACCAAAAAAACATGGATGTGAGCTTTGTTAGCATATCCTGCCACATCAGATCAATTGCCGCTGCCAAAAACCTTACTGGAATCTTCTTCTGAGTGCAAATAACGGCCGCATCTTCACCTTTGATGGCAACCGTCGTAAGTCCACCGGCGTTTGTGGCCTTGAAGGCGTACTCTGAAACAATGTTTTACTTAACGTTAGTCGTGACAAGCAATGATGAGTTCAGCTGGTTACTTGTTAATGCCAGTTAATTCGCACTGCTTCTAACGTACAGCCGAAGTAAAACAGGTCTGATATTCCTTGCATGGTTTTGGTTAGGCCAATACCTACTTAACCGAGAGGTAGTTCATGTTAGTGAAATTTAAGAGTGGGTCAATGTGACTTCACCTCACATCTTTTCTTTTCTCCGCATTATGGTCAGGGTGGAATACTCGTGTGCTGCCTTGTCTGAAGCACTGCATCAAGACATGACCTCTATAAACCTGAGACTATACTGTCAAGGAGCAAAGAGAAACCACTTCAGCAGCTCCCTCGTCCAACATCTCTTGGTTAGTTATTCCTTGAATAATCAACCTATGTTTTCACGCAAAAGGTCTACCTCACCGATTCGGCCCAAAATTTTTTTCTGGGCGTTTCAAGGCGTCAAGATAAAAAACGCTGCAAATTCTTAGACACGGGTTGGTTATTCCTCGGACCAGGCGCATGGAGACTCATTTCTTGGGAAACCGTGGGTGTAGCGGGTCCCGGACCAATCCTATCGATTCAGGGTCCAACATTTAGTAGAAATTGATACCCCACATGCCTAGGTACCAGACATCTCGAAAACGCACATTTGAAATGAGTAGATAAGCACCTACCTTGACCCATCCATCATTGGATTCAGCATCCAAAATATGGTGGAAAATGATACCCCAAATCTATTTTTCAAAAACACATTTTGACCCCTACCCCGCCCAAATTTGGTCCGATCGGGTTGAAAAATTTCGAGGACCAACTAGAGCCGCAAACGGGTCCCTGACCAAAACCTCAGATTTTTAGGAAATTTTCTAATACCAAAAACGGCGTGGACGGTGGACGGACATTTGAATTTTTTGATCTAGTCACCTCGAAACGCCCAGAAAAAAAATCTTGAGCCGAATCGGAGAGGTTGACCTTTTTCATGAAAAGATATGTTGATTATTCAAGGAATAACGAACCAAAAGTCAAATGTCCGTCCGCCGTCCGCGCTGTTTTTGGTAGTAGAACTTTTTGTTTTTAATCTGATATTATGGTCATGGGCCCATTTTTGGCACTAGTTGGTCCTCGTAACTTTTCAACTCGACCGGACCAAATTTGGGCGGGGTAGGGGTCAAAATGTGTTTTTTGAACAGTAGATTTTCGAGATTTGTGTCGATCTAGGCGAGTGGGGTATCAAGTTCCACTAAATTTTGGACGCTGAATCGAACGAAATGGGTCCCAGATCGATTGGCGCCCACCGGGAGAGGTTATGGGTCAAAATGGGTATCTATCTACCCATTTTGAAGGCGTTTGGGGTATCATGAAGCTTAACATACTCTAAATGTGGCTTAGGAGAACGTCATGGGAGAGCAAAGGGATTTCAGGCTCAGCCAATAACATATTTCCACGCCAAAATACCTGTTACTATTTCGATTATTTTACTGAACGCATCGGACACATCAAGTCACACGGGACATTTTTCCCTTTAGACTTCTCAGGGGGTTTGATCCTTCACACGATACTTCAAAGGGCTTACGAGGGCCCAGTAAACAAATGCCGACGAGGATGCCAAAAGAAACAAACGCCGGAGCCTGAAGTTCAGGTCAAAATCACCATGCGCAACTTCCATCTTCCAATATAAACAAAATCTTAAGCAAAATCAAATTCCAATTCTCACTAACTATTGGATATCAACTTACCAACTTGGTACAGGCGCCCTTCTGGCGAGAACACAGTAATGTGACGGTCAAAGCCGGCGCTGGTTCCCCTAGACATGATCTGGGAAAAATATTCTCACAACTATAAGAACTTGAATAAACACTTAAGCTACAGAAATCTAATATTTAAACTAAGTGATGAAACAACTGACAAGCCGAATGACAATCAAATTCTGAACGTCGTTTGTTCGAAGGGGGAGAAATTACGAGCGCTAACCGTGTTGTAACCTCCTCGCAGTAGGTTCAACCTTAACACACAACTCATCCTCTTCTTCTTTTTCAGACTAACCAAGGTCGAGGTGTGAAAAAATAATTTCCCAATACTTCATGACATCTGGCGGGCGAGAGGCATTCACATTGGAGGGAGGAGGAAGTAGGTACCCAGAAAAGTTGGGGGCAGAAAATGTTGGAGATAAATAAAAGATGGGACTGCCCATTGTATCCAGTCAACATCAAAACAAATCAGCACGCTAAAATGGACTGAGATTAGATTATTATCATTAAAAAACTATTATTGACATAAATATTATGTGTACTTGTTAATTCTGCAGTCCATACTTCTATAACAAATGAACAGGAATACTTCGTATTAGTTGAACAAAGCCACAGAACACTGCTTGATCAGTCGGATTATATTACTAATAACTAAAACTACTAGTACTAAGTGACAGAAAGGCAAATGGGCAATCGACCGTATACCTGCAAAACCTCGTGAGTCCGAATTTTCCCAAAAGTAAGGTTTTGAGGTTTTTTTGATAAGAGTAGCCTTATTCCTTACACTTCATTGTCCACAGCTCAGGTTTCAGTCTAGGACAATGACAATGATTTTATATTATATTATTTTATTACTGATTTTATTATTTTATATGATTTTATATTTTATATTATTAGGTGTTGTTTATTTTTTTTTAAGCAATGGCCGTGAAAAAATGGCTCATGTGACGTCATCAATAACGATTGGTGTGCTCTCGATATCTGTGCCGCCATGTTGTTTATTTACGCCATTCATTTCAACATACTGGAAGTGACGACTGACGCTCAACGATTCGTGCTGCCGCCATTGAATTCATCTCGCCTGCGAACTCCTATTGTACCATGGACAAAGTAATGCTAATTGCTACCGATGATTCTCCAGCAATCTGGGAGAATCATGCTAAAATCATCCACCAAATCGAGGTGAGCTATATTCATAGTCAATTTTTCAATGTAAGTTTCCCCTCTCTGACCCATGTGGTAGCTGCAAACAATATCGTATCTGCGCAGTTGCTGGCGAAGTTGTAGCAAATATTTACTCTACTGCATTCTGTAGAATTATCAACTATTCGTATTTTGAATATGTATACGAGCTGAACGCAGCAGGTTTCTGGGTCATACCACCCTCAGCTTGGAGCACCAAACATGTTGGATACCTCGGCCCCGGCAATGCATGCCGAGCAGCAGGTGGACTGTGAGCTTACCAGCCTGCTGTTAGATCTTTTTCGAGAGCATCCCGTTTTATGGAAAGTGAAGGACAAAGATTATTACAGTAAATCCTCGAACCAGGCGTACGGAGACTAATTTGAACTTCGGACCAGGCGCATGGAGACTCATTTCTTCAACATGGGGAAAATAAAGGGATCATTATTACTCCAGCAATTTTCCATAACTGAGGAAAGTTGTTCTTCCATAGCGATGTGATATGGCTGAATTGATGATCTGGGTGAGTCTGGCAGCAGCTTTCCTAGGAAGATGTTTGAGTACCTGCCCGGTTATGAGGCTGTAACCAGGTGCCATCTTTGAGTTGATTTTGTGTTTGATTGCTTGGACGACCTCAGCGATCATAACAGGAGGTAATTCTGGATGGTTAGGGAAGACGATTCGATTCTGAACATTCAATTGGTGCTCTACGATTATTCATTATAGGTTTCTTCACCTGAAATGTGGACATTTGCCCTGAGATTGGTTTGATGCCCCTGATTGCTTTATCATGTGCCTCTTGGGCTCTCAGTGCTACTGGACATTGTCTCCAGCTGGCATTATGCCGGGCATCTTGTAGTTTCACATTTTCAGCAAGACATTTTGCACAATGTGGAGGGAATTTCGGGTTATTGGGCTTGGTGCAAGTTTTGGTATCGTGGTTTTTACCACATTTTACGCACTTTGGCTGCTTGCAGCAAACATTTTTGGTGTGCTCTTTTTATGTCATATCAATAGTATCGTGAATGCCTCCAATCAGGCTACCTACTATCTATTTGCCGACGACGCAGCAGTGTTAGTAACTGGTGCAAGTTGGGTAGGAACTTCTGAAAAAGCATAGGGTGTTCTTAATAATTTGAATGATTGGTTGCTGGACAATGTGTTTACGATCAACGCAAGTAAAACCAAGTATTTAACTTTTGGCCAAATGGAAAATCAGGAAATCGCAGCTAACGCACTGTAAAGTACACGCCTGCTCTCAGGATAATCATAGATACCTTGGTGTGTTAATTGACCAAAACCTCACATGGGAACCGCATATCGATTTCGTCCGTTCTAAGCTGAAGAAATGTCTATTTATATTTAATAATTCACGTCGATTTTGTTATGTTTCTCACTAAGTGAGACAAGTCTTGAAGAGTTTATTCCTAATTGTGTTGTAAAAATCACGTGCAGCTCTTGCTTGGTCCTTGGGCTTTGCCTTTGCCAAGCAATACTGATTCAATGTAACTATAGTTGTGAGTATTATTTCCTTGCAGGTTCTGTCTATTTTATGAATAAAGTTTCTCTATCTATCTATCTAACTCCACTAGCGCCGCACGTGCGCAGTGGTTCCCGCCTCCCTCATATTTTGTGTGGACATAGCTTCCCCCTTCCCTGTTGAATCCAACTACTTTGTTGCCTGTTTCCTCTATTAATTGTCAACAAAGGAGTTAACTCACATCAATCTCATCAATTTTTCAGTATTATTTCGGCGACTTCAACTTGCCCAGGGATAAATTTCTCCTTAAAGAAATGAAGGCCGACGATGGATGGGTTCCTCTCAAGACCGTGATCAAATTTAATAGGCTAGCTAGTCTCTCCACTGACGTGCGTGAAATTGCATCCGCCATAAGGAAATCAACAACTGGTTTGATGGAGGTTTGCATCACCTAATTGTTAAATGAGAATTTGTGTTCTGAACTGCAATAAAATACCGGTCGTTTTCCATCCAATTGATTGATGGCTTGAAAAATAGCGCTCATTAGATCACGATTTTACCTTAAAACTAAATGTAATTATTTCCCTTTTTCTTAGGTAAATGAGGACAATACCAAAATTCGACGATCTCCTCATGTTCCCATCCCAGAGACGACCAAAGAACGAAGAAAAGAGGTCATTTCTCGGTCCGCTTACATCAAACGCTTCCCCGATGATCACAACATGGATCAAATTTTGAAATTCTGCTCCGCGCACGCTCCGGACTATGAAAACGTCATTGTGAGTGTGAACAGTTTGTAACACAAGTAGTCTGTGAACAGATCCTCTCTTTTACGGCAATCAATTCCCAAAACTTGATTAACAATTACTATTTTCAGATGAGGAAATACCTCGACAACGCTGTTCAGAAGTTGGTTTTCGACGGATCGATATTCATCACCTTCAAGACAGTGGAGGCTTGCAAGAAATTCGTCGAAGGACCCGAATTAGAGTACAACGGGAAGAAGCTCGATAAGATGACGCAGTGAGTGATATTTTCTTTACACAGAAACCAAATACTCAAAACTTTTGTCTGGAAGGCTTCAATTAGGTTTTCGAAGGAAATTTTTGTTGTTTCCTTTGACTAACTTCCGTCATAGCTTAACATTCGTATCACATTGGAATAACGATGATTATTCATTCGCATTTTGTTACATAATAACCATTCTGCGACTGTTTTCCAGGAGAGACTATAACGTGGCCAAGAGGAAGGAAAGAGTTGACAAAAAAGAAGCAATAAAGCAGGTATAAAATTAACATATTTATCTCCATGTTTAAAGTAGTACAGTTGATTTGCCCCTTTTGGTTGGTTATTCCTTGAATAAACAACCTGTTTTCATGTAAAAGGTTAACCTCTCCGATTTGGCTCAACATTTTTTTCCTGGGCGTTTTAAGGTGTCTAGATCAAAAAACCAAAATGTCCGTCCGCCGTCCGCGCCGTTTCTGGTAGTAGAAAATTTTCTAAAAATCTGAAATTCGGGTCAGGCCGTCCGCGCCGTTTTTGGTAGTAGACAATTTTCTAAAAATCTGAGATTTGGGTTCCCGGCCTAGGACGGTCCTCGAAACTTTTCAGCCCGATTGGACCGAATTTGGGCGGGGTAGTGGTCAAAATGTGCTTTTTTGAAAAATGGATTTCGAGATTTTGGGCGATCTAGGCGAGTGGGGTATTATTTTTTACTAAATTTTGGACGCTGAATCCAATGAAATAGGTCCCAGAACGATCGGCACCTACTGGAAGAAGTTATGGGTCAAATTGGGTATGTATTACCCATTTCGCATGTCTGTTTTCGAAATCTCTGGTACCTGGGCATGTGGGGTATCATTTTCCACTAAATTTTGGACCCCGAATCGATTGAAATGGGTCCGGGACCCGCTACACCCACTTTTCTCCCATTTGCCCCACGTTGAATCTCCATGCGCCTGGTCCGAGGTTTAAATTAGTCTCCATGTGCCTGGTTTGAGGAATAACCAACCCGTGTGTGAGAATTTGCAGATTTTTTGAAAAAATGTCCTTGTATACTTACTGCAGCTCAAGAAAAACGGAGCTCAACGGGCAGAAAATGCAGAAGGCAATTTCGAAGAAAAATTGGATGCCCAAAAACCCGTCAAATTTCCCTTGGGAACTGTTGTCAACCTCACTGGCTTCAAGGAGAACAGTAAGACGAGACGTGAAATGATTAAAAAGGAAATCGAGAAATACGGCATCGCTGTTGCTTTTATTAATTTCAACATGGGTGAACATGCTGCCTGGGTTCGACTTGAACAGGAAGACGCGGCTAAACAGGTAAATTGATCGATTATGGCGGATCGTTGGTCGGTTTCTTGATAGTTCAAGCTGATTCGAGTTGTACTGAAGTTTTATTCTATTTCAGTTGGTGGAAACGGTTGCGAGAAAAGGTAAGACAATGAAAGTCGGCGATGATGAACTGGCCTTGAGGGTGCTAGAAGGCAATGAGGAAGCTGAATTCTTGGTGAGAGCCAAAGAGCAGCAGTTGAAGAGGAAAGCCGACAAACGTAAGTTGAAGAGGCATGAAAGAAAAGAAGATGAGTATTGGCGAACCCATTGGGTTGGAAACGCCTATGGATGCCTGTCGAAACGAGCTAGAAGCACAATTTCTCGTCTCAATATACCGGATGTGGATTGTTAACATTTAAGATCGTTTATACCGTTTTTTTCATCTTGTTTGTATCTGCAATTGATAAATTTTTCCTTTTTGCACCGTCATTTTTATGAGTTACCCGTGAAATCAACCTACCAGAACTGCAGAGAATATGAGGCGAGGATGAAAGAAGGATTTTCTCCTTAATAACAGGCGACAGGAGGATACCATATAGACCTACAAATAAGGAACTATCATGGGGTAGATCACAGGAATTTGCAACATTATGAGTTTTAAAAACTTATTCTCAGAGGGATTTTATTTGATGAGATGTGCATGTTGAAAAACTATATGGGAGGAACACATCAACGCACGCAGGACGATGCTGTTACATTTCTCAGTGACAGTGAAGACCAACTATTGATTATGCAGCTGCCTGCTTTACGGACGCGCAAGATGTACTGAATGCCAAGCTAAAAAAAGCCTTTAATGCCGCGGTTCGCTATATATATGATGCTAGGATTGACGAACATATTTTAAAAAGCTCGAATGGTTAAATAGAATAGAACAACCTACCATTACCTAAAACATGATCCAACGCAAGAGAACTCGCGTTGCTCTGGTGCATGGTCCAGGAGCAATCTCAATTTGCGTAATTCAAAAATAATAATTCCAGGAACGATGAGCAGATGATGATTATCCAATAAGTAGCTGAAATAACTGAGTTGAGGGATGACGTGGCCAACAGTGGATTCGAGAATCCACAAGTGTGTAGTGTTCCTACCTTCTGGGAACTGCAGAGAATATGAGGCGAGGATGAAAGAAGGATTTTCTCCTTAATAACAGGCGACAGGAGGATACCATATAGACCTACAAATAAGGAACTATCATGGGGTAGATCACAGGAATTTGCAACATTATGAGTTTTAAAAACTTATTCTCAGAGGGATTTTATTTGATGAGATGTGCATGTTGAAAAACTATATGGGAGGAACACATCAACGCACGCAGGACGATGCTGTTACATTTCTCAGTGACAGTGAAGACCAACTATTGATTATGCAGCTGCCTGCTTTATGGACGCGCAAGATGTACTGAATGCCAAGCTAAAAAAAGCCTTTAATGCCGCGGTTCGCTATATATATGATGCTAGGATTGACGAACATATTTTAAAAAACTCGAATGGTTAAAAATTAAGGAGGGATGAGAATTAAGAGTAGCGACAATGATGTACAAAATGACTCACAGAGGCCGCAATACTTGTACGAAAAATATCAAAATTTATCACAACAAGAATGAAGGAGACCTGCTTAGAAATGCCAAAACACTACTGAATGCTATAGTAAATCATTTTTGATAGAAAGCATAAGGATCTTCAATAGAAATGTAGAGCTGTTGATGCAAAAACTGTGATGCAATTCAAACCGGTATTTTGAGAAGCTGATGATTGAAGATTAGTGTTGGAGAGAAAATCTATGTTGTATTTTATCTAATTAATTTAATTATTGGTTTTGAAATAAGCAGAAATTTATTTTGAAGTTTTTTTATTTTAATTACATTTGAAGTTATTATTATGCTATCCTCACTAATTTTATTTATGTTATTTTATAAAATGTATCTGTCCTGCAGGAAGAGTGGGCTTTTAGCCTAATGCAGGGCAGATTGATAAATGAATCAATCAATGCTCGAATGGACGCGTGAGTAAAAATTATATTTTCCATCATTAGAGACTGTGAAGAAGACATCCAAAGAAGTATTATGGAAAGAGAACTTGTCTGGTATAGATGGTAACTAACACCAGGAGGAATTAACCTAGACCATCCCTGTTATCCTATTATGTTGTACACAACTGTTGTTCTCTATGAGGAAATCGAAAATAGTTCGTTAATCAAGCTTCGTCAAACCCTGCAGTGGTACATAATTTTTACAAAGCTAGATCAAGTAGTATATACTGACATATACCTTTCTTTTCAACCAATTTAAAACCTGATTGAATTTTAAACTGTTCCTTATCTGATATCCAAATTGACTAAGGAAGGTTGAACACCTCAATTTCCAGTCCTGGTTTTTCACCAATTGGTGCACAGTGAATTCAGTCTTGTGGAGATCCCCCAAGATTGTTGGTCCAGCAACACTATCGAGAATACTCGTTATGAATTCGTTTTCGTGTTGCTTTCTAATGAAAGAACACGAAGCAACAACACAGTGGAGAATACTCGTTAGGAATTTGTTTTCGTGTTGCTATCGAATTGAAAGAAACCCAAAACAATTGAGAATATGAGTTAGGGATTCGTTTTCGTGTTGCTGTCTAATAAAAGGAACCCACCTCCCACCGACCATGGAAAGTAAAAATCTCGTTTGCTGATAATTTATTGAAGTTTGTGATTGAAAAAAATATTAAATATATACAATTTTATTCAATGAAACAAACAGCGTTTACGATGCGGTGCTACAAAATTAATTAGGTTATTTGGGTACATTTTGTTATTTGGGGGCGTTGTTGAATTCAAATCCAACTTGGACCACACAGAGAGCATTAATTCCGTTGCCCACCAATTGGAGAGCGAGGACGGGAGCACCGGTGGCATCAACAGGCACTGAGCCACAGGAAGCGGCAATGTCCAGGTGGGTGTAGGGCAGTGGATTTGAGCTGTCCAGGCCATTCTGCAATAATAAATAATAAAATTATATGAATGTTCACACCTTCATCAATTCTACGTCCAAAATTGCGTTGGCAATGCCTCACTCTCCCCAATATACAAGTAGCAAAGCGCTGGAGTACAATAATTGTAATTATTCTGAACGCTAGATCATCTGAGTGTTACTTACTTCGTTGAGACCAGAAGCCATGATCAAGAAGGCGGCAGGCGCTTGGTGTCCACGGCAACTCTGGCTACTTGGCAAGTTGTTTGCCTGAACGACGTCTTCGCCTTCAGTTTTACCTGAAAGCAATGTGAAGACGTGTTAAGAATGAGCTTACATGGAATAATACGGGCAAAGGATGACGATATATGACTCGAGCATGCATCTTTTCAATTCTCCTCCCTAAGCACCGTATCTTGTACTTCACATGGTCCATGGTCTCTAAAGGACGGTGGCACCGAATAAGGTGCAGTGGGGATGATTCGAGTAGATTATCCTAAGTGACCACACAGAGAGCATTAATTCCGTTGCCCACCATTGGAGCACTGCACTGTTTCCTTCCAGCGGATCTGCAATGATACGAGGTGATAAGCAAACACCTTTTATTATTGCAGGAGGAAACAGTACAGCGCTCCAATGGTGGGTAATGGAATTATGCTCCCATTTGCCCTCATTATCATCCCAGGAGCATAATCCATCCGCCTTTGGAGCGCTGTACTGTTTCCTCCTGCAATGATACGAGGTTTTCGCTTATCACCTAGTATCATCGCAGATCTGCTGGAAGGAAACAGAACAGGGCTCCAAATTGGTGGGCATTGGAATTAATGTAATCTAGCCGTTTGTGTGTCACCCAGCTTTTTTTTTTTTTTTTGTTCTATTCAGGTGAATATATTGAAGGGATGCAGGATAAGTAATGGACAAACATGTTATAAAAAGTATTTGAAAAAATGTATTTTTGGATCAAAACTACTCTCTGAACCTTTGAGACTTAATTGAGAACACAATCATTTTCATAAAGTACAACTTGGAGTAAAACCAATGCCTTGAACTCAAAATCATAGTATGACTCAATTTGGGAACAGAATCTGCAGATATCACTTGTGAATTCAATGAAGGGATGATCTGGGATCAATCTCGCTCAGCTATTTCAGTCAGATGCTTATCCACCTCGCTGACGGTCAGCAAACTGGAAAGAGATCAGTAAATGAATTAGATTTTCACTAATAAAAACGAGGGGAGGCTTAGTTGACTCCATCCATTCACTACTGAAATATAATATGAAAAAGGTAGGTCGCCTGATTTACCAGAACTTGGGGTCTTGTTGGGTGACGATTCCCACTTCCAGTTCAGTTGGCTTCAAGTCGACATATAGGACAGCTTGAAGGCACGAGATTGCCAACTATTCAAAGATGGTTAGAAACAGTTGAAGAAAAACCGATAAATAATAGACAATGCGTACCAAGTAAAATGTCTTACATACAGGAATAGGTCCAAAATATAAATCATTAGGTATGTCTGTGTGACGTTAAACTCAAGAACCAGAGTTATCACAGAATAATACAGGTTTGGAGACACTTCACAATAAGAAGGACCTTCAATTATTCTCATATGGAAATAGGAATAATGTTTTAGAATGAAAGCCATTAATATACAGGGTGTCCCAGGAGTTCTCCCCCTCCCCTCACCATTCTAAAATTGTCTAAATGGGAGCAAACAAAAAAACAATTTTTGAATCTTCATATTTTTTTGCAAGGATCTCAAATATCATATTTGCGCAACCATGAGCAAGTTACACAAACATAAATATTTTATTTTAAGGGGGGGGGGGGGTGTTGAGGTTGCGAACCAAAACATCCACATATCAATTAACTCATCTACAGTCAAACCACTCATTCTTATTTTAAATGCAAACCCCAGATTTTTAATGCAGATTCGGAATCTACCCAAAAATTCATGAAAACTTGATCCCTCAACCATTTTTTTGGTTGGTTATTCCTTGAAATCCGACACTGGCCGAATTAAGAAAGAGCTACAAACATCTAGTTTTTTGCCAATTTCCTAGCTATTTGGGGTTCAATTAAGAAGATAAAAAAATTGGTAAGGCCACAAGCTCTGGTAAGTACAAAATTTGAGATGTTTCCAATTGGGAACATTGGCCAGTTTGGTTAGCTCTTCTATACTAGGACCCTCTATCACCTCCCCCTGAACGTTGTTTGAACTGGAATTCCAAGGTGTTTTTTTTTAATTAAAAAAAAATATTTACTTTTCATGGAGTTGTTAATAATGAATAGAAAGTGTAATTTAAATTTATTGCTGGAGTTAAAAATAAGCCCTAAGTTCTTATGTTCTACTGACTCCTTCAGAAGCGTTCCTTCAGAAACGGATATACATAACAGAAAGCAACGTGATACATTTTTAACAGTTTTCACACAAACGAATTGAATCAGAATAAGGGAAAACATCAATTTAGAGGGACAATAAAAGCAAAATAACAGCATCTATCCAACATTGTGATAGAGGAAAGCATTTCAGATGGAGCCTTTTTTCACATAGCTGCCATGATGTTTGTCTAAACGTCGACTCCGCTCATCCCCTGGTTGTACTTCTTGATGAGATCAGGCTGCAGAATCTCAACGTACTTTTTCTCACTACCACAGAACCGCTTTGCATTACCGAGAGCCTCGTGAGTGAGCCAATTTGATGCTAACGTAACGACAGAGCTGTCTTTCCATCGGCAAATAGGCCTCCAACGTCACTTCTGTGATCACATTCACCCCTCTGTCGCCATTAGATGAACAGATCATCCACACTTTGTAGCCAAAACGGTTTTCCCTTCATATACATTTTACATTAGTGGTGGCCATAATAAGGAACCATGGATTCATCAATGGATTCATGGAAAATTCCAAATTGGGTGAGTTTTTTATTAAGCTCGGCACAGAACAGCTCAATTTTTCCCGATTTGTCCTTGGGTTGCAATTGATCGTTGTCCATCAAATAATATATATGTGGTAAATAGTTCATAACGCTTAGGTAAGAAACCTTGACAGGTGCATTGGCCACTACCCAAACCGGCAAATGTTCCCAATTGGGAACGTCACTGTTTCAGCGGTCATAAATCAAATCTGAATGACAGAAAAATCACACAACGCACATCACCTTGTTCAATAGACTTTCAAGTAGTTTCAATGTACAATGGGGGGAGGGGAGGGGAGAACAACTTGTAGAACACCCTGTATGGTTCTGAATACCTAGTAGGAGTGAGGATTGGTTCAATTTAGTTGAAAAAGAATTACCCAACAATAAATGAATAAAGTAATTTAAAAATGAATATAAAGGTGCTCATAAACAGTTATAGTTCTT
This sequence comes from Cyrtorhinus lividipennis, assembly GCA_019603395.1. Classification (NCBI taxonomy): domain Eukaryota; kingdom Metazoa; phylum Arthropoda; class Insecta; order Hemiptera; family Miridae; genus Cyrtorhinus; species Cyrtorhinus lividipennis. The sequence continues at coordinate 13,082,332 of CM034007.1, forward strand.
CCATATCCTTTCATTTGGTTTTTGACCATTATTTTTCTTCTTTGTGATGGATGACCCACAACAGAACATATGAATGTGTGATGTTGGTTAGCTTTGGGAAAAAAGCGCATTTCCTCGAGGGAAATAATTTTTTTTAGGAACTCACTTCAACAATCTCATCAGTGCCCACGAGTTTCTTTTTCTTCTTCAATTTCTTCTCAATGTAGGAGTTGACTTCGATCTGTTTCGCGCCAACACCCACGCCCCGGAATGAGCAGAAGTAGCCAGCTGGATCAGTTTTGTAGATTTGAGGTCCTTTTCTCAGCATCAATGGCGATTAGAACCATGCCTACGAACGTAAAAATGCATTACTCACAAGCTGACACGCCTCAACACGCCATATTTGTAGGCATAGAACAGTTTAAGCAATTTCATTTTGTAGGAGTTCAGAAATAGTATGCTGCGTACTATGAGATGGACATTATTTATTTTATTTTATTTTATTTTTTTTTTTGTAACTTACTGCATCCCAGAGGTCTCATCTCAGCATTTTGAGTATACACTTGAGATATGTCAGCCATGCGCTGAGTAAGAACATCAACGGGGATCTCGTACCCGTACTTGTATTTGAAGTAGCTTGCCCCATAACGAGCGCGGTTCACCTGAGACCGAGAGTCCCCTAAAAAGATTATGCCAAAAGATGAAACACTGAAAATTCCTTCACATGGGTTGGTTATTCCTCGGACCAGGCGCATGGAGACTCATTTCTTCAACATGGTGAAAATGGGGGAAACAGTGGGTGTGGCGGGTATCAGACCCGTTCCAATCGATTCAGGGTCCAAAATCTAGTGGGAAATAATACCCCACACGCCTAGGTACCAGAAATCTCGCAAACACACATTTGAAATGGGTAGATAGGTACCCATTTTGACCCATAACCTCAATCAGAGGGCACCAATTGTTCCGGGAGCCATTTAATTGGATTCAGCGTCCGAAATGTAGTAAAAAATGATACCCCACACGCCTAGACCGCCAAAAAAACTCGAAAATCCGGTTTTTGAAATACACATTTTGACCGCTATCCCGCCCAAATTTGGTCCAATCGTGCTGAAAAGTTTCGAGGACCAACTATAGCCAGAAACGAAGCCCTTACCCTAATTTCCGATTTTTAGAAAATTTTCTGGCGTGGTGGGCGGACGGACATTTGACTTTTTTGATCTAGACACCATGAAACGTCCAGAAAAAATCTTGGGCCGGATTGGAGATATTGACTTTTGGCGTGAAAACATAGGTTGATTATTCGAGGAATAACCAACCAAAAAAACATGGATGTGAGCTTTGTTAGCATATCCTGCCACATCAGATCAATTGCCGCTGCCAAAAACCTTACTGGAATCTTCTTCTGAGTGCAAATAACGGCCGCATCTTCACCTTTGATGGCAACCGTCGTAAGTCCACCGGCGTTTGTGGCCTTGAAGGCGTACTCTGAAACAATGTTTTACTTAAAGTTAGTCGTGACAAGCAATGATGAGTTCAGCTGGTTACTTGTTAATGCCAGTTAATTCGCACTGCTTCTTACGTACAGCCGAAGTAAAACAGGTCTGATATTCCTTGCATGGTTTTGGTTTGGCCAATACCTACTTAACCGAGAGGTAGTTCATGTTAGTGAAATTTAAGAGTGGGTCAATGTGACTTCACCTCACATCTTTTCTTTTCTCCGCATTATGGTCAGGGTGGAATACTCGTGTGCTGCCTTGTCTGAAGCACTGCATCAAGACATGGCCTCTATAAACCTGAGACTAAACTGTCAAGGAGCAAAGAGAAACCACTTCAGCAGCTCCCTCGTCCAACATCTCTTGGTTAGTTATTCCTTGAATAATCAACCTATGTTTTCACGCAAAAGGTCTACCTCACCGATTCGGCCCAAAATTTTTTTCTGGGCGTTTCAAGGCGTCAAGATAAAAAACGCTGCAAATTCTTAGACACGGGTTGGTTATTCCTCGGACCAGGCGCATGGAGACTCATTTCTTGGGAAACCGTGGGTGTAGCGGGTCCCGGACCAATCCTATCGATTCAGGGTCCAACATTTAGTAGAAATTGATACCCCACATGCCTAGGTACCAGACATCTCGAAAACGCACATTTGAAATGAGTAGATAAGCACCTACCTTGACCCATCCATCATTGGATTCAGCATCCAAAATATGGTGGAAAATGATACCCCAAATCTATTTTTCAAAAACACATTTTGACCCCTACCCCGCCCAAATTTGGTCCGATCGGGTTGAAAAATTTCGAGGACCAACTAGAGCCGCAAACGGGTCCCTGACCAAAACCTCAGATTTTTAGGAAATTTTCTAATACCAAAAACGGCGTGGACGGTGGACGGACATTTGAATTTTATTGATCTAGTCACCTTGAAACGCCCAGAAAAAAAATCTTGAGCCGAATCGGAGAGGTTGACCTTTTTCATGAAAAGATATGTTGATTATTCAAGGAATAACGAACCAAAAGTCAAATGTCCGTCCGCCGTCCGCGCTGTTTTTGGTAGTAGAACTTTTTGTTTTTAATCTGATATTATGGTCATGGGCCCATTTTTGGCACTAGTTGGTCCTCGTAACTTTTCAACTCGACCGGACCAAATTTGGGCGGGGTAGGGGTCAAAATGTGTTTTTTGAACAGTAGATTTTCGAGATTTGTGTCGATCTAGGCGAGTGGGGTATCAAGTTCCACTAAATTTTGGACGCTGAATCGAACGAAATGGGTCCCAGATCGATTGGCGCCCACCGGGAGAGGTTATGGGTCAAAATGGGTATCTATCTACCCATTTTGAAGGCGTTTGGGGTATCATGAAGCTTAACATACTCTAAATGTGGCTTAGGAGAACGTCATGGGAGAGCAAAGGGATTTCAGGCTCAGCCAATAACATATTTCCACGCCAAAATACCTGTTACTATTTCGATTATTTTAGTGAACGCATCGGACACATCAAGTCACACGGGACATTTTTCCCTTTAGACGTCTCAGGGGGTTTGATCCTTCACACGATACTTCAAAGGGCTTACGAGGGCCCAGTAAACAAATGCCGACGAGGATGCCAAAAGAAACGAACGCCGGAGCCTGAAGTTCAGGCCAAGATCACCATGCGCAACTTCCATCTTCCAATATAAACAAAATCTTAAGCAAAATCAAATTCCAATGCTCACTAACTATTGGATATCAACTTACCAACTTGGTACAGGCGCCCTTCTGGCGAGAACACAGTAATGTGACGGTCAAAGCCGGCGCTAGTTCCCCTAGACATGATCTGGGAAAAATATTCTCATAACTATAAGAACTTGAATAAACACTTAAGCTACAGAAATCTAATATTTAAACTAAGGGATGAAACAACTGACAAGCCGAATGACAATCAAATTCTGAACGTCGTTTGTTCGAAGGGGGAGAAATGACGAGCGCTAAGCGCTAACCGTGTTGTAACCTCCTCGCAGTAGGTTCAACCTTAACACACAACTCATCCTCTTCTTCTTTTTCAGAGCAAAAGCTTTGTGTCTTCTCTGTGCAAATCCATTAACCTGAACTAACCAAGGTCGAGGTGTGAAAAAATAATTTCCCAATTCTTCATGACATCTGGCGGGCGAGAGGCATTCACATTGGAGGGAGGAGGAAGTAGGTACCCAGAAAAGTTGGGGGCAGAAAATGTTGGAGATAATAAATAAAATAAAAGATGGGACTGCCCATTGTATCCAGTCAACATCAAAACAAATCAGCACGCTAAAATGGACTGAGATTAGATTATTATCATTAAAAAACTATTATTGACATAAATATTATGTGTACTTGTTAATTCTGCAGTCCATACTTTTATAACAAATGAACAGGAATACTTCGTATTAGTTGAACAAAGCCACAGAACACTGCTTGATCAGTCGGATTATATTACTAATAACTAAAACTACTAGTACTAAGTGACAGAAAGGCAAATGGGCAATCGACCGTATACCTGCAAAACCTCGTAAGTCCGAATTTTCCCAAAAGTAAGGTTTGGAGGTTTTTTGATAAGAGTAGCCTTACTCCTTACACTTCATTGTCCACAGCTCAGGTTTCAGTCTAGGACAATGACAATGATTTTATATTATATTATTTTATTACTGATTTTATTATTTTATATGATTTTATATTTTATATTATTAGGTGTTGTTTATTTTTTTTTAAAAGCAATGGCCGTGAAAAAATGGCTCATGTGACATCATCAATAACGATTGGTGTGCTCTCGATATCTGTGCCGCCATGTTGTTTATTTACGCCATTCATTTCAACATACTGGAAGTGACGACTGACGCTCAACGATTCGTGCTGCCGCCATTGAATTCATCTCGCCTGCGAACTCTTATTGTACCATGGACAAAGTAATGCTAATTGCTACCGATGATTCTCCAGCAATCTGGGAGAATCATGCTAAAATCATCCACCAAATCGAGGTGAGCTATATTCATAGTCAATTTTTCAATGTAAGTTCCCCTCTCTGACCCATGTGGTAGCTGCAAACAATATCGTATCTGCGCAGTTGCTGGCGAAGTTGTAGCAAATATTTACTCTACTGCCTTCTGTAGAATTATCAACTATTCGTATTTTGAATATGTATACGAGCTGAACGCAGCAGGTTTCTGGGTCATACCACCCTCAGCTTGGAGCACCAAACATGTTGGATACCTCGGCCCCGGCAATGCATGCCGAGCAGCAGGTGGACTGTGAGCTTACCAGCCTGCTGTTAGATCTTTTTCGAGAGCATCCCGTTTTATGGAAAGTGAAGGACAAAGATTATTACAGTAAATCCTCAAACCAGGCGTACGGAGACTAATTTGAACTTCGGACCAGGCGCATGGAGACTCATTTCTTCAACATGGGGAAAATAAAGGGATCATTATTACTCCAGCAATTTTCCATAACTGAGGAAAGTTGTTCTTCCATAGCGATGTGATATGGCTGAATTGATGATCTGGGTGAGTCTGGCAGCAGCTTTCCTAGGAAGATGTTTGAGTACCTGCCCGGTTATGAGGCTGTAACCAGGTGCCATCTTTGAGTTGATTTTGTGTTTGATTGCTTGGACGACCTCAGCGATCATAACAGGAGGTAATTCTGGATGGTTAGGGAAGACGATTCGATTCTGAACATTCAATTGGTGCTCTACGATTATTCATCATAGGTTTCTTCACCTGAAATGTGGACATTTGCCCTGAGATTGGTTTGATGCCCCTGATTGCTTTATCATGTGCCTCTTGGGCTCTCAGTGCTACTGGACATTGTCTCCAGCTGGCATTATGCCGGGCATCTTGTAGTTTCACATTTTCAGCAAGACATTTTGCACAATGTGGAGGGAATTTCGGGTTATTGGGCTTGGTGCAAGTTTTGGTATCGTGGTTTTTACCACATTTTACGCACTTTGGCTGCTTGCAGCAAACATTTTTGGTGTGCTCTTTTTATGTCATATCAATAGTATCGTGAATGCCTCCAATCAGGCTACCTACTATCTATTTGCCGACGACGCAGCAGTGTTAGTAACTGGTGCAAGTTGGGTAGGAACTTCTGAAAAAGCATAGGGTGTTCTTAATAATTTGAATGATTGGTTGCTGGACAATGTGTTTACGATCAACGCAAGTAAAACCAAGTATTTAACTTTTGGCCAAATGGAAAATCAGGAAATCGCAGCTAACGCACTGTAAAGTACACGCCTGCTCTCAGGATAATCATAGATACCTTGGTGTGTTAATTGACCAAAACCTCACATGGGAACCGCATATCGATTTCGTCCGTTCTAAGCTGAAGAAATGTCTATTTATATTTAATAATTCACGTCGATTTTGTTATGTTTCTCACTAAGTGAGACAAGTCTTGAAGAGTTTATTCCTAATTGTGTTGTAAAAATCACGTGCAGCTCTTGCTTGGTCCTTGGGCTTTGCCTTTGCCAAGCAATACTGATTCAATGTAACTATAGTTGTGAGTATTATTTCCTTGCAGGTTCTGTCTATTTTATGAATAAAGTTTCTCTATCTATCTATCTAACTCCACTAGCGCCGCACGTGCGCAGTGGTTCCCGCCTCCCTCATATTTTGTGTGGACATAGCTTCCCCCTTCCCTGTTGAATCCAACTACTTTGTTGCCTGTTTCCTCTATTAATTGTCAACAAAGGAGTTAACTCACATCAATCTCATCAATTTTTCAGTATTATTTCGGCGACTTCAACTTGCCCAGGGATAAATTTCTCCTTAAAGAAATGAAGGCCGACGATGGATGGGTTCCTCTCAAGACCGTGATCAAATTTAATAGGCTAGCTAGTCTCTCCACTGACGTGCGTGAAATTGCATCCGCCATAAGGAAATCAACAACTGGTTTGATGGAGGTTTGCATCACCTAATTGTTAAATGAGAATTTGTGTTCTGAACTGCAATAAAATACCGGTCGTTTTCCATCCAATTGATTGATGGCTTGAAAAATAGCGCTCATTAGATCACGATTTTACCTTAAAACTAAATGTAATTATTTCCCTTTTTCTTAGGTAAATGAGGACAATACCAAAATTCGACGATCTCCTCATGTTCCCATCCCAGAGACGACCAAAGAACGAAGAAAAGAGGTCATTTCTCGGTCCGCTTACATCAAACGCTTCCCCGATGATCACAACATGGATCAAATTTTGAAATTCTGCTCCGCGCACGCTCCGGACTATGAAAACGTCATTGTGAGTGTGAACAGTTTGTAACACAAGTAGTCTGTGAACAGATCCTCTCTTTTACGGCAATCAATTCCCAAAACTTGATTAACAATTACTATTTTCAGATGAGGAAATACCTCGACAACGCTGTTCAGAAGTTGGTTTTCGACGGATCGATATTCATCACCTTCAAGACAGTGGAGGCTTGCAAGAAATTCGTCGAAGGACCCGAATTAGAGTACAACGGGAAGAAGCTCGATAAGATGACGCAGTGAGTGATATTTTCTTTACACAGAAACCAAATACTCAAAACTTTTGTCTGGAAGGCTTCAATTAGGTTTTCGAAGGAAATTTTTGTTGTTTCCTTTGACTAACTTCCGTCATAGCTTAACATTCGTATCACATTGGAATAACGATGATTATTCATTCGCATTTTGTTACATAATAACCATTCTGCGACTGTTTTCCAGGAGAGACTATAACGTGGCCAAGAGGAAGGAAAGAGTTGACAAAAAAGAAGCAATAAAGCAGGTATAAAATTAACATATTTATCTCCATGTTTAAAGTAGTACAGTTGATTTGCCCCTTTTGGTTGGTTATTCCTTGAATAAACAACCTGTTTTCATGTAAAAGGTTAACCTCTCCGATTTGGCTCAACATTTTTTTCCTGGGCGTTTTAAGGTGTCTAGATCAAAAAACCAAAATGTCCGTCCGCCGTCCGCGCCGTTTCTGGTAGTAGAAAATTTTCTAAAAATCTGAAATTCGGGTCAGGCCGTCCGCGCCGTTTTTGGTAGTAGACAATTTTCTAAAAATCTGAGATTTGGGTTCCCGGCCTAGGACGGTCCTCGAAACTTTTCAGCCCGATTGGACCGAATTTGGGCGGGGTAGGGGTCAAAATGTGCTTTTTTGAAAAATGGATTTTCGAGATTTTGGGCGATCTAGGCGAGTGGGGTATTATTTTTCACTAAATTTTGGACGCTGAATCCAATGAAATAGGTCCCAGAACGATCGGCACCTACTGGAAGAAGTTATGGGTCAAATTGGATATGTATTACCCATTTCGCATGTCTGTTTTCGAAATCTCTGGTACCTGGGCGTGTGGGGTATCATTTTCCACTAATATTTGGACCCTGAATCGATTGAAATAGGTCCGGGACCCGCTACACCCACTTTTCTCCCTTTTGCCCCACGTTGAATCTCCATGCGCCTGGTCCGAGGTTTAAATTAGTCTCCATGTGCCTGGTTTGAGGAATAACCAACCCGTGTGTGAGAATTTGCAGATTTTTTGAAAAAATGTCCTTGTATACTTACTGCAGCTCAAGAAAAACGGAGCTCAACGGGCAGAAAATGCAGAAGGCAATGTTGAAGAAAAATTGGATGCCCAAAAACCCGTCAAATTCCCCTTGGGAACTGTTGTCAACCTCACCGGCTTCAAGGAGAACAGTAAGACGAGACGTGAAATGATTAAAAAGGAAATCGAGAAATACGGCATCGCTGTTGCTTTTATTAATTTCAACATGGGTGAACATGCTGCCTGGGTTCGACTTGAACAGGAAGACGCGGCTAAACAGGTAAATTGATCGATTATGGCGGATCGTTGGTCGGTTTCTTGATAGTTCAAGCTGATTCGAGTTGTACTGAAGTTTTATTCTATTTCAGTTGCTGGAAACGGTTGCGAGAAAAGGTATGACAATGAAAGTCGGCGATGATGAACTGGCCTTGAGGGTGCTAGAAGGCAATGAGGAAGCTGAATTCTTGGTGAGAGCCAAAGAGCAGCAGTTGAAGAGGAAAGCCGACAAACGTAGGTTAAAGAGGCATGAAAGAAAAGAAGGTGAGTATTGGCGAACCCACAGGATTGGAAACGCCTATGGATGCCTGTCGAAACGAGGTGGAAGCACAATGCCTCGCTGGCCATAATATGGCTAAACCGGATGTGGGTTGTTTTCCATGTCCGAAATTTTTCATCTGAACGTAGATTTTCTCTTGTTAGTTAAAATTACGGATCTTTGTATAGGGTAATGGCCTCCCTGTTGACATTTAAGATCGTTTATACCGTTTTTTCATTTTGTTTGTATCTGCAATTGATAAATTTTTCCTTTTTTCACCGTCATTATTTTGAGTTACCCGTGAAATCAACCTACCATTACCTAAAACATGATCCAACGCAAGAGAACTCGCGTTGCTCTGGTGCATGGTCCAGGAGCAATCTCAATTTGCGTAATTCAAAAATAATAATTCCAGGAACGATGAGCAGAGAGAAAGAGAGAGAGAGAGAAAGAAATTTTATTCACTGCAAAAAATCAAGAGACCACATACAAACCAAAAATTACCCGAATAATAAGATGATGATGATTATCCAATAAGTAGCTGAAATAACTGAGTTGAGGGATGACGTGGCCAACAGTGGATTTGAGAATCCACAAGTGTGTAGTGTTCCTACCTTCTGGGAACTGCAGAGAATATGAGGCGAGGATGAAAGAAGGATTTTCTCCTTAATAACAGTCGACAGGAGGATACCATATAGACCTACAAATAAGGAACTATCATGGGGTAGATCACAGGAATTTGCAACATTATGAGTTTTAAAAGCTTATTCTCAGAGGGATTTTATTTGATGAGATGTGCATGTTGAAAAACTATATGGGAGGAACACATCAACGCACGCAGGACGATGCTGTTACATTTCTCAGAGACAGCAAAGACCAACGATTGACGAATGCACATAATACACGAACGAATAGAACAAATGGATAAGATTGTAACCCGTCGTTTTCACGTAACGGGCTAGGGATCCAAAAATAGACCTAGGCGAATAATTAGTGGGAGATTAAAGACTTTCACTTACTGTCCGGAATGTCTGCAATGGTCGGTCATGGACGCCAAGTACACCTGAATTTACCAAGCTCTGAGGAATGGGGTTTCGTGATTGAAAAGACAAGGGTTCAATATTGACTTATAATGAACGCAAATTGACAGAACTATAAAATAGGGAATGTCTCGGCCGAGAAGGATATTGACTATTACGTAATCTAATTATTGAGTAGGCAAAAGTGAAGGGCTGAGGGCCAAATGAATTTACGGGATAGCTGAAGGCTCAGGAATGTTTGATTTGAATAACGGTAAAATGAAAGTGATTTGTTAGCGTCCTCCCCTAATTCCTTTCTCTTTTCCTAACGCACGACAGACGAAATGCTACATAATACGGTCACAATCTACAACTCTATGATCAGCTTTCTGGTGACTAAACGTCAGGGCTTGGGCCAGATTTAGATAGTTCGACTTTCGCGTTGCGAGGGTACGAGACAGAGTTATTTCGCCACTTACGTGTACCAACTTCTTGGGATGGAGACCACAGGGTGATGTTCTCTTCACGAGATAGAGGTATTTCGCCACTTACGTGTACCAACTCCTTCGGATGGAGACAACAGGGTGATGTTCTCTTCGCTGCTCGGCTTCGGTCAGGGGAACGCCGTCCAGGCCAGAGGAGGCGAGGCTCTTTCCGACGGAGGTCCGACGACTGGCGGTGCGTGGGGAACCTGGACTATTGGCCGTCGAATCGGGCGCGAACGGAGCAACACTCGGGTCCGACGGGGGATTTTCAGTTCGTATAAGGGCCCACTGTTTCGGGAGAGGAATTGGCTGATCTCCCAATTCCCGAGTTCTCACCCTGAAGGAACCACGATACACTTGTTCCCTCAGGTCACGTTCACAACACCAGCTTCACAAGGGGTTGATTTGCTTCGCGTCGGTTGTTTCGCTTCGATGTTCCGCTTCAGTTGTTCCGCCCCGAAACAGGTTGTTTCGCTGGGGTTGTTCCGCTCCGGTTGTTCCGCCCCGAAACAGGTTGTTCCGCCCCGCCCCTGCCTCGCCTCGTCCTCTCGAGATTATGGCGAGCAGGGGGGGCCAACCTCGTTTCAGGCCAACCTCCTTTCACTTGAGTTCGTACACGACTGACTGATGTTCCTTTCCCCAGTCCGCTCGTCAAGTCGCCTTCCCCTCCTACTCCTCCCTGGGTGTCTCGCGCCGCCCATCGCCCAACCAATCCAATGAGGACACGCCTTTCGCCCAGCTGGGTCAGGCGCTTGGAGAGGAGAGGGGTCGATCCGTACCCCGCCGCCGAAGTTTCTTGACGGGGCGCTTGGAATCTGCCGCCCCGTTACACTCCTCCGATCTTTGGAGGCCGAGGTCTACCTCGGCAATTTTCCTTCCGGTGGGGGTGACTGGTGCGATGGGCATTGCGTCAGGTCGTTTGGCCGCTATCCATGCTTGTTCGTACCGCCATCGTCTACAAGCGGTACAGGTTGGTGGTGGTCCTTCTCGTGTTCGGCGCATGAGCAGGGCTTCGGGTAGGCAGGGTCCGTGGGCCGCAGGTTCCGGCATTTTCTCTCGCAGCGGTACGTTGTCGGCGGGTGTCGTCGCTTGGTGCCGACGGGCACAGGACGTCCCCACCCGTCGAGAGCATGATGGCGCTGATGTTCCAAGGTTGTGCGATGGGCGAGATGTGTCTTCCGCTGGTCTTATCTTCTACTTCCCTACTATGATGTGAAACATACAAACCGGCCCTTTCTTTAGTCTCCTCTCACATTCAAACTCACACATTTTCCGTCAATTGACGGCTCATTCGTCATGCAGACAACCTCTTTCACAAAGCCAGAAACTGAACAACGAACCCTAGATTTTGCTGCCATTACAAAGGGTTAAAGAAAAAAAAAAAAAAGGGGGGGGGGGGGACCCAGGGAGTCCTGTCACGACTCATGAGGTACGGTCATTAGTAAAACAAGGTAAGTACTTGTGTTGTGCATTTTATTTCCAGATCGGGGTTCATCATGGCTTCGCCCTCGTCTGATGGGCTGCTGTAATGGTGCATGGTCGCGAATTCACTTGTTAAATAAAAAAAAAAAAAAAAAAAAAAAATAAATAAATAAAAAATAAATAAATAAATAAATAAATAAATAAAAAAAATTATAGAACCGATAGATCACTTTCTTGCGCACCAAGGACCGATGATTTCCCCACGAATCGAGAAAGGACTTCCCAGTTGGTAAGAGCTATGACGGGTCTGGAATCGGGATGTCATTTGGAGCTGAAGGCTCCGGAACAGTTTCGGAACAGAGGGCCCCGGAACAGTTCCGGAACAGTCCCGGAACAGAAAGCCCCGGGACAAGTTTCGGAACAGAAGGCCCCGGAACAGCTTCGGGACAGAGGGCCCCGGAACAGTTTCGGAACAGAAGGCCTCGGGACAAGTCTCGGAACAGTCCCGGAACAGAGGGCCCCGGAACAGTTTCGGAACAGAAGGCCCCGGAACAGTTTCGGAACAGAAAGCCCCGGGACAAGTCCCGGAACAGTCCCGGAACAGAGGGCCCCGGAACAGTCTCGGAACAGAAGGCCCCGGGACAAGTCCCGGAACAGTCCCGGAACAGAGGGCCCCGGAACAGTTCCGGAACAGAAGGCCCCGGAACAGTCTCGGAACAGAAGGCCCCGGGACAAGTCCCGGAACAGTCCCGGAACAGAGGGCCCCGGAACAGTTTCGGAACAGAAGGCCCCGGGACAAGTCCCGGAACAGTCCCGGAACAGAGGGCCCCGGAACAGTCTCGGAACAGAAAGCCCCGGGACAAGTCTCGGAACAGTCCCGGAACAGTCTCGGAACAGAGAGCCCCGGGACAAGTCTCGGAACAGTCCCGGAACAGAGGGCCCCGGAACAGTCTCGGAACAGAGAGCCCCGGGACAAGTCCCGGAACAGTCCCGGAACAGAGGGCCCCGGAACAGTCTCGGAACAGAGAGCCCCGGGACAAGTTTCGGAACAGAAGGCTACAGTGAGAGTGATGCTACTAAACAAATGAGCCAGTATCTAAATTTCGATTTTTGGAAAGAAAAAATCCTAGACACGGATTTGAAGTCAATTGGCTCCTCACTCGCTTCCTCACACTCGGGCCGATTTGTTTGTTTCTTACAATTTTAAATTTCGGAATCTACAACTAGCACAGTTTGAATTTCAAGATTATGGAACGCGACCCAATTCCTTCAGAGCTTTTTCTCACCAATATTCACCTGGTCAAGATCACTTGTTGTGGATACGACAGAAATCGAGATTTCTGAAAAATCCCACCGCTGCCACCAAAAGATGTAACCCGTCGTTTTCACGTAACGGGCTAGGGATCCAAAAATAGACCTAGGCGAATAATTAGTGGGAGATTAAAGACTTTCACTTACTGTCCGGAATGTCTGCAATGGTCGGTCATGGACGCCAAGTACACCTGAATTTACCAAGCTCTGAGGAATGGGGTTTCGTGATTGAAAAGACAAGGGTTCAATATTGACTTATAATGAACGCAAATTGACAGAACTATAAAATAGGGAATGTCTCGGCCGAGAAGGATATTGACTATTACGTAATCTAATTATTGAGTAGGCAAAAGTGAAGGGCTGAGGGCCAAATGAATTTACGGGATAGCTGAAGGCTCAGGAATGTTTGATTTGAATAACGGTAAAATGAAAGTGATTTGTTAGCGTCCTCCCCTAATTCCTTTCTCTTTTCCTAACGCACGACAGACGAAATGCTACATAATACGGTCACAATCTACAACTCTATGATCAGCTTTCTGGTGACTAAACGTCAGGGCTTGGGCCAGATTTAGATAGTTCGACTTTCGCGTTGCGAGGGTACGAGACAGAGTTATTTCGCCACTTACGTGTACCAACTTCTTGGGATGGAGACCACAGGGTGATGTTCTCTTCACGAGATAGAGGTATTTCGCCACTTACGTGTACCAACTCCTTCGGATGGAGACAACAGGGTGATGTTCTCTTCGCTGCTCGGCTTCGGTCAGGGGAACGCCGTCCAGGCCGGAGGAGGCGAGGCTCTTTCCGACGGAGGTCCGACGACTGGCGGTGCGTGGGGAACCTGGACTATTGGCCGTCGAATCGGGCGCGAACGGATCAACACTCGGGTCCGACGGGGGATTTTCAGTTCGTATAAGGGCCCACTGTTTCGGGAGAGGAATTGGCTGATCTCCCAATTCCCGAGTTCTCACCCTGAAGGAACCACGATACACTTGTTCCCTCAGGTCACGTTCACAACACCAGCTTCACAAGGGGTTGATTTGCTTCGCGTCGGTTGTTTCGCTTCGATGTTCCGCTTCAGTTGTTCCGCCCCGAAACAGGTTGTTTCGCTGGGGTTGTTCCGCTCCGGTTGTTCCGCCCCGAAACAGGTTGTTCCGCCCCGCCCCTGCCTCGCCTCGTCCTCTCGAGATTATGGCGAGCAGGGGGGGCCAACCTCGTTTCAGGCCAACCTCCTTTCACTTGAGTTCGTACACGACTGACTGATGTTCCTTTCCCCAGTCCGCTTGTCAAGTCGCCTTCCCCTCCTACTCCTCCCTGGGTGTCTCGCGCCGCCCATCGCCCAACCAATCCAATGAGGACACGCCTTTCGCCCAGCTGGGTCAGGCGCTTGGAGAGGAGAGGGGTCGATCCGTACCCCGCCGCCGAAGTTTCTTGACGGGGCGCTTGGAATCTGCCGCCCCGTTACAAGATATCGGTATTATTGAAGTACTGATGTCTAGAGCTTCGACGTCACTTATTCGATAACATCAATATGTGCTATGTCTACGATCAAATTAGTTCGGTTTGCTAAAGGAAAAATTCCATCAATCAAGTTCAGGAATAGGCTGAAATAAGTTTCCAAGGCGTCCAAAATTTAGTTTAAAATGATACTACACACACCTAGATTGCAAAAAATCTCAAAAATCCATTTTTCGAAATACACATTTTGACCCCTACCCCACCGAAATTAGGTCCGATCGGGTTGAAAAGTTTTAAGGTCCAACTAGAGCCATGAACGGACCCCTGACCAAAATTTCTGATTTTTAGAAAATTTTCTACTACCAAAGTCGGCGTGGATGGCGGACGGACATTTGCTAATTTTGGTCTACACACCTTGAAACGACCAGAAAATTTTTTTTTGGGCGAATCGGAGAGATTGAATTTTTTCATGAAAACATAGGTTGATTATTAAAGGAATAACCAACCAAATGGGAAATAATTAACAGAAAAAAAATTTTCTAGAAAAACCACGTTTTATACAATACTAAAAAGAAGAAAACAAGCGACATATAGCACGTAACAAAAAACGTGGGCGCTTTTTCAACAGTGTATACTAATAAAATTGTAGAGCGATAGCACATCAGGAAGTGGGTGAAATTATGTTTGACAGATTTTACCCAAGATAACATGGGAACACGAAAGCGAACATAATAAAACGTAGTAAAATAGTTGCGCACTGGCGATAAACCTTGATAATAGGGATGCAACTCGATTATCGATAGTATTTATTCTGATAATTATTGAATTACCCTTCCTACCAATATCATCATCAGTTCAAACTGCCTTGTTTTCTTTTCTGCTTCAATTTTCAAAGCCTGTATCAAAATGGTTACATAATACGGTTAGATACTAGTTTTAATTGATATTTAAATTAAATAGATTATTTATATATCGATTGTTCTTCTCAGATGTATCGGTTGTATTGATACTGGCCCATTGACATATCGATCAGACCAAATATCGATACCGTGTAGTCGATATTGCAACTCTGAGGTTATGGGTTAAAATGTGCTATCTACCTACCCATTTTGAATGTGTGTTATGAGATTTCTGGTACCTAGGCGTGTGGGGTATCGTTTTCCACTAATTTTTTGATGCTGAATCGATTTGAATAAGTCTACATGCTCCTGATTCGAGCATATAGAGAGAATAACCAACCCCTGCGTATGAATTTGCAGCATTTTAACCTCTGCAGCTCCGCTACTTACTTACATTACTTCTGAGTTAATTGCACAGGGGTTGGATCCATTGCGGGAAGGTGGCTAGACTTGGTGAAGCTCTACATCAACATTGGAAATAAATAAATTCGATTCTCGGGATTTTATGGAAACTAGGTATGCGGAGTATTATAGTACAAAAGAGAGCGGGTATGCGGAGTACAAAATTTTGGACGCTGAATGGATCGGGTCAAAATGTGTATTTTGAAGTATGGTAAGGATACCTACTAATGAATATCGCTAGAAAAGACAGGTGTGAGCTAGGGATGGCCATCGATGGTCAATAGTATAAAAACATCGATGTTTTACGTTCGATGGTTCGATTTTTCACTATTGATGTTACAGGTTTTGGATACTATCGATCATCGATGTTAAAATAGCTGATGTTACAGAGTGTCAATGGTTTTTTTTTTCCTCCCAGATTCAATAATTAAGATCTGGAAGCAATCATGATTATTATCTTCAGTAAAGAAATACGATAAACTGACGAAATTGAAGACGATTGTTGATTCTTGCTAACAAGAAGAAGGTAATTTATACAAATTCTGATATTGAGATTTAAAAATGTGATTACACTGCATTTACCTGAACAGCTAGCGCCACGCCCGGAACCCAAAGTGAGTGCTTTCATGTGAAGAAAAATCTGCAAATGTGCCTTCATACGGAAGAGAAATACAGAAGGTGCTGTACGATGTAATCGCATGATTTGAGTTATTGATAAGGGTACCGATTCGTTCCGTATAATAAACTGGTAGTAAAAAATAAACCACCAGTACATATTATGTAGGTATCCTTTATTATCGCTCGCTATCGATAGTTTGGTCGTGACTATCGATAGGGTCAGATTTAAAAAAAAAATGTCCAATGAAATGAGAAAATCTTCTATTGGAACAAGAAATTCCAACTAGAATGGCAAACATCTCGGAAAAAAGATTTTAGTCCGATTCCACACCTTATAAAATTTACAGAAAGCTATCGAGAGTTACCTGGCAAACTATCGATGGTACGAGCTATCAGTAGTTACCCGCCCGTAATATTGACAATTAAAAAAAATTGTAATTGTCGATGGTTGATGATGGCTAACATCGATGGTGAGAGGCCGATGTTTGATAGCCAAATATTGACATATTTATATTTATTTTTTATTTTATATTTGCCATCGATATTGACATTCCTATGTCGATGTCAATGGTAACATCGATGCCCCATCCCTTGTGCGAGTGACGAGATGGACTTGCAGCGCTTTCTAAAAGCAGAACTTGGGACGTCAAAGTTCCTAAAAACTCCGCTAGGGGAACGCGCTGTCGGAATGATGGGGGAACCGGCAAAGCCCGCCCATGGCCCCTCCTTGCGAATGGGAGTGTCGTGAGAAACTCTTTGCTCCCGGTATTTTTAAATATTCCCGCGCGAATAGTGGGAACATTCTGTGAATATCAGATAAGAGAGGTTGTAAAATAGGGAATATAATTGTTACACATTTAACAACAACTACAGCAAACTCTTCCAGAAGAGCTTAGACCAAAAGTATGGACAAAACAGTGATTATCCGTTTCTAAAGGGTACCAATCGATTTGAGAACAATTTCAATGAATTCAGCATCCAAAATTTTGTGGATAATGATGCACAATTCCCAAAAAAATCAATCAAGCTGAAAAAACCTAGACAAACTAGAGCCGGAGATAGGTCACAAGTTATAATGTAATATTTTTATAAATTAGTCTACCTCCAACAGCAGACGGACACATGGTTTTTTTAAATTTATTATTATTATTATTATGTATTTATTTTTTGTCATCTTGAAACGCAAACTGACACATTTTGGTTGGTTATTCCTTGAATAATCAACCTGTGTCTTCATGCAACAAGTCAATCTCAGATTCGGCCCAAAAATTGTTTCTGGACCTTTTAAGGTGTCTAGATCAAAATTCGCAAATGTCTGAAATTTTGTCAGGGGTCCGTTCATGGCCCTAGTTGGTTCTCGAAACTTTTCAACCCAATCGGACCAAATTTGGATGGGGTAGGGGTCAAAATGTGTATTTTGAAAAATGGATTTTTGAGATTTTTTGCAATCTAGGTGTGTGGGGTAGCATTTTCACTAAATTTTGGACGCTGAATTCAATGAAATGGGTCCCAGAACAATTAGCACTCACTGGACGAAGTTATGGGTCAAGGTACCTATCTATCTACCCATTTTGAATGTGTATTATCCATTAGTAGTATATAGCAGTATCATTTTCCACTAAATTCTGGACGCTGAATCCAATTAGGTGGATCCCGAAACGATCAGCGTTGAATCTGGGTTGAATCTTTCAAACCCAGAACTTGGGGTTTGAGAACTTTTCAAATTGCTCCCAGTTTTCTCCATCAACCAATTATATATAAAAGCAGCCCTCTGTTTCTTCCATCAACACCCCGATTTCTTCAATTACCCACGTACTTTGTCAGATGCCACTTGGCCAACAACCGAAGCAACTATACCGGTTCCTCTAACCCGCTTATGGTCCACGTCTCGCCATATTTTTTACTGTTTCCCCCTTATTGTTAGTATCCTACCCAATAACCTTCATACACCCATAATATATTCTCGTGCTAATTATTAAAAAAAAATTTCACGTGGCTTATTTCTATAGGGCCGAACACATGTAACTACATCATGAGCAGCATATACACGTATTAGACTGACTATTTTCCTTTTCAACTTCGCTTTTCGAACATACCTACACAATGTGCCTTTCCTTCCTTAAGTATACTAAGTAGAACATACCCACCTACTACTCTCCTCACCGCACAGAGTTTGTCTCTTCGTGCTGGGGTATTTCCGTACAATGTAAAATGAAGTGAAATCTCTGTTATTATCTTGGAACGTAAATTTACCTACTTTATCAGATTTCTGTATTTTGGCCGGAATAAATTTTTCATTCATTCATTCATTCATTCAATCGTGCAATGTAGAATCTAGCAGGTAAATTTTTAGGGTGAGGGGGGGGGGGGGTGGATTGGTTATTTTTTGGAGGCCATTAGTATTGTTTACATAGGTAGAGAAGGCAGAGTACCGGAAAAGTGGTGAAAAGGGAAGACCCGCCTCCCCCGCCTCCGCCTCCACCCCTGCGTCCTCCGTCGTGCCCCTCCGCCACCAAGAAATTGGGCTTTATATCACGTTTTGGCGGAGAGGGTGATGCGAAAGGCGAGGGCCGGAGCGCGGGGGTGGAACACAATTTCCGTGAGCCAACTAATGAAATGTCAGGAGAGAGGCAATCTTCTATGACCAATGGTCACTTCGCCCTATCTAGCTCCTTTAATTTCCTACCGCCATCTTATCTCCGCTCCCTTAACCCTCCGCCGCCTTCGCCGTCCACCGTTCGTTCCGATCCTCGCCAATATCTTTGTTGCTGCCCCTTCCCCCCGTAACCCGCCGCTAGGTAATGCCCGGGCTCCGCCGCTACCGCCTACGGAATTCCTGAGCACTTACCGAAGAGAGACTCGCCTGAAACAGACCTTCTAAAGGTTTTCCTCTAGTACGGTATTATTCATTTCGGAACCGTCCAAAACCGCCTAGCACTGAACGCCCGTGTTTTTCGAAAAAATGGATTTTTGAGATTTTCGGCTGTTATTCAGATGTTATTTTTGACTAAATTTTGGACGCTGAATCCAATGAGTCGGGTCCGAGAAAGATTGGCGCCCACCGAAAGAGGCCATAACTCAAAATAGATATCTATCTACCTATTTCAAAAGGGGGTATTCGAGATTTCTGCTACCTAGGCCTGTGGAGTATCATTTTTCACTTAATTTTGGACGCTGAGTCGATCTGAATGAGCCTCCATCCTCCTGGTCCGAGGAATAACCAACCCTTGTGAAGCACTTTGCAGGGTTTTTGGTTTATTATTCAAAGAATAATCAACCTTTGTTTTCATGCAGAAAGCCAACCTCTCTACTTTCGCCTAAAATTTGACATTTCGCAATTCAAAAAGTCAAATGTCCATCGACCACGCTATTTTTTGTAGGAGATATATTTCTAAAACACTGAAAAATATGCGAGAGACCTAGGGATGATCGATATGAGTACTAGTATTGGTATCGAAAGAATGGTATCGATACCAACAAATATCGATATCGAATCAAAACTCGGTGCTCCTTGTCTCGCCAGGGGGCTTGCCCCCGGTTACCACTATTTACATACTTCACACGAAATTATTGAAACACAGAATGTGTTTTACTGATGCTTTTCGCTCAATTTCGCTACTTTTCTCCAACTAAATCAGAACCTTATATAATCACCGCGTCACACGCCACACGCTTAAGTAAATCACCTTATCAATGAACACAAAACTAACAACAAAGTGATCACGGAACAAAATAACACATTTAACACTGTTTTATTACTGGTATGATAGCAAGGAATTCTTCTTCTTCACAAGATTACCCCTAGCCAAAGCAGGGAAAAGGGATCTCTCTCCAAAGCTTCTGACCCTTCGAGTATATACCTTCGAGTCTATAGTATATACTCGAAGTTCTGGCCAATACAAGTGTAGCAACCTTTAGGAGAGGGCCTTTTGATTCTTAATTGGTAATTTTTAACAAAAATTTGAGGTACTGTTATTGTTCGATGATACTTTTTCGATACCGATTATTTTTTCCAATACCAGTATCGGTATCGAAAGCAAAGTATCGATACCAAAAAGATCGGTATCGGAAGAAAAGTATCGATACCGTATCGATATCGATCGGTATAAGTCATCCCTGAGAGACCTCTATCCGACTATACATGGTTATTGAAACTACTCAGCCCAAACGGCAGAATTCCCAAAATGGAATGGGTAAAAATATATTTTTTAAAATTCGATTTTCGGGATTTTTTGGGAACTAGGCATGTGGGGTCTTTTCCACCAAATTTGGGACGCTGAATTGATTGGAATGAGCCTCCATGCTCCAGGTCCGAGGTATAACCAACCCCTGTGGGGGAATTTGCAGAGTTTTGGTTGGTTATTCCTTGAATTTGTAGGGGTAGGGGTAAAAATGTGTACTTCGACAAATGCATTTTTGAGATTTTCGGTGGTCTAGGCGTGTGGGGTGTTATTTTTGACTAAATTTCGGACGTTGAATCCAATGAAATGGATTCCGGAACGATTGGCGCTCTTTGGACGAGGTTGTGGGTCAAAATTGGTACCTATTAACCCGTTTCCAATGTGTTTTCGATATTTCTGGTACCTAGGCGTGTGGGGTTAATTTTGGACCCTGAATCGATTGGAATTGGTCCGGGACCCGCCACACACACTGTACATTCCTTCTGATGGGGATCTTGTAGTGAATCCTTCAGCGTGATGTATACATTGTAGAACTTTTCGTCGTTTTTGTGCGAATGCGATGCACCCAATATTTTCTGTCTCTTTGCGCAATCATTCTCCGTTTGCGTGAAACGACGCGCGATCTGCCCATTTAGAATTTTTAGATTTTATACTAAACTTGTGTGATTTGGGCGACCGCACGCAAACCATATTTGTCGTCAGTTGGTCCAAAACTCGGTTTTTTGTAAAAATCAAGCTGTGGCTTTTTTCTTGTACTTTTACTTAATATTTTGGTTTCCCACACACATAAAAGACCAATCTAAAATGACTGAGTGGATAAACTTTTTTTTTTTTTTCAATTCAACCGGAGCCCCACCGTATTTTTCCATGTCTAGTGGTTTTTTTCCACTCTTAATTGGAGATTTCCTTCGAACAGTTGTAAGTGCAGTTGGAAGCCGCCGCGTTCTAATTACAGGAATAACTTGAGAGTTCGTAGTTAGTCTGTGCTTTTCTCTTGGGTTCGACTCCCGCTCGGCCACCATCCATCAAACGGGAGACATTTTTGATAGTAATAACACACTTTGCGTCTTTGAAATGCTATCGAGATCAATTTTCATAATTTGTCGTAACGAGCCGACACCGGTCAATAGGCTCCATTACTTGGGAGGCCTATAAAAACAAGACCAGTCTAGAAGTCTTACCTTTTTCAAGCGCTCAGAGTGATTTTACTGTTCGGTATCGGGACATGAAATAGGGTTAAATACCAACTCCAAACTCCAATATTGCCGATATACGCCAGGGATTACTCATCACGAGTACAATTTTCACATTCGAACGAGCGTACGAAACATTCGAATGCCAGAACATGAAAGTTTGAATTTCGGGTCAAATCAGGTCCACAGATTAAGTTATTTTAGTCCAAGTATCACGAAAATGAGAAAAGCGTTCAATTAAAAACCTCGGACCAGGCGCATGGAGATTCATTTCTTCAACATATAAAAAATGGAGGAAACAGTGAGTGTGGTGGGTTCCGGACCAATTCCAATCGATTCAGGGTCCAAAATTTGGTGGAAAACGATTCCCCACACGCCTAGGTACCAGAAACTTCGAAAACACACATTCGAAATGGGTAGACAGGCACCCATTTTGACCCATGACCTCATCCAGAGGGCAGTAATTTCAGGATTCACCTAATTGGATTCAGCGTCCAACATTTAGTGGAAAATGATACCCCACAAGACAAAATCGCCAAAAATCTCGAAAATCCATTTTTCGAAAAACACATTTTGACCCCAACCCCACTCAAATTTGGTCCGATCGGGCTGAAAAGTTTCGAGGACCAACTAGAGCCACGAACGGACCCCTGATCAAAATTTCATATTCTTAAAAAAATTTCTACTACTAAAGTCGGCGTGGACGGCGGACGGGCATTTGCTAAATTTAACCTAGAAATAACTTTGAAACTTCCAGAAAAATTTTTGGGGCGATTTGGAGAGATTGACTATTTGCATGAAAACATAGGTTGATTATTCAAGGAATAACCAACCAAAAAAATCAAATTGTGTATTTTTATAAATGGATTTTTGGCCATTTTGGGGTATAATTTTCGACTAAATTTTGGACGATGAACCCAATGAACTGGGTCCTGGAACGATTGGCGCCCACGGGAAGAGGTTATGGGTCTAACCTATTCACCAATTTCAAATATGGATTTTCGAGATTTTTGGTACATAGACGTGTGGGATATCAATTTCCACTAAGTTTTGGACGCTAAATCGATTGGGTCAATATTTACGCGCTTTGTCCGAGGAATAACCAACCCTTGTGAGTGAATTTGCAGCGTTTTCCGTTTATCAGGATTTTCATGTCTGTCGTAATCGCACTTATGACTTCATTCTTACTCTTGTGTGACGTAAGCCTGGGTAATTTTCAATACCATAATAATGAACGAGAGTTTTTGAGAAGAAACAAGAGAGAATAAAATAAATCCCAAACGTTGCCAATTTCGTACTTATGATTAAGTATAACTTATTTGCAGCAACTTTTTATTTTCGAATTTATTTAATTATTTATTTTTCGTGAACGTAGCTCAATGACTACCACGCATTTGAATGAAGAATTTGATAATTGTTTCTTTTGGGGAACAGCAAGTTTAGTTATTTTGTTGCAAAGTACACCGATAAGACTTATATGCTTTCCCACTTCTTGAAGGGTGGAATTTCCCTGTTCACCTTATGGGCGTAAGAAGGTTGTTTGGGGAGGGAACTTCCATTTTCAATTTATCCTCTTAGAGAAAAGGCTTAAGAAGGCCAGGAAGAGGCTTCGAAAGAGGCGAGAGTGTAATTCCGGTACGCAACCATAATAGGGCGCTTTTGGAAGATTGAAGTGGCAGCGAGGAGGGGAGGGGGCTTATTATTTTTATTTACTGGTCCCATAGGGGGGGTTTCGGTGGTGCTCTCTGGGGGTAGGACACTGTGGGGTGGCGGTGAAGGGCGAGAGCCGGGAGAGGCGAGACTCAGCTGATTAATTGCTAGTTTTAATTAAATAGGTTTCAGTCATACCACCTGCGAACCCACCACCGCCTCCCTTAGGCTATATTGATTTTATTTCCCTCCCCTACGGCTCGCATTCCAAAATCTTGAGGATCAGTTTCACTTTTCTAAATCCTATGCTCCTATTTTCAACTGAACGTGAACGGAGAAAAAAACAGTTGCAAATTCATTCACAGCGGTTGGTTACTCCTCGGACTCATTTCAATCGATTCAGCGTCCAAAATTCAGTGGAAAATAATACCCCACTCGCCTAGATCGCCCAAAATCTCGAAAATCCATTTTTCAAAAAACACATTTTGACCCCTACCCCACTCAAATTTGGTCCAATCGGGCTGAAAGGTTTCGAGGACCAACTAGAGCCGGGAACAGACCCCTGACCCAAATTTCCGATTTTTAGAAAATTTTCCAAAGTCGGCGTGGACGGCGGGCGGCGTACGGCGAATGGACATTTTACTTTTTGATTGGTTATTCCTATAGTAAACCTATGTTTTCATGAAAAAGGTCAATCGGAGGTATTGACTTTATGCTTGAAAACATGGGTTGATTATTCAGGGAATAACCAACCAAAAGGAGATTGATAAAAAATTGACAGTCGGTTTTATACTTTTATACTTTTAGCCCCATTGGCTTCAAGATGACTGTATCGCGTGTTCGACGTTGATCATCGTCTAAGTGAATAGGGAGCCCGCTCACTTCTTCCGAACTAAATTATTATTTAGAGAAGTTATTGTATTAAGGCGAGTGAGAGGTCACAATGACTCGGAGTTACCTCCTCATCCATCATCCAATTAGATGAAGATTAGGAGGTCGAGCCTTAGTGATCGAGCAACTCTGCCCACCCGCGTCCGTTGAGGCTTCCGCTATTCTGTATCATGGTCCTTCGTGATGCTGAAACCTGCTTATAATATGCACACAGTCCGGTGAAGCTAATCGAGAAATGCGTGCGCAAATCATGAGCGCAGTCCAGATGACGCAATGTCCACTCCACAAACTGACTTACGGTTTCACGGACAAGTGATTTCTGATCAGGGCACCAAATTGCTGTTTATTTTGTCACTAAATGTTGAAAGCAAACCTCAAATTCGGGTTCAGCATCCAAAAAAACGTGAAAACGCTGCAAATTCTTACACACGGGTTGGTTATTCCTTGGACCAGGCGCATGGAGACTCATTTCTGCAACATGGGGAAAATGGGGGAAACAGTGGGTCCCGGTCCCATTCCAATCGATTCAGGGTCCAAAATTTAGTGGAAAATGATACCCCACACGCCTAGGTAGCAGAAATCCCGAAAACACATATTCAAAATGGGTAATAAATACCCAATTTGACCCATAACATCTTTCAGTGGGTGCCAATCGTTCTGAGATCCTCTTCATTGGATTCAGCGTCCAAGATTACCAAGATAACCAAAAATATCGAAAATTCATTTATCGAAATACACATTTTGACCCCCACCCCGCCTAAATTTGGTCCGATTGGGCTGATAAGTTTCGAGGACCGACTAGAGCCGGGAACATTTCCCCGACCCCAAATTTCAGATTATTAAAATATTTTCTACTACCAAAAAATCCCGGACGGCGGACAGCGTACGGCGGACGGGCATTTGCAAATTTTGATTTAGACCTCTTGAAGCGTCCAGAAGAAAATTTTGAACCGAATCGGAAAGATTACCTTTTTGCGTGAATAAATGGGTTGATTATTCAAAGAGTAACCAACCAAAATGCTACCTGGAAGAGCGAATTGGTGCACCAGGTGCGTCATCAACTTACGGAAATGCCAATACGATTGCCGACGCAAGATATTTTTCACATTTTATTAACGTCTTCATCCAGATACCGGCATTGCGAAAAACCTACCTACTCGAGGTATCATCCGACAGTTTATACGACCTCTTGTATCCAACACGAATGGCAATTCTCAAGATCTGAAGTCAAATTCGAGCAACTGTGCAACCAACATCCGGGAGCTTAGCGTCGAGGGCCGGATGGGTTAGCGGCGCGGAAGGTAATAAATATTATTTTTATGCTGATGTACGAGTCGATTCATATCGTCCCATGTACGCCAAATGGATTTAATACGCTGTGAAGAACAGCAGAATGTTACGCTCCCAGAAATCCGACCTTAATTATTATCAAAAAACGAACCCGCCGAATGTTTCCAAATGGTAATTAACATATCGAAGTCATAATTTTGTGTTGCGGTATCAATTTACCGGTCAGGTTAGTTGTGCTCGGGTTTCATTCTTAATTCATTTGTCGACTATTTTATTTGTACGCCAGTTAACATGACCGGCGAATTAATTAGGCCGAATAAATAACGGCCTCCTTCCTCCTGAGCCGGCCTCTAATCACAGGGTATCATGCGAACTTCTTAAATTGTATCAAGGAATCGTTTCGAACAAGATCGGTTACTCGAGATAGGTGGTTGGGTACATGCGGCTATTAAGGCCTGATTTACATTAAATACCCGGTAAAACGTGACGATGTTCAGTGTCATAGATGGTTGTACGCATGAGGGGAAGCGTGGAACCTATTGTCCTAATGCGTATAGAAGAAGCAATAGAAACCGCAGAGAATTCACATAAATTTGTATCAATATTTTTCGTCGCGAAAAGCAAATATTAATGAGAAAAAGCAAAATAGGCAACGCTGGGTTTGCTGCGAAGGATTCGAATTCGAGATTTTTGGCGATCTAGGCGTGTGGGGTATCATTTTCCACTAAATTTTGGACGCTGAATCGATTGAAATGAGTTTCTATGCTGCTGGTCCGAGGTCTTTTTTGTCGTCGTTTTCTCGTCCTATAACCAATCACAATTATCACAATTAAAAAATCTATCATATCAATATTATGTATTGAGTTCTATAGGCAATTTCCCATGTTGATCATTTTTGAGCAATTCACTATTGTGGGAGAGTTTGACGAGAACTGCATCGATTTGAACGTCAACGAGAAAATGCAAGAGGCGGGTCCCAAATAAATTTAGTTTTTTCTCTCTTTTTTCCCTCAAGACTTAACAATTGGAGAGTCTGGGGGGGGGAGGAGGCTTAATGACTTCGTTTGATGGGACGCTGAGACAAGGGACTGCCAAGGGGACCTAAGTGGTTGTTAGCAAGGAGTCAAACTCAACTTATTATTTGTTCCGAAGGGGAAAACAATCGTATCGCGCAGTAAAGAGGATTGCTGTAGGAAATAAAAGGAAACCTAACGAAGTACCAGTAAAGTAAACTAGGCACACAACAGCTTCCAAGCAATCAGCATTGTCGAGGTCATGAGAAGCGACTGCATCATTCTCGTCGTTTTAGTGATTGCACAACACTCAACAATCACACCTACTCTATGGAGGACACTCTAAATATCTGAAGGAAGACATTTTTATTTCACGACGCATTTGAAGATTCAGTAGTTTTCCGTAAACAGGGAAGAAGAAATACATTGATTTACCAACCAAAACTAGCGAAAACTGGCATGAATTGCAGAACGGATTCTGTCAGGTTGTGAGAATTATACCGAAATCGCTGCAAATTCGTACACATGGGTTGGTTATTCCTCGGACCAGGCGCTTCAACATGGGGAAAATGGGGGAAAAGTGGGTGTGAGGCGTCCCGGACTCATAATAGATTCAGCGTTCAAAAATTAGCGGAAAATGATACCCCCGCACGCCAAGGCAGTTCGAATGTGGGTTTTCATCATTCACGGGTAACCTATTCCATCAAATTTTGGACGCTGATTCAATTGAAATAATTTCGAGATACTCCACAATCAGTTTTCCCCATAATCCTGTTCCAAGGAATAACCAACCATTGAGGAAGAATTTTTAGCGTTTGATTTGCCGTAGATCGCAGATCCTGACAGCTCAAAACGAGAAAAATGCCGTTTTAGAAGGCCGTTTTGGTTGACCACCAAATGTCCGTCCGCCGTCCGCCGACCGGGCTTTTTTTGGTAGTAGAAAATTTTCTAAAAATTTGAAATTTGGGTCAGGGGTCTGTTTCCGGCCTAGGTCGGTCCTCGTAAGTTTTCATCCCGATCGGACCAAATTTGGGAGGAGTAGGGGTCAAAATGTGTTTTTCGAAGAATGGATATTCGAGGTTTTTGGCAATCTAGGCGTGTGGGGTATCATTTTCCATTAAATTTTGAACGCTGAATCCAATGAAATGGGTTTCAGAACGATTGGCACCCACCGGAAGAGGTTATGGGCCAAAATGGGTATCTACCTACCCATTTTGTATATGTGTTTTCAAGATTACTGGCGTCTAGGCGTTTGGGGTATAATTTTCCACTAACTTTTGGACGCTGAATCCAATGGCGAGGGTCCCGGAAGGATTTTGAACTCGTATGCTGCAAAATCAAATGATGCACTCAGATAGTGGCGAAATAAAATCGTTTCTGAGTCCAATTTCGACCCGAATTTGAGAGCCCAAATTGCTCAAATTGCCAGTTTCACCTGGGACTGTTGATTGTTTTACCCTCTGTAGAGAAACGTGCACAATCACACCCTCACAGGAGCCGAGCATTTGGATTCCTCCTTTCCACCCTATATCAATGAAATCGAACGAGGAGAAATTCGAAAATGGCGGTAAAGATTCCCCCGATGGGTGTTCCGCAACAACAACTATGCGTCGCTCGGAATCTAAACTATGCATTATGATGAATATCAAGCCGGCGTCAGACAGGGAACGAGCGAGGGCTGCCCCCTTTCCCTGTCACAAATCAATAATAATCACATTGCCTTACCCTTTGTCTACATGTGTTCGAGGACCGAGGGATACATATTCATGCTTGCCCTCTCATATAATGTGTTTTCACGCTACACGCGCTCATTTCAATTTCGTTATTATGTTGCCATCGTGGGGCGTTGCGAAGGGTTCTCTCGCACCAGTTTTCATCGGATCAACACGACAAAACTCGACGATTCACTGCAACGTTGCAACGATGAGTGAACGTCATTTTTGAATATAAAGATAATAATTGACCCGTCGACAATATATGACGGCTGGATCACGGCAGTGCTATCACATTCCAATAAATGTGCTTCTACTACGAAGTTCACCAAAATTTTTAACGTAATGACAAGAAGGTCGCAATTTTGATAATTTGTGCAGTTTTGTTTTCATTTTTATTTTATATAATAAATTCATTTACAGGGGTTGGTTGTTCCTCGGACCAGGAGCATGGAGACTAATTCCAATCGATTCAGCATCCAAAAATCAGTGGTACAATACCCCACACGCCTAAATCGCCAAAATTATCAAACATGAGGAAAATATGGAAGGGTGTGGCGTCCCCGGGGCCCATTCCGATCGATTCAGCAATCGAAATTTTGTAGAAAATGTTACCTCACATGCCAAGTTACCAGAAATCTCGAAAACCCACCTACGAAATGGGCAGATAGATACCATTTTGACTCATAACATCTTCCAGTGTGCGCCAATCGTTCCGGGACCCATTTTATTGGATTCAGCGTCCAAAATTGAGTGGAGAATGATCCCCCTCTCGCCTAGATTGCCCAAAATCTCGCAAATCCATTTCAGCCCGATCGGACCAAATTTGGGCGGGGTAGGGGTCAAAATGTGTTTTTTGAAAAATGGATTTTCGAGGAAGGAGGAAGAAGGAATGGGTCAAATTGGGTATATATTACCCATTTTGAATATGTGTTTTTGAGATTTCTGGAACCTAGGCGTGTGGGGTATCATTTTCCGCTAAATCTTGGAAGCTAAATCCAATGAAGTGGGTCTCAGGACGATTGGCACCCACTGGAAGAAGTTATGGGTCAAATTGGGTATATATTACCCATTTTGAATATGCGTTTTCGAGATTTCCGGTACCTGGGCGTCTGGGGTATCATTTTCCACTAAATTTTGGATCCTGAATCGATTGGAATGAGTCTGGGACCCGCCGCACCCACTGTCTCCCCATTTCCCATATGTTGAAGAAATGAGTCTTCATGCGCCTGGTCCGAGGAATAACCAAGCCCTGTGTAAGAATTTGCAGCGTTTTCAAGAAACACTCTCGTACCTTGGCGTGTGGGTTATGATTTTCCACTTACTTTTGGACGCTGAATCCAATGAGACGGGCCTCGGGATGATTGGTGCCCTCTGGATGAGGCTATGGGTCAAAATGGATATCCATCCACCTATTTTGAGTCGATTGAAATGAGTCTCCATGCGCATGGTCCGAGGAATAACCCGCCCCTGCGATTATTTTAGTAAGTTTATTTGTAGGTGGATATGCTCCAGGTAATGGAACTCATAATGTGAAGGTTTTTAAGGCAAATATTATGCATTTCTTAGTAAAAAACTGGAAATTGAATAATCCAGAACGGATGAAGCGGCTACGCCCGCTCATACGTGTGGGCCGTTGGGAATCTTGACGCTGTCGGAGTATTTCCTTGCATTTTACGCGGTACCTTCGGTATACCACGAGGGGAATGGCTCCAGAACACTTTCGGAGCAGACAAGTTTAATTTCGACGCATTTATTGCTGGTCTGATGCTGACTATAATGTTGGACGTGCTGTGGGGAACCAGTCTCGTCCGCGCTCAGTGGAAGCATCGTGTAACGCCGCAATAAAAAGTCGAGTTCACGGGGTTTACTGATTCGTTCTTTTCGTTTCTTTTTTAGCGCCGCCAAGATCGCGTGGGGTGTAATTTTTCAAAAGAAAGAGGAGAGCGACCGATACATACTTGCACGTCCCGATAGCACCGCATTACCTGTCAGATTCCCTGTAGTCACGAGCGAAAACTATCGCCGAAGGAAGATAAGTGCTCTCGTTCGCGGGAAACTATACTTCGGTCCATTATTTTGATACGAACTCTTAAAACGAGATTGCAGCTGCAGTTTCGAAGGGGATAATTACACTAGTCTACTCGTTTATATAGGAAGCCACTTTCCTTACTACACTCA
The DNA here is from genome assembly GCA_019603395.1 of Cyrtorhinus lividipennis. Classification (NCBI taxonomy): domain Eukaryota; kingdom Metazoa; phylum Arthropoda; class Insecta; order Hemiptera; family Miridae; genus Cyrtorhinus; species Cyrtorhinus lividipennis. The sequence continues at coordinate 13,112,571 of CM034007.1, forward strand.
CATTCGACCTTCTCATCGAACGTTCTGAGACTCGATTATGTGTTTCTGTGTCACTTTATATTCATCTATAAGATAACATGAGTGTACGTACCTGTTATCACAATTCCAAGACAGTAAAGGTTTGACCCAAACTAACCAAATTAATAATGAATCCAAGAATGGATATTTAGGGGGATGTTAAATTAAGTGAATGCAATTGGTTTTAGGCGCTATGAACGGAATCCTCGGACCCGGCGCATGGAGACTCATTTCAATCGACTCATCGTTCAAAATGTAGTGGAAAATGATACCCCACACGCCTAGGTACTAGATCTCAAAAACACAAATTCAAAATGGGTAGATAGATACCCATTTTGACCCATAACTTCGTCCGGTGGGTGACAATCGTTCTGGGTCCATTTAATTGAATTCGGTGGCCAAAATCTAGTGGAAAATGATACCCCACACGCCCAGATTGCCAAAAATCTCGATAATTAATTTTTCGAAGTACACATTTTGACCCCTACCCCGCCCAAATTTGGTCCGATCGGGTTGAAAAGTTTCGAGGACCAACTAGAGCCGGAAACGGGTCCCTGACCATAATTTCAGATTTTTAAAAAATTTCCTACTACCGAAAACGGCGCGGACGGTGGACGGCGTACGGCGGACGGACATTTGACTTTTTTGATCAAGGAATAGCCAACCAAAGGTCAAATGTCCGTCCGCCGTCCGGGCTTTTTTTGGTAGTAGAACATTTTCTAAAAATCAGAACTTTGGGTCAGGGGTCTGACCCAGACTAAGTCGGTCCTCAAAACTTTTCGGACCAAATTTGGGCGGAGTAGGGGTCAAAATGAAAAATACACGTTGTGTATCTCGAAAAATTGGTTTTAGAGATTTTTGGCGATCTAGGCGTATGGGGTATCATTTTCCACTAAATTTTGGACTCTAAAACGATCGAAATGGGTCCGGGACCCGCCACACCCACTGTTCCCCCCATTTTCCCCATGTTGAAGAAGTCCCCACGCGCCGAATCGGAGAGATTGACCTCTTGCATTGAAACATAGGGCCAAAAATCACCTAAATCTTGCGTTAGGCCTTAGTTACGATAAAGTTAATGTATCAACGCCGTTGTTTTTCTCAACTTTTTACAAATCGATTCATTGACGACAGTGTCTTGCCTACCTGACGATGATGTCGCTAGCGTCAGTACGCTGTACATATCGGAAATGCTGCACTGTTTTGACCAAAATTACGACTTACGTCATTGATTCAGTTCATAAATGAAGAGTACAGGGGAAGAATGATACATGTCCATAAAACTTGATTCCGAGAAATACCATTTTTAAGGTTTCAAAACGCATAGAGAGACAAGGGTATCATCCAAATTCAAAAAATAAAAACTTGTGCTTGCTGCGTAACTATTTAATAATCGATAATACAAGTTGCTAGCTACGGTAAATAGGCAACAGATGGCACTCATATCTCATTTTTGGTAAACATTGGACAAGAACCATTCTTCCCCTGTACTCTTCAAATGTAATGAATGCACTTTGTTCACGAAACCCACCCTATTTTTGCTCCGTGGACACAATCATAGTTGTCGGTACGTTCTATACGAAATCTCACATCCATCATATCACTACTATCACTATATCTACTATGGATTTCCAGGCACAAAAATGTATTCGTTGAAATATTGAAAACCTCAGATTTTCTTTGTACGAAACTGGTACACATGACATTGGTTGCAATGTTACCAAACTTTGTAAAATTTTCGCAATACGCTAATTGATATGAGGAATTTTCTCTTGAGTAGACAGTGGTCTAAACATTTACACTGAATAGAAAACAGGCGGTTGTTGATTTGACGTTGGTGCCCTGCGATTGGCCCGTGACGGTGCCCCCAACCCCTTCTGTGCGCCTCCCACCCCCAGCCCTTCAATGTTTTTGAAGCAATTTTGGTCGCTAATTGCGCTCTGTGGCTAATATGTCGACAAATTGATGCAGATTCTCTTTCTAGAGAGCAGAGTTGGATCAGTCCTGGGGCCTATTCCTAGAAGCTCTTCACTCCTCACACTCCACTCTGAATGTGCAACCTCCCCACTCCTCACTCTACATTTCAAGTAGAACACGAAAGTTGGAGTGAAAGGTTTCTAGGAACAGGAAGTTCTCCTACTCTTCGAAATTGTCAATGTGAAGAGTGTGAGATGAAGATTCGCAAAGCGTGGAGTGAAGAGTTTCTAGGAATAGGCCCCAGACTGTGAAGTCATGTTGTTGACGGGGAAGCACAGCTATTTGGCTTCCTCTAATCCTTTGACGGGACACTATTTAATGATCTCTATTGTATTTTGATCATATAATAATTATTTTGTTTCCGTATCTTCTTACCTGTGCGATGAGTTCTTACCTGTGCGATTTCTTTGAAGAGGACGACGATTCTGGATACCTTTGATCATGGACAGCCTCAGACTCATGGACAGCCATGGATGCTTTAGTAAATGGAACCTTCAAACAGATGGAGCTAATCTGGCACCATTCAATATGGGACTGAACTTGTGTGTTTTTTGAAAACTGAATTTTTGAGATTTTCGGCTATCAAGGCGTGTGGGGTATTATTTTCCTCTACATTTTGGACGCTGAATCCAATGAGACGGATCCTGAGACGATTGGTACTCACCGGAAGAGGTTATGGGTCAAAATGGGTATCTATTACCCACATTGAATATGTGTTTTCGAGATTTCTGGTACCTAGGCGTGTGGGGTATCATTTTCCACTAAATTTTGGACGCTAAATCCAATGAAATGGGTCTCAGAACGATTGGCGCCCTCTGGATGAGGTTATGGGTCAAAATGGGTACTTATCTATCCATTTCGAATGTCTATTTTCGAGATTTCTGATACCTAGGCGTGTGGGGTATCATTTTCCACTTAATTTTGGACCCTAATATAAAACACACAAACATGTTATTTGCTACGATGTACCTACTTTCGTTACAATTTGTAACCTTCGACATGAAGCTGACGTGGCTTGAAATGAATGCGAATTCAAGTGCCTGTAATAAGGATGACGTAGGTAATTCCCAATTCCAGCCCCACAACTCCGTGTTCCCTTTTCCAGGGGTTGATAATTCGCTAAGTGAACTGGACAAATAAAATGGAAGTACTGATATTAATTGAGAATGAATTTTAGGAATTAGAGCCTATGAATTGTAAAGCCTATGAATGTTCTTCCCCCGTTTTTGAATAATATAGAAGATTTGCTACTATATACATATACTTGTATATAGTATAGAGTATTTTTTACCGAAAATATACGTAGTAGGATACGTAGGCATGGCAACCCTAATTGTGAACTTTCCCCGCCAACATTTTTACTGCGAAATTTAATTTGGTCAATTTCTAACCAAAGTAATAGCCAAAATGAAGTTGATGTCAAAACCAACGTGAACAGCTTAACGGTTTTTTTCAATATTGCTTTTCAAAAACTTTAAAAACCAAAATTTCTTACAACTACGGACTTACCAAACGTGATGAAGATCCACAGGGGGAGCGAGGATGGAATCGGAATGGAATAATTAGAACCACGTCATCATTTATTTAACTGATATTTCTATTTTTTAATCGAGGAGACAACAGTTTAAACAAACAATTTATTCTATCATACAACAATAAGAGAATTCCATTGTTTATATACGATATATTCATATAATCTTATATGAATATAAACCATATATAGTAATTATAGGTACATATATACACACAATATATCAAGTTGCATAAGAAATAGCGCCACAAATTGAGAACCTAAGAGAATCTTGGTGCATTTAATACATTGTTTTGTACTTTCATTTTTTTAGGTTGAGTAAATTTAATTGAACTAAACTGCATTTAGGGAACAAGGCGGGTATGCCCACTCGTATACGTTTTGTCAACCATCAATACATTATCATGCAAATTGTATACATAAAAAAGTCAAAAAGTCCTTTTTTTCAACAGAAAAGATAATTATTTACACGATACTAAATAAATGCAGTAATCACATGTTTCCACATAACATTTTGTCAACAAAAAAAACTTTCTTTTCCTGAAAAAAAATCGATGAATGAATGTACTTTTTTCCCCTTACATAATATACAAATCACGTTCAAGCCGCACGGCCCTTTTGCTCGTTGAATTGTATGTACACACTATAAAAGATACAGGTATTCAATGTTCAACAATTTAAAAATAAAATAACAAACGAAATTCTACAACAGGGTCGCAACATCAGCCCCAGGAAAGATAGGATGAGAAACGTGTCTAAGCATTAAACATCTTGGAATTTGCGCCGCGATCCCAAGTCTGATTGTACCTTTTTGACGGAGCCATTTTGAATTTTGAAGTTGATTTCAATTTAATTTTTTTTAGGAATTTTTGTCAAACAACGCGCACGGCTAACGAAAACAATTGTGGTATTTTCGAAGGGAATAGCACCGAGAAACGAAATGCGCCGCTAAAATGGCCGTACTGAGTGCTCCGCAGTATTATGACGTCATAGTGGCACACGTCATTTATGATCGAGAGCTATTTCAACGTTGTTTTCCTAGACTCGAACCAACGAAAGGTACAACGCAGCCTTGGCGTCGCCCGATAAAAAGGCCAAAAAATAATAAAAGGAAAACAAAAATGTTTTCACCGACGCAAATCAACGCTTCAATTTTATTTAATTTTACTTTAATTTTTCACGGCGTTCAATAAACGATTTGACGAGGAAAGTTACAAATAATAGAATAAACTACAGGTTCATCTTATTTTCTCAATTTGTGTACGCTTCCGATTTGATTTCTCCCGAAGAACGTATATTATAAACCTGACTTTGCCGATGTAACAATCCGCGGCATACGTTCGTTTCAATGAGCTTATTTCCCTTTAAAAACAAATAATAAAATCAAATTCAAATCACGGCTTTAAAAAGACTTACATTTTGAAGTTTGCGCTCAGAATATGAAAAAACAAATAAATAAAATACTTTACTGAAGATGCGGGAAATGAATAAAATTTGATAAGCCTACCAGCATTTTTGAGAATCAACTCAAAATTAAAACTTTTGTCCCGCTGACACCTCACGTCAATGAGAAAAGCATGTGGACTTTGTGACGCTGATGTGTCCTCCACATGGAGAATGTGGCAACGTGAGGGTACTTTACACCATATGGATTTTAAATGCAAGTTTACGTATTTTAGAGGTTTTGACGGTGTGTTGAAAACATACAAAGGACGGTGACACGGTTGAATTTTGGTGTATTAAGGAAGAATAAGTAGTTTTGTAGTATACCCCCCCCCCCTCCCACCAGTAAAGCGAATAAGAGGAGTAGTAAATGGCTGTACAGGGTCACAAGTCTGAGGTGTCCTTTGTAGATGCTTGAGACAATCAGACCCATTTACTGACCCCACTGATCCGCTCTACACAAAAAAACAACAGTGATGTAAGTAATAGCCCAAAATTACAAACAATAAACAACCATAATTCCCACGATTACCTAAGACGAATGTATGACGGATGATCTGGCGATTTTGACGTCAAACGCGGTTTTAATGTGTCAAACGATTGAAAGATTGAAAGTCCACGTAGGGAAACCCCACCTTCGGCCTGGCATTTAAAAAATGAAATAATTTAAAAAAAAAGTTCAAGTTTATGTTGAATTGTTCCTGGAGAAGATGTTAAAGAACAAATAATGGTCAAAGACAAAACCACCCTTCGCGTATACAGACTCGATACAAGTATCGATTTTTAAATAATATCTGTGGCAATCGGATTGACGAGTCCAAAAAATTTCACTCCGCCGATAATAATAAAGTGTTACGAACATTTTGGTACATGGTTTGAAAAGAAGCGTTCTGATACCATAAATATGCAAAAGACGACAAGATCTGTTGTCAAGTCCTACAGAAACAAGTTTTGTATGAAATAAATTAAGATGCAAAAATAGTTCGTTTCAATCGTATACATTTTCCTTGATTGGAATCGTAAATATTATAAAACGCTTATTTTGTGCTTAGTATAAAGCATGGGAGTAGAGGACATACAGATTTTACAATACATTGCCTACTGTAATAATATTTATTTATACATATTTATATAAATTGAGAGAGTTAGATGCTCAATAAAGGGAGATTTTGCTAACTAAATTCTAGTGATGTGAACCAACACTCATTCACGGAAGGAGGGAGGGGGGATCTCAATTTTTTTCATTTAAATTACGAACAATTTGATCTGTGCAAAAAATTTTCATGAAATGAAAACTGTAAAACATTGATAATGGAACACAACAACACGGCAATTAACACAAAGCACAATATTATCCTACCCTGAACTTTCCACATGAAAGAGTTCCCGCACTCAGTTCAAACAAAATTTGCATTTTTCTCAAAAAAAGTTATTATTACTTTTTTCTTTTTTTTTTCTTTTTTTTTCATTTTTTGTTTTTTTGTTTTGTTGAATTGAGGAAACAGGAGGGTAGTCCCCATTTCAGCAGCTATGGCCTTATAATTTACGTAGCTAAATGTTTGTACAGTAGAATTTCGTGAAACCGATATTATCAATGTCATTTTAATCACGTGACAACGTTCATACAAAAAAAGAAAGAACGGAAATACCATCGGATTGTCACTGGTATGCGTTCCATACTCCACTGCGTACATCGGTGTTTCATTTTGATTGATAAAAAAAGGAACTCAAAAATTGAAATAAAAATCGTTCCTACACGATGAAAACTAAGCGGGAGATGATGACAAATCACAACTAAGATCACGTAGAGACGTACAACCACGGGAAGGAGACGGCAACTATGGTATTCTGTCAAGACTGCTGATAACGGTTTTTACTTGCTGAAGGAGAGAGGTGTTGTGGTTTGGGCATTCGGCTCTGTGAACAACAAAATCCAAAATTTACGGACTCGGGCCCAAGACACCAACGTAGAGGAAAAGAGCGAAATGATGATCATTGATACTGGATTAGTTCTTATGGTTAATAGTTCGAAATTTACGCTTGTAGTAAGCTGGTTGTGCAGACACAACCCTTTGGTCTGTTCAGAGGGAGAATGTAGGGAACAACAAGGTGGGATTCGCTGGACATCCAAGCGAGTTGAAGCTTCTGAACTGTTATTTGGCAACGTAACAGGTACCGAACTAATATGTCGACCAACATCTCCTGTGACTACATATTAACTTGGGTAACCTTGGGTAAACTTCTGATAGACAGTTCGAAATTTACGCTTGGCATATGCATTCACGGTCATGTAGATATTTGCTTTGTAAGGTTTAAGCAGAACAAGGTGGGATTCACTGGACATCCGAGCAAGTTAAAGCTTGTGAACTGTTATTTGGCAACGTAACAGGTTCTGAACTAAAATGTCAACCAACATGTTTTCCTGTGGGCTACATATGAACTTGGGTAAACTTCTGGTAGACAGTTCGAGATTTACGCTTGGCATATGCATTCAGGGGTAAGGGTTGTGTAGATTATGGTTTGTAGGGTTTATGCAGAACAAGGTGGGATTCACTGGACATCCGAGCAAGTTGAAGCTTGTGAACTGTTATTTGGCAACGTAACAGGTTCTGAACTAAAATGTCGACCAACCTCTTCTCACATGGGCTACGTATGAATTTAGGTAGGTTTGTACCCATGAATTGCTCGCAATGTTTTCGTGACGAAGCGTTGGCCGTTCCAGTTACCTACTGCAACGGTTTACCCTGGTCATAGGGTTTATGCAGAACAAGGTGGGATTTGCTGGACATCCAAGCGATTTAAAGCTTGTGAACTGTTATTTGGCAACTTAACAAATACTGAACTAAAATGTCAACCAACATTATCTCCTGTGGGTTACATATGAACATGGGTAATCTTGAGTAAACTTCTGATAGACAGTTCGAAATTTATGCTTGGCATATGCATTCAGCATTGGTAAGGGTCATGTAGATATTTGGTTTGTAGGGATAATGCAGAACAAGGTGGGATTTGCTGGACATCCAAGCGAGTTGAAGCTTGTGAACTGTTATTTGGCAACGTAACAGGTTCTGAACTAAAATGTTGACGAACATCTCCCGTGGGCTACGCAAGATTTGGGTAACGTAGCGTTGGCCGTTCCAGTTACCTACTGCAACGGTTCACCCTTCGCCTGATACAACCTTGAAATCTTCACTTCACACACAGGTCATTCTTATCTCCCTGTGACATTGGCTGAGAGTACTTTTCCCATCAGTAACCACAGATAGAAGGAAACGGAAGGGGCTAAAGACACAGCAATGAGATTTTGGGCTCAAAATCAGTGTGTCTCGCATCCATGGCTACCCCGTTACACGATGTTATGGGAAATTGGAACAACCTGCGCGAACCATTCAGTTCCAAGTAGCTGAGATGAATCCAGAAGTAAGACAATGCCATAAAACACTTTGGAGGACAATAATTTCTGCGTCGAATGGTACCAAAATAGCCCCAACCAGGCAAAAATGTCATATTTCAAACACTTGGCGATTGATGAAAGTGATGTTAAATTTTGGTGCCCCTTCTAACTTTACAAAATCCCCTAAAATGCCATGTTTGACCAATGAAGCTCGTTCTAATCTTATTCGACTCGTGAATTGATCTGTAACAAATAGCAAGAATTTTACGAATAAGGTCGAAACACGTGGTTTATTGGCCCGTGACTTGGAACTGGAAGATTTGACAGAGTAGGCTCATAAGATCGGGTGAGGCTGACCGGGAGCCACTTTGCATTCGCCGTTAAATGAGGGTATCAGGTCCGATTTAGTGAGCAGGAGACTTGATGCGGGATTTCTTGTCAACATTTTGACGTATTTAGAGTCGTCCAAGACAAAGCGATCGCAGTCGAAAGAGGTATTATTGCTCAGCAAAGATCGAACCCTCAGCACATGTTTTTCAGTCGCCAGGGAAACGAAGAGCCCTCGAAATAAATCAGTTCCTCGAGCGAAAAGCGAACAAATAGGTGCAGGAACGGCCAGTGCATCTACAAGATCCAGAAAATGTGAGGGGCTCCCCAGAGTCATTGTTACCGAAAGATGAAGAGTTTTCGGTCGAGTGAGCTGGGCAGCTGACCGTCTCGAATCGGCCTCATCTGCTACTCTCGAGGGAAACACAAGCTGCACACGTGATCGACACAACGGGAGGGCTCATTGAGTCACCGTCGAACTGACCGAAAATTTCCTTTTCCAATCGAAAATGGGAATTCCGTGCGTTACGCGGGTCAAATGATTTGGATTAGGTTGGACGAGACACAAATCCACGCGTTCGAGGACCACGTTCGCCAATTCTGGCTTCAAACCGAAGCCCGTCACTATTTCTTTGTTTAAACAGGGTTGGTCGTTACACTTGTCACCACTAATATCGATTATACAGCTAATTTTTCACAAAAGTACCGGTTGAACTTTCAAAATTTATATTATCCGGTTCTTCACAATATTAGATATGATTTTGGTTGATTTCAACTCCAGAGTTTACCGGGGGAGAAAAGATTTGTGGATCTTTCCTATGAATTAAAAGCGATATTTATCCCACTTCTGATTGGTATCTCCTGATTGGCTCTTTTTGGAAGTTATTGTTACAACCCAAAACGTTCAAAGGAAACTTCAGCTTTCGAACGATTTTACGACGGACTTCATACATGAAAATAACTTCTAACTTGAAGAAAAATTTTGTCAGGATAGGTGGCAGAGGAAACTTATGGCCCTAACTTACCCAGGTCGCAAAATCAATCAATCAATCTCTGTTTTGCTCAGAATAGACAGTTCGATGAAGTGAGAGGATGTGAAGGAACAAGTTTTATTGAAAAGAAACGCGTTGTTTTCATTTTAAATTCAGACATGAAATAGTTTCGTTTTTAATGGTTCGATTGAAAGCTGAGATTTGTCCTAATTCAAGGATTACTCTGGGAAATAATGAGAAAATATGAAAACTATGAACAAGTTGGGGCTATTTTCAGGAGATACGATCAAAAATATCAAAAATTTCGAATAATTTATGCGCACGAAATGCAATTATTCTGAAATATTCAGAGAACAACTAATCTGAACAAGTTCTATGTTACTAAATTACTATATAAACGTGAATTCGTGAAAGAGCAACAATATAATATGACAACCAAATAAAAATATTTACCTGACTACAGGTGGTGCCCATAGTATTGGTGAGGGTAATGATACTCAGAATGGAAGGCGGGGTCTCCGCTCCGGTGCATCATTTGCTGTCCGTCCATCATGTAGCCCATGCTCCCTGCTTCTGGACTGTAGGCACCGCTGGGACCTGCGTAAGGAGGGTAAGCTGATCAGACATGAGACTACTGCCCCCTAGCTCTGCTCCCAAAGTGATTACAACTAATACTTAAGCTAAGGAAAACAAATATTTACGGGGGGAAGGGGGGATTTGGGGCACAATACAACATACATTTAAATACACATTGAACAAAAAAATTAAATTAATAAAACTTGATAATGGAGGAGTTAATATAAGAATGATCTCCTCCAACTTGAATGCTTCTGAAACCGTACTGTTTGCATCTTCTGCGTCAACACGAAGCGAACTGGTTCCTGTATCAAAATCGAGCACATTTTGTGCAAAAATGTCCTCAAGTACATTAGGCACATCAGTACATACGGGTAAGTTTGAAGTTCTGTCGCACGACATCAAGCACTCTAAATTGATGCCCATCAGCATCATAAAAATGACAAATATCATACTCGGATCATTTTAAATGTAAAAGTTTTGTTTTTGGCTCGGGCGGCAGAAGGAGCTTTTGGGCTGCATCGGAATCAAGTTTTGGGGGAAATAATTTCTTTCATGGTCAATACGAATATGGTTTAATTAGAAAAAATAAATACACAATATAAATATAAATAAAATTGCTGCAAATTCTTTCACAGGAGTTGGTTATTCCTAGGACCAGGCGCTTGGAGACTCATTCCAATCGATTCAGCGTTCAGAATTTAGTGGAAAATGATGCCCCACACGCCAAGATTGCCAAAACTCTCGAAAATCCTTTTTTCGAAATACACATTTTGACCCTTACCGGGGGCTGAAAAGTTTTGAGGACCAACTGGAGCCGGAAACGGGTGGGAGGCTTATATGGATCGAGACAGAAAAATTATTGGGCCGAATCGGAAAGATTGACTTTTTGCATGAATACGCAGGTGAATTATCAAGGAATGAGCAACCAAAACGCGGATTTGACTTTATGCAAAAAGCGAAGGAATGCAAGGAAAGGGACGTTTGAAGGTCCGAAAGGATCGGGACCTTTTGGATTTTTATGTGATGCGTCGTTATCTTGATTGTGGCCGGTGGAACGCCACCGCTCATCCATGCAACTGCTCCTTCGCAGGTACAAATCTCTCCATCTTTATTCAGTTGGCTGATTGAAAGAGGAGAAGAGCCGGTGTCGGTCGAAGAGACGAGAGAATGCCGGTGAAGGAGTGTGTTGTAAGTTTGAGGTTCAGGGACTGTCGATCAGATATGGAAGCTTGGGGTAACTCTAGCTCGCCCCAGCCCCAACCCTCGTCCCGGTACGTAAGATGGATAGCGGCCGAGGTCATTCCCCGGGCCCCGGACAGTCGAGAGATATATTGCCTTTTCTCTCCCCTCTCAATCGATCCTCCTCTCTCTTTCTCTCTCTTTTTCTTCTTTTCTACTGCCCTACGCCACAATTTACCTCCGCTTTAGAATCGACCAGAGAGAGTAAAAATCGTCCTTCTCCCAGAATATTGTTTACAACTCCTTCCGCCATTGGATGTGATCACTCCACAGATCGGCAGTCACCTCGAACGTTGCTCATTATTCATAAACCCTGTCTTGAATACTAATCCCCAAGCACGTTCTCGGTGAAGCCACGAACAATCGCCTTCGTCCGAGACAACGTCACAATGGTGAGAGATCTCAAAGTCCACCATAAACATGATTGAGTCGAACCAAATATGATTCCAGTCACGAAGCGCAGAAATACTCTGTTTTAACCTTGTTGATGGACGAATAATAAGCTTCAGAACTCGTAAGATCAGGGGGCTTCTCCACAAATAATGCCGGACGTTCTCACCCCCAACCAACCTTCCTTTTGGGCAATCTCGATTAGGATGGACATTTTCACATTTTTACAGTTCATTATTCCTCGAGTAATCAACCTAAGTTTTCATGCAAAAAGTCAATCTTCTCTCCGATTCGGTCCAAAATTCTTTTTCTGGACGTTCCATGGTGTCTAGATCGAACTAAGCAAATGTCTGTCCACCAACCACGCTGTTTTTGGTAGTAGAAAATTTACTCAAAATCTGAAACTTCAATCAGGTTCCGGTTTCGGCTCTAGTTGGTCCTCAAAACTTTTCAGCCCGATCGGACCAAATTTAGGCGGGGTAGGGGTCAAAATGTGTATTTCGAAAAATGGATTTTCGAGATTTTTGGCGATTAAGGCGTGTGGGTTATTATTTTTCATTACATTTTGGACGCTGAAATCAATGAAATGGGTCCCGGAACGATTGGTACCCTCTGGATGAGGTTATGGGTCAAAATGGGTACCTATTTACCCATTTCGAATTTGTGTTTTCGAGATTTCTGGTACCTAAGCGTGTGGGGTGGGTATCTTTTGCCACTAAATTTTGGACCCTAAATTGATTGGAACGGGTCCGGGACCCGCACACCCACTGTTCCCCCCATTTTGAGTGAAGAAATGAGTCTCCATGCGCCTGGTCCGAGGAATAACCAATCTGTGTGTAAGAATATGCAGCATTTTTATTATCAAAATAAAAACTACTGGCGTAACAATGACTTTTGAAGTTCGTTATCGGTTTTCTTGCAATCTATCGAGTTTTCATCAACAGAGTCGGGACAACTTTAGAAATGAGGATTAGTCAATTGGAAGACATTGAACGTGATTGTCCTGCATAGAAATAATCGTGGACTTCTCGCAAGGCGCCGTGTGGACACACAACGGGTTCAATTAGCGAGGGAAGATACGAGATCAATATTTCAGAAGAGGCAGAAAATGAAACCCGCCACATCCGGCCAATTTCGTTACAAGTCCCTCTCGAATATTGTCACCCAGTTAAAAATTTACCGTTGCGGGTTCCAATCGAGCGGAAACGACGAAGCGCCCTCCCGCAAAGCTCAGCGAGGGGCCGACAAATTCAATTTCGGGCCCCAGACAACCCGCTGGACTAGTCGACTTGAGCCTCGAAACCCTCTCGACCACTTGAGAGAAGGAAACATTTGAAACCGTTCCCCTTTTTACACCGAGGTCCCTCTCGAACGATCTAACCACATCTCAATAACCGCATTAAAGTCAAGTGCTACCACATGCCCATTTACCGGCTAAGCGGCGAGACAGTGCTCTCAATCAAACCCCTCCGGCCATCCCTCGGAAGAGAACTTCGTCAGCGCTCCTATAATGAATCGCATGGATTTCGAGTAATTGGATTGCGACGCTGCTGCAAGATTGAAGATCATTCGTTTTCCTAAGGCAGGAAGGAAACAAGATACGACGAGGTCAAAACTCGGAAAACCAAAGAGGAAAGCTCACACGAGCATCATACGAATTTATTTCATTTATTATTATCTTGGGGGCGAACAAACGGTTATCTACGCAATAAAGGGGATATAGACGTAATAATATCTCAGCCTCGATGAACTGGACGGTTTGAAGAAGTAAGCAAGCTTGGATGGAGGTCCACAGGAGCCATGGTGGAATAACAAAGACTGGTTGGAGCTACAGCGAGACATCCTGGGAGGACTGGGCGACCCATGGAGTGAATGGATCCCTGGAGACATCTAGCCACAGTAGCACCAGAGGCGATTACAGGTGGCATACGAGTGCAAGCGCAAAAACGCTGCAAATTCCTTCACAGGGGTTGGTCATTGCTCGGACCAGGAGCATGGAGACTCATTCCAATCGATTCAGCGTCCGAAATTTTTTTTGGAAAATGATACCCTACACGCCTAGGTACCAGAAATCTCGAAAACACAATCGAAATAGGTGAATAGACACCCATTTTTACCCATAATCTCTTCCAGTGGGCGTCTGTGGATTCACCGTCCACAATTTTGTGGAAAATGATATCCCACACGCCCAGATTGCCAAAAATCTCAAAAATCCATTTTTCAAAATACACATTCTGACCCCTACCCCCCAAAATTTGGTCAGATCGAGCTGAAAAGTTTTGAGGACCAACTAGAGCGGAAAACGGGTCCTTGACCCGAATTTCAGATTTTTAAAAAATTGTCTGCTACCAAAATCGGTGTGGACGGTGGATGGACATTTGCTTGTTTTGATCTAAACACCTTAAAACGTCCAGAAAAACCACTTTTGGGCCGAATCGGAGATATAGATTTTTTGCATGAAAACGAAGGTTGATTATTCAAGGAATAACTCAAGGAATACTTAACAAATGAGAAGCTAATTTCGCGTCACGACGAGTCTCCGTCCCAATCATTGAACGGTTTTCAATATTCAAGACAGTCAATTACATGTGTCGAGTGAATAGGCTGAGCATGATAATTCTCAAATCGTGATGATTGAACGACGGGTTCCATTTTATATGAATACCAAATGAGGGATGCGCCGTGAATAAGAAAGTGGCGGTGGTGCCGGCGCCATCCATCAGTTAATCGAATCTCGTGCTTGAGTCGGTTTTCCAGCTCGAATTCCCACAAGGACTGAAGAATTGTTGACAGTCATTGCGTTCGCTCTGATCAATAGTAATTACATTGAGTGAAGGGTAGATTGTTTTATTGCATTTATGGCCGCCAGGGGAATGTATATGTGATTGATGGTAAAATGACGGCGTTTCCCTCGCCTGGCCGGGGACGTCCTAATTGAATTAAGAGTTAGTGGCTGTTGGAGATGTGTGGTAAGTAGGAGGGTACGAGGTACGAGGGACAGGGGTGGTTTACTAGGTGGGCCATGATAGTGCGGGGCTGTTCAGGTTGTTTGTTTGTGCTTACCATCCCAGCCGATTTACGGCTTGGCCGTTTAGAAGGGGGTTTCTCCTTTATTTTTCGTCCTGATCGGGCTACGCCTCCTACACCTCGCAATTAAACGCCTCCAGGAGCACTTGAAGTCTTCACATCGTGTAGAAGAACCCCCTTCCTTCCAATTCCGTTCCACCCCTCGTCATTTCCCTCCTTGCACTTCGAGAAGGACCACCTTTTCTTACCAAACTACTTCCAACGGCAGTTACCCGGCTCATCGGCCCGTTCTCCCTTTTTCCTCTCAATTCTGTAAATGGCTGCTCTCGGTTATTTGGTCGGCCAAAACAACCCATCTGGGTATCGTCTCGGATGTCTTAATTTCGGCCAACGGTCGATTCCATTCGCTTTGTTCCGCACAGCCGTTCACCCGTTCACTCGTCAAGTTGAGAATGACTGGTCACAAACCGTAGCCTTACAGTAAGCGAAGAGCATTCACAAACACACTCAACTGCAGTAAACCTGCAGTCGTTGCACAGGTCGAACTGGACATACCAGGACTTACGCAGCCCAAACGCTTCTCAGTCAGCTGGGGAAGGCTTTCCATCCATTTACTTTGCAAACAGCACACCGCCATTTGTAGTCTTTCTGGCACCTCTTTTGGGCGTTCCATGCTAATGGATTGCGCTGCGGGATCGCAGTCCAGCTTGAAGCGTGATGCAGGGTGCAATGATAATTTCGAATAAAATTGTTCCCATTTGAGTCATTCTAGGGTCTACAACGCAGACCAACAGAAGACTGCCAAACCTTTCTGTAAAACGAAGAGCATGAACAGCAGGCTGGAACCAAGAATGCAACTGCCGTCTCTTTATTAGCTGATGTGACGCCATGATCAGAGTATTTCTACGAACCTGGTTATGACTGGTCACAAACGGTGGCCTTGGAGTAAGCGACGAGCAATTTCATAAACACACTCAACTGCAGTAAGCCTTCGAGTCATTGCACAGGCTGAACTCTGCATGTGTGGGTCGTCCGACATTTCCAAAAAATCAGAAAGATTGCTCGCCTTGTTCGGTGTTCAAGTGGGTGTGATGGTAGTTACCAGGACTTACGCAGCCCAAACGCGTCTCAGTCAGCTGGGGAAGGCTTTCCACCAGTTTACTTTGCAAACAGTGGACCGCCATTTGTAATCTTTCCAGCACCTCTTTTGGGCGTTCTATGCTAATGGATTGCGCTGCGGGATCGCAGTCCAGCTTGAAGCGTGATGCAGGGTGCGTTGATAATTTCGAATAAAATTGTTCCCATTTGAGTCATTCTAGGGTCTACAACGCAGACCAACAGAAGACTGCCAAACCTTTCTGTAAAACGAAGAGCTCTGCATGAACAGCAGACTGGCACCAAGAATGCAACTGCCGTCTCTTTATTAGCTGATGTGACGCCATGATCAGAGTATTTCTACGAACCTGGTTATGACTGGTCACAAACCGTGGCCTTGGAGTAAGCGACGAGCAATTTCATAAACACACTCAACTGCAGTAAGCCTTCGAGTCATTGCGCAGGCTGAACTCTGCATACGTGGGTCGTCCGACATTTCCAAAAAATCAGAAAGATTGCTCGCCTTGTTCGGTGTTCAAGTGGGTTTGATGGTAGTTACCAGGACTTACGCAGCCCAAACGCGTTTCAGTCAGCTGGGGAAGGCTTTCCACTAGTTTACTTTGCAAACAGTGGACCGCCATTTGTAATCTTTCCAGCACCTCTTTTGGGCGTTCTATGGCAATGGATTGTGCTGCGGGATCGCAGTCCAGCTTGAAGCGTGATGCAGGGTGCGTTGATAATTTCGAATAAAATTGTTCCCATTTGAGTCATTCTAGGGTCTACAACGCAGACCAACAGAAGACTGCCAAACCTTTCTGTAAAACGAAGAGCTCTGCATGAACAGCAGGCTGGAACCAAGAATGCAACTGCCGTCTCTTTATTAGCTGATGTGACGCCATGATCAGAGTATTTCTACGAACCTGGTTATGACTGGTCACAAACGGTGGCCTTGGAGTAAGCGACGAGCAATTTCATAAACACACTCAACTGCAGTAAGCCTTCGAGTCATTGCACAGGCTGAACTCTGCATGTGTGGGTCGTCCGACATTTCCAAAAAATCAGAAAGATTGCTCGCCTTGTTCGGTGTTCAAGTGGGTGTGATGGTAGTTACCAGGACTTACGCAGCCCAAACGCGTCTCAGTCAGCTGGGGAAGGCTTTCCACCAGTTTACTTTGCAAACAGTGGACCGCCATTTGTAATCTTTCCAGCACCTCTTTTGGGCGTTCTATGCTAATGGATTGCGCTGCGGGATCGCAGTCCAGCTTGAAGCGTGATGCAGGGTGCGTTGATAATTTCGAATAAAATTGTTCCCATTTGAGTCATTCTAGGGTCTACAACGCAGACCAACAGAAGACTGCCAAACCTTTCTGTAAAACGAAGAGCTCTGCATGAACAGCAGACTGGCACCAAGAATGCAACTGCCGTCTCTTTATTAGCTGATGTGACGCCATGATCAGAGTATTTCTACGAACCTGGTTATGACTGGTCACAAACCGTGGCCTTGGAGTAAGCGACGAGCAATTTCATAAACACACTCAACTGCAGTAAGCCTTCGAGTCATTGCGCAGGCTGAACTCTGCATACGTGGGTCGTCCGACATTTCCAAAAAATCAGAAAGATTGCTCGCCTTGTTCGGTGTTCAAGTGGGTTTGATGGTAGTTACCAGGACTTACGCAGCCCAAACGCGTTTCAGTCAGCTGGGGAAGGCTTTCCATCCAGCAGACTTTGCAAACAGCAGACCGCCATTTGTAGTCTTTCTGGCACCTCTTTTGGGCGTTCCATGCTAATGGATTGCGCTGCGGGATCGCAGTCCAGCTTGAAGCGTGATGCAGGGTGCGTTGATAATTTCGAATGGAATTGTTCCCATTTGAGTCATTCTAGGATCAATTACGCAGACCAACAGAAGACTGCCAAACCTTTCTGTAAAACGAAGAGCTCAGTATGAAGCAGGCTGGAACCAAGAATGCAAGTGCAGTCTCTTCATTAGCTGACGTGACGCCATGATCAGAGTATTTCTACAAACCTGGTTATTTGCATCTTTGCTCAGCAGTTCGCTGACGCGAAACAGCACTCCTCAACGACGGAACAAAAGCGAACAGAGCTCTGTTGTATCGAGTCGACAAATTCATCATGAATTATGAATTCCGTCATACGACGCTCACAATGTCCATCGCTACATTTTATCTCTCCGCTCCACCATTTATATACAAACCAACGGCCAAATAAAAAGTATTTATCACCGGCAACAACGGTCTAGGTGGGGGGCGGTTATCCGCGGAACCAAATCGTAGATTTTCCACCCAATTGCGCACGCACGTCAGAAAAAAAAAACAGTTTGTAGTCCGCGGAGAATATAATACAAACGAAACATGAAATGAAACACACGGAAAAGTGACTCAGTAATTACGTAGGAACGGATGAGAGCGAATAAAAATGAGTCGGGGCACCGGGCCAAAGGGACCGCGCTTAACGAGAGCCGAGAGACGGAATTGTGGACCAGTTCGAAGCATTCTTGGCGTACCAACAAGTATCGCATACCAGCGTACAGCCCAACACCACGATGATTTGTGGCTTCGTTGGGACTCAAGTTGTTTTCTTCTTTCCCCGAGAAGTTTTTTTTTCTCTCTTATTTAGCATCAAAATATGAAACCGAGATCTTGAGTTAGCGCGATGATTAATAGTGCCTTCAAGTTCGCTATATTATCCGGTAGTGCGAATCGGTCTCAAGTTGAATAGCTGACTCGACTAGAGTTCTACTTTCAATTTGAATGAAAACAATGTTCTACAATAGTTCTTTACATACTAGCCTAGACAGGCTAAATACTAATCTCTGGCCGAGGGAGGTTCGAAAAGTTTGCACCAAGTTAAGAACTTATTAGCAATATTTTTGTGACTTAAGTTAACTAGGTTACATCTTCAGCTAAGGCACATTGCTTAGCTTTTAATTATTCTAACAACTGATTTTATTGTCATTGCATGAGCGTACTAATTCATGTGGTTTCGTGCCTTCAACCCTTCTGAGGAGATCAATGACGTCAAGAAGTCGAACAGTCTCTTCGTTGATCTTGTAGCCTTTGGAGATGGGCTGCTGCTTGAAGCCTGATGGTTTCGTTTACTGTTTCGACTTGTAGGTGTAACCGTTTCTGAAGTACCACAGAGCGTTCGTACTGCAACTAAGTACCGTATTTTGGAGCGGTGCAGCCCCACAACTGTGCTCCATAAGTCCAGACTGACTTAAGGACTTGCTTGTAAAGGATCATCTTGTTGTGGGCGGTCAAATTTGATTGCCGCCTTATTATCCAAAACACTTTTCTGAATTTGAGTGCCATTTCTTCCTTTTTCTTTTTCACGTGGGCTCTCCATCGAAAAATTCGCCGCCTGCGCCTTCAACCACTTTGTTACCTCTTCTTGTAGCTGTGCGTTGTCATCAAAACGCTGCACAGCCAGCCACTTCTTCATTTCTGGGAACAGGTGGAAGTCGCATGGTGCCAGGTTGGGACTGTATGGCGAATGAGGAAACAACTCCCACTTAAACGATTCAAGAACTTTACGAGTGACATTTGCCGTGTGGGGCTGGGCGTTGTTGTGAATCAGCAAGATCATGGAGCTCAACATTCCTCCGCGCTTGTTTTGAATTGCTCTTCTGAATTTTTAGAGTTTGGCAATCTAAAAAATGCATTTATCGAAAAAGAA
Source organism: Cyrtorhinus lividipennis (assembly GCA_019603395.1). NCBI lineage: Eukaryota > Metazoa > Arthropoda > Insecta > Hemiptera > Miridae > Cyrtorhinus > Cyrtorhinus lividipennis. The sequence goes on from CM034007.1 coordinate 13,132,273, forward strand.
AATTTCGATCCCAACCCATCCTAATTTGGTCCGATTGGGTGTGAAAAGTTTCACCAGGAGGACCAACTAAAGCCGGAAGCGGGTACAAGAACAAAAATTCAGATTTTTAGAAATTGTCTACTACCAAAATCGGTGTGGACGGCGGATGGACGGGCGGATGAAAACAAAGGTTGATTATTCAAGGAATAACCAACCAAAATTGAGTACCACGACAATTGAAGGAGCTACATGAGTTCCGGACGTGTTCAAACCCCAAATGCATATTACTTAAAGGAAGGAGTTATGTCTTCTTGTAATGATCGTCAGGAAGGGGCAAAGTGGTCAACATTATCAATTTTAACCCTAGGCGCTTGTGAAACACACCCCTGCAAGATCAAATCTGGTTTAATATTCGCAACGGTAAACAATTTTCAGTAGTTGAGCATTAAGACACGCCAAATCTTGTCCAACGCATGAACACACGAATAAATAACTGAAAATTGTAACCAGAGTTGGATAAAAAGTGGAGATTATCTACTAAGAACGCAGCCTGCATTTTAATTGGGTCTCCAGCTGCGAGCTGACCTGTTAATGTTCCACCACCAACTGTGTCACCTCCAACACTGGGGGAACAAGGAGGAGAAATAAGAAGAAACAAGAGAAAATTAAAAAAAAAAAAAAAAAAAAAAAAAAGAAAGGGAATGTACACCGAATACCGAGCGAAGTGGACGAAAATGAGAACCCCAGTTGTGCGTTGGGGTTCACATTTCACGGGCGGCCGGGCATCGAGGTGGTCACCTAAAACACGACGGAAGTTGGTGACTGGCACAAGTCACAATTAATCAAGCTGGCGGATGTTTCAGCTGCAACTCAAAGTGACAAGTGAAAGCTCTCCCCTCCTCCCACCACCGAGACCACTACTCAAAAACTCATCACAGGCTATTAGTTGACCGTCGGGAATTGAATGAGTTCACCGCCGCCAGAACCAACAGATTTCAACTGCGGTCGAAGAGCCAGGAAAATATTTAAAAAAAAAAATTCCTCCCTGTAACGCGCAGTCTGTCTGACGAGTCGGCGACCTGGTAGAAAGAAAAACCAAAAAAAAAAAAAAAAAAAAAAAAAAAAACCATCTCTCGATGGGAACATGAAACATCAATCAATAAAAATATATCACGCGGCCAAATACAACCACTAATTCAATACACATTATTCCGTAGATCCACAGATGTAATTATCCATCCAATATCAACGTAATTATTCCCCAATTCATTCTCCATGTATTTTTCTGTAACCTAATATGTATAAATATATATTTGTGTCAACTCCTCCTCCAACCACGAGATACCCTCACATGGGGGAGCAACATTCAATCATATGTAAACAAATGAATTTAAAAAAAAATGAAAAAAATATATACATATATATACGCCGCCCTCCACTTGCAAAACAGGTCAAAAACTAGGTGGCAACTGATCACGGATTTTATCATTCAACCCAATTACAAGGAGACTGTGAATTTATAGCATTTTTGAATTAAATTCGTCCTTTTACGAAATGAAATTGTCCCAATGCCCCAACGCCCCAATGCCGCTAGAGCGCAGTCAAGGCTAATTTTCAGAAATCATTTTCACCAAGGTCATAAATGCAAGCTTATCACTCGCACTTATCTCATCTTTTTGTGAGGGAAGCCCACGTCGTACATAAATACCCAACTTTTCAAACTGTAGTAACGACTGCCGTATTTCTATGATCTTACGTCAATTTTCCCATCAGTAACCATTAATAAAAAGAGCCTATTGCTACCCCCCCCCCCCCGGATACTACATCCCATTTGCGAACCTAAGCAGACGAATCATCAATTCCTTCCACTTATTGCGATATTGATGGCTCTAGTTCCAAAAATGTGGTCTGATTCAACTTCAAAAATCTTTCAAAATGATTTGATTGTTGGCAGAGTTTTCCTTAATTAAAACCATTATGGGTATAGTCAATTATTAGTGTCAATTTTGTTTATTTGAATCGATTTATTCCCCAGAATCACATGGAAAACGATGCTATCACATGATAATCTGGTAGTGATTCTTGTTTGAGAAACTCGTATCATATTGGCCGGGAATTTCTGCGGAAAACTCAAAAATCTCGTGTCATAATCACTCAAATCATCAGTTTCGAAGTTGCCTTGGGTTTAATGGGCTAAGTAGTTATTTAAATAAAATAAACCTGGTGACATGGGAAGGATTAAAATCAAAATTTATAACGTAACTGAGTAGCAGTGCTCAAAATGACTCGTACATTACCCGTTTTCACTCAATTTTGACCTAAATCAGGCCTGACTGAGAGTTAAGCTCAACCGTTAATGTCCTTAAAGTCCACATTTATCGTTCACGAGTGATTCCAACCTAAGTGCTCCTCACAAATTGATTTTTGTTTGAAAACGAGAAAATAATCAACCTGAAAAACACCTTCTGACCTCCGAACAGTCACTTTGAATCCCAATTAAAAGAGGATTGGCCGTCGGAAGATTGATTCACTTCACTCCCAACCGCGTTATCAGCACGAAAGGCCCAAAGGGAAATGGGATAACTACAGATAATACTTTGGAGTTGATACTTACCAGCTCTGTTCGATTGATCTATCATTGGTTGTACGATTCTGCGCCTCGCGTTGATAAACCTGGAAGAGAAAAAGCAAAGATGGAATGAAATTGAGATACTATTTTAGGTCGAAGTGGTTAAAAATTTTTGAAACACATAAATATATAATATACAAAACATACAATTTTCATTTAAAAAAATCAATGAATGAAATCACAAAGGAGATATATTTTAATACGAATACTGTGTAAATATTGGGTATTTAATATCAAGTATCTCAGTGAGGATGATAACCTTAAGGAGGTATATAACAAAAATGTGGTTTCATTATTGATGGGCATTGTTATTCTGGGTACGCCAACCCTGTGGGAATCATAGAGGCAGTGACATAATCGTAGACGCATACCTATGATGTATTGCTTCACGAAATACCCAACAATCCATTAAATAATGTGAGGGGTGGTCGAAAATGATTTAGGCAGCGTTTGTACAGTCACGGCGTCGTCTTTTGGTAACATGGGAAAATGAAGGGAAAAAAGTGAGTAAGACGGCGGGGTCTCTAATTGGTCCTAGAAACTTTTCAGTCCGATCGGACCAAATTTGGGTGAGGTAGGGGTCAAGATGAGAATTTCGAAAAATGGATTTTTGAGATTTTTTGCAATATGGGTATGTGGGGTATCATTTTCCACTAAATTCTGGACGCTGAATCCAATGAGATGGGTCCCGGAACGATTGGTGCCCTCTGGATGAGGCTATGGGTCAAAATGGGTGCCTATACACCTATCTCCTTTTCGAACGGGCGTAAGAAAACGAGACGCTACAACGGCGACATTACCTTCTCCGGCCGCGGCCCATCAGGCGAAACAATCAATCACGCGGAGTTCGGTGGTAGGGGGTGGGGGTTGGAATAGGTCACGTACAGAATACATTGATCTACTGACGCTCTTATGCGCAACACCCGATATCGGAGGGGATCAAATTGGTGAACACGAGCTGCGATCGCGACGACCACCTGAGCTAACGAGGGGGCACCATTTTGGTTAGGGGGGAGATCAAGCAGAATATAAGCAGAGGTGTCACCCCCAAGAGCCATTTCGGGGAAAAATCGATTGTTCTCCATGTTCTGTTTTGTTTTGACGTATTGGTGACCATTTGTTGGGAGAAAGGTGAGTCGATATCATAAAATCGACCTTCGCGAACCAATGATGGCCGCTCCTGACTCACCATATCCCCTTTGTATCCGCACTGCAGCAGAATCAACCAAATCCCGTTTGATCTGCGAACTGCTGCAGCATCGGGCGTGGTGACTACGTGGATAAGTGACCGCTTGTGAGTGGGTCAGCTGTTCATAATAGCATGAATCCGTCCATAAATGTTCAAAACATAGCCATCAATTTTCTCGTATTTACTAATGGTTACGGCGGCATAATGTCCAAATTCAATATTAATGAATCGCTGAAAATTCGTTCACAACTATTTATATCAAACTATGTGCGCAGGAGGGGGGAGGCAGGGCTCAAAATGTGTATATAGAAAAAATAAATTTTCGACATTTTCAGCGATCCAGGCGTGTGGGGTATCATTTTCCACTAAATGTTTGACACTGAATCCAATGAGACGGGTCTTGGAATAATTGGCACCCACCGGAAGAGGTTATGGATCAAAATGGGTATCTACCCACCCATTTTGAACGTGTGTTTTTGAGGTTTCTGGTACCCTGGCGTGTGGGGTATCATTTTCAACAAAATTTCGGACGCTGAATACAATAAATTGGACCCCGGAACGATTAGCGAACACCGGAAGAGGTTATGGACGCTGAATTGATTGGAGTGACTCCCCATACACCTGGTCCGAGGAATAACCGACCCCTATGAAAGAATTCGCAGCGTTTCTATCTGAAGAGCAGGCAAATATTTCTGGTTTTCAATGTTCAAAAAACGCGATATCGTTCCTATAAGAATAACAAACAAAAAGGAACGCGGAAAATCTTTTATAGGAGGACTTATTTTAGTGGATGTGGCATTTGAATCATCGGCATGTTATGCATAAACCTACGCAATGGAACACAAACTACCCAGGCAGGTGTCAAAAAAAAAAAAATAAATAACTCGCCAAATGTTCGGTACATAAAACGACGGGACTGCGTCGAAAATAACCTTCCAACGTTTAAGACTCCTTTTAATATTCGTTAAACGCTTTCCGAACCGGTAGTTCTTTGTCGAAATAGTCAACGTTACGGTCGTTGACGGTCAGAATTCCTGCAAAGCAATTACAGCCGCTAATTTATAGCTCGTCCGATGTTAGATGACCACGAAATATTCTGTTAAAAAACGGTGATTTACTTCTCTCCAGACCATTACCGCGTATTTACGAACTTCTTTTATAATATCTCCTAGCCGTTACATTTGACTTCGAGCTCGGTTAATGGAAGATTAAAAAGAACAGCGTCTGAACAGGATGAGCTACTGTTTTTCTCAGTGCAGAAGCAGTAGTTAACGTATGAGAATATTATGGAGATCGATGGAGGGACGGATAAAGGTAGAGTCATGTTGAGAAAATGTAATTGAAGGGGATGGCAAAAGTGGTATTTCCGACCAATCAGATTTCAAAAACGAAACAAGGTGGTGAACTCGAAAAAAAAAAAAAATGAGAAAGAACGCAACTACATCTGCTAGCTTCCTAACTGAAGGTGAGCGAAAGAGACGGAGAGGAAGTCCAATTATCTAGCTTATTATTGGCTAGATAATTGCTTTGGTAGCCAATGGAGTAGGGTCACGCTCTGAACGGGAATCCGCTCATTAATTTGTACCGGACTCTCATTAGTTGGGGTATTTTGTATTTTCATTTCGATCACGGTCATTTCCATTACTATCCTCGGTTGAGCGCCTTGAAAACACGTTTTCCGCTGGTAGCGTGAAATGACCCGAGGGAAAAATCCGTGATCATTCCGTGGATTGTAACCACGAAGCTGATGGAGTTTGTAGCGGAGTATATCGTCTAGAAACGAGCACAATCTCACTGAGGGGCTACATGAAGAAGAGCGTGGAAACGCGGAAATATGATAAAAGAGAGAACCGAGTCAACCAACTTGTCGCGGAAGGGTCCGGAAAGCTGTCAGGTTTGTACTCAAAATTAATGTACGACATCAAAGACACTGAGGAATCTTGTGTTCCTTCTATAAACTAAATTCGTCTTCAACACCTTTTTCCAAAAGACTCGCAGTTCATGAATAGAACAAAAAGAAGAATATCATAATAATTAAAAGGAAATACTGAACAACCCGCTAATTGCCCCCCACCATCGCGACTGATCTGATGAGGTGATCTAGGTCGGCGTAATTAAAGTCCAATCCAAATTTCGAACTTGGGACAGCAACAATACGGCGAAGGAAACTTCGATTGAGTGGAAAAAAAGCACGCGGAAATTCGAAACTTCACCAATTTCCCAAATCCTATTACTTGTTCGAATCTCGATTTTTCTGTGGAAAACACATGTTTTTTATCGATTTAAAAAACTATTTTCTCTATGAATTACTCCTTAAGAAGACTATACCTTAAAAAGGTTAGAGTTTAAGGCAGTTATGGGCCCACCGTTCTGAGCACACCGGAGTACAACGAAAAAATGACAATTTGTAATAATTTTAATTAAATTATTGACGTAGGCTCAAATGATGAAATCAGAAAGAAGGCAAAACATGAAAGATTTATAGGCATTCGAATGAGATAAGGTCAAAATCAACAAAAAAAGAAAAACGCTGCAAATTCTTACGTTGTTTCTCAGAACAGACGCATGGAGACCCATCTTCAGTATGGGGAAAATGGGGGAAAATGTGGGTGTAGTGGGTCCCGGACCCATTTCATTGGATTCAGCGTCCAAAATTTAGTGTAAAATGATACCCCACACGCCTAGATCGCCAAATATTTCGAAAATCCATGTTTCGAGTAACACATTTTGACCCCTACCCCACCCAAATTTGGTCCGATCTGGCTGAAAAGTTTCGAGGACCAACTAGAGCCAGAAACGGGTCCCTGATCAAAATTTCAGATTTTTAGAAAATTTTCTACTACCAAAATCGGCGTGTAAGGCGGACGGACATTCGTTAATTTTTATCTAGACACCTTGAAACGTCCAGAAAAAATTTTTGGGCCGAATCGGAGGGATTGAAACTTAGCATGAAAACATAATGGGGTTATTATGTTCCAAATTAATTGTCACCCTCTGCAGTCTCACAGATCACATCAGAAATTATGCGATTACACAAAGAAATACATGGGGATTTCAGCGTTTTAACGGATGGCCGGTCAGTAGAAGTATTTATTCGCTAAAATGAAAACTTAATTTGGTGATACAGAGCTTTTAGTATAAATTATTGTAAATGTAAAGGCGGAGGAAAATACACTTTTCTCAGCTCAATTAAAACATTTCGAGCTGCAGGGTACCTTTCAACCAGAAAGATGTTAAGACCATGCCATCGATGTATTTTGTGGATGTCGACTGATCTGGTCGGGTCACACATTTCAACTCGCTGGGTCCGAAATAACCAATGATTTATCCCATTTTTGGGAAGAGTGTTGTCCACACTCAGCAGCAACGCACACCAAAGGACTCGACGACGCGTGAATGAGCAAGGCGGACGAGGATTCGCTGTAAATCATTCGGGACCGGTTTCGAGCTTCTGAGTGAAAAATCCATCAAAAAGTAAACATAAGGATTGTTTCAGAGCAGGGCAAATCAGGGCGAGGCATTAAAAAGTTGAAGCCTATTAATAACTTGCGGATAATATCAATAGATGGAGTTGGGGACGGGTGATAGATCGGTCTCAGAAAAGTAATGGCACTCGAGAGACTCCGGAGTTGCCGATAATGAAACTACGAGGAAACCATTAGATAAGGGTAAAAAATGGATCCCCCTGCTCTCCCATGAGAAGGGAAAGGTGCAGCGTCAGCTTCCCTTCCTGCCATAGGACCCCCGGCCTGTCGCCAATTTAGAATATCAACACCCTCTAAGGGTGGCCCCCCTTCTCGGAGCTTTTTTCCCTTTTAAACGTATACACTATCACTCTGTCTCCTGCTCCCTGACAGTCGGTAGTTCGTCAGCAACGATTGCCCTCCGGCGCTGCGTCGTCATCTATTTTTGACTGATACTGTCATAATGAGCAGGGGGTGACAGGAATGTAGAATCGAGCCAAGATAAATCGTGAGGTCGGCGGAATATCTCTGTGAGGTACTTTCAATTCAAACTAACGAGGGCTGGTGTTGGTGGGATTGATGAGGGGGGTGGGGGTCAAGACTCAAGGACCAGAGACTGAAAGACCAAAAATACCCATTTATGTACCTGTAAAAAGTGATGAGTCCCAAACTAGTGTCAAAATAACTCTCCTTGTGCCTTGTGCCCACTTGCACATTTTCAATAACGTGAATTGGCAACACTGGTATGTGACAGTGGCTCCCCTGTTTAGTGGGATCAATGACCCGTTTCCGGCTCCAGTTGGTCCTCGAAACGTTTCAGCCCGATTGGGCCAAATTTGGGAGGGCCACAAGTCGCGATGCAACCACAGTCAACATTTTCGATTTCCTGGGGAACCGGCCAGGATTTTGTAATACCGCAAGGGTTGCAGGGAACCTACAATTACGGCTTAGAGCTAGCGGTTCTGCAGCTCAAAAGAAATTATCATCAATAAAGAAAATTCGGTACAATAGCTAAGATTTCCAACAGGAATGTGACGCGTCAGTTGAACAAGATGGGATGAGCAGGGGAGTGGTCACTTCCACAAGTCACAAGTCACAAGCCAATGAGCTAATGTCAAGGGTTGAAAGCGAGTCATTTTCCAAAATGTGTACTGTCCAGAGGACGTTTACCCCACGAGAGAGGGTGCTTCTAACTTGAGGAAGGCAATTCGATATCGTTTGAAGCTCTTCCATTCACAAAATCCATGATTATCAATGACTGATGTTTGAACGTGATGATAATACCATCATATTATGATAACAGACTCACTGGGGCTGAATCGAGTGCCTCTTGGAATCATCCTACCCCTAGGAACACACATTCGAAGTGGCCAGTATTTACTTTTTGCTTGCTCCATGAGAAGCTTTGTACCCATCGAGCACCTATCCTTTCAAGATCACTGTTTTTAACCATGTACAATATTGGTTGAAAAGAAAAAATAAATAAATAAAAAAGAGGAAGAACAAGAAGAAGAAGAGGAGGAGGGAAAAAACGATTATTGTTCGTTGGGCGGGTTCCAAGTTGAAGAAAGCGAATTCCGACTGCAAGGTCTTTTCCGCCGAAAGCCAGTAGTTGTGCTAGAATTAAAATTCGGGCAAGTTGATTTATTTGGCTCGTCTCTCGTCCGTTGTCTAACTTGATCTCTGCATTCCAACTGAAACCGATTTGGCCGACTCCCACTGTCAAAATCCGGGTGCTGTCGGTGCCAGGAGCGCTCTTATTGGCCGCGTCTCAAACCCCCAAGATTCCCCGGCCACATTTCATTTTCCCTTCGGAGAGCTCCGCGAAGTATTTCATTTGCTAACCCCATTCTTATTTAATATTATTCATTGGGTCTCGGAAAGATCGATGAGCGAGGCACTTTTCCAACGAGGTGCAGCGGCTGTAGGCCGATTTTGAAGGTCGACTGCGGACTATTTATGAAATCGGTTTGTTCTTAACTGAACCCATTGTAGCAATTTTTGGGCCCAATTTTATTCCTCGAAACCGACAACCTTCAAAATTAACTTTTACCGGATAGTCTATGGTTATGTTTGACTGTACAGTCAATGATGTACTTCATCATTGAGGTTCATCAAAAATCTAAAATAATAATTTGTACACAAAGTTTGTCGTATTCCCAAAGGACGCAGAGTTATAAGACGAGAAATATAATTTAATTCAAAAACTTCATTTCTATAATTTTTTTTTTTCAACTAGTGGTGTACGATCAAAAACCCAACAAATTCCTTCACTGGGGTTGGTTATTCCTCGGACCAGGAGCATGTAGACTCATTCCGATCGATTCAGCATTCAAAAATTTTGTGGAAAATGATACCCCACACGCCTGGGTACCAGAAATCTTGAAAACCTTCGAAATGGGCAGATAGATACCAATTTGGACCCATAAACTTCTTCCAGTAGGCGACAATCATCTCGGGACCCGTCTCATAGGATACAGCGTGCAAAACTTAGTCGAAAATGATACCCCACATGCCTGGAATTCGTGACGTGACGTCACGTCAATATTGTCCAAAATTATGGTTTGTCCAACTATAATGACGATTGAGCGAAATGTACGTCCAACGGGTTACTTCTGGGATTTACGTTATTGCGCTTATTGAGTCTGGATTTAAGTACGGGTGAGGAGCTGGCTCTTGTAAGGTGGCAAGAATGGGGATAAATCGATTTATAGCTAACTAATCCATCGCATTGGAGAGGAAATGTTTCGTTTAGTTTCGAAGCAGAAGAACTCGTACGTCAATAAAGACATTTCCTTCAACGATTGAGCCGAAGGAATCTTGACAGGTCTCATATTATTACGCACCTCGAATTCATTAAAATTCGGACGTGTGACGAGCGGAGAATTCAATAGAAGTAAGTAATAAAAGAAGGGAACTAGTGTATCGATTCCGATAAATAAGGATGATTAGAAGGAAGCGCGAGGAGCTATTATCGAGATGAAGAAACACTAAAGGACTTTGACAGGAACAGCGTTAAGGTGGTGTTGCCACGAGGGACTTACCCCTCGGCCATAACCCCCGAGTCGAGCACACCCCGAGAAGCTCTCAGTGTCGAGGAGGCGCAGAAGGCGAGTGTTCCCCCCCATATAATTACGGTAAAACTGTCCTCATCAAATTTTCAAGCTTCTCGCCCAAGTAAACTACTAAATTATTTATCCCCTTGGCAGGTCCACGTCGGAAAGCCCTCTGGGATGGTGAAAGGTGCCAAGGAGGGTGGGTAACCTTCCAATTCCCTCTCGGATCAGTTCCATGGGATATTTTGCAGGTCTACGTGTTTCAACTGTATACTGTCTCATATGTGTTGACCACTTTGATAATATCGTTTCCCGGCTCCCTCCGTGCCATCTATATGATAATTCTCATTACTTCAACCCTCGATTCGATGCAGAAGCCGGTCGTAAGATCTCATTCTCTCGACATCGTGAATTTATTTATGGATCAATTGGCCTAAACGACGAGCCGCTTTATTTGGTCAATTGGCTAATTAAAATAAAGACGAATCGGCTTCTGGTCGTGGCGTTCGAGGCAGTTATGGGCTATAACTCATTTCTACTGTCGACCTCAGGCTCCTGCCAAAACATAAAGGGGAAAAAGGGGCACCGTCATCCCAACGACTTAGCTCGAAAGCGTCATCAGCGATCATTTGATCGAGGTTGGAACAAGGATATCATAAAATGAATGACCAATCCATCTCAACCGCGCAGGAAGATTCACCGGACAGCCCTGAAATGGTCGATGTTATTCAAATTCGACAAAACCTGCTGGCGTTATGTGAACGTTCGAACAGGATGATCAGGCTAAATTTATACACCTCACTTGGAAAATAATCCACAACCACCCACTATAGTGTATAACCTTTATGATTAGAAGATAAGTTCGCGGTGACTAATTTTCCCAACAGAAGCAAGTGCAGCTCATATGGGAAAATTATTTTTCCTCCACATTTTACTGGAATTTAATGTAAACTGTAAATTGTAATGTTTTACTTGTAATAAATTTGTAACTAAATATAAATTTTAAAAAAAGTATGTTTTTGCGATTTGAGCCCTTCATGGACACCTAAGTAAGGGGAACCTCATGCTTTCTCTTTGTATTCACTCATTCGAAAAGTATTAATGAGTTTTCCATTTTCAACATGGTCAAAAGGCCATTGCAAGTCTAGACGAACTATAGACAGTTCTTCAATGGATTTTTGGACCTAATAAGACGAGTGTTATTCGATGAGTTGTTTCTTACAACTTGTAAGAAAAGGTGTTTTGAAAAACGTGTGGGGTATCATTTTCCACCAAATTTTGGACGGTGAATCCAATGAGATGGGTCCCAGAACGATTGGTGCTCACTGGAAGAGGTTATGGGTCAAAATGGGTATCCACGTACCCATTTCGAATGAGTTTTTGAGGTTTCTGGTACCTAGGCGTGTGGGGTATCATTTTCCAATGAATTTTGGACGCTGAATCGATTAGGGAATGATTTTTTTTTTTCAATTTACGGACGAAAATCTAAAGTTGAAACTCTAGGCCCGTTTCTGGATCGCACATTAAACGTTGAAATTTTAATTCGAAAATACGAAGCGACAAGCGGTTTAATATTGGTGGAAACCCACGCCTCGAGCCATTCAGCATGACTGCAACTTTCCCCTCGTTTCATTGGAGCTGTTGAGCGCAAAATGAGAAAAAAAAGGAAAAGTCCCATTGTTCTGGTTTTGAATAGCCTTTGTCATTCACCGCCTTCCAGGATCGCTTGCGGGTTTCTGCGTACTGCGTGGAGCGTCCAAACGGCCGCGAGAAGGGGAAATCGAGGGGGAAAAAATGAAACGAAAAAGAGCGAAAGAGTGTGCAGGGAAAGAAGGCGAATAGTACGGTTAATTAGCGAGTGAGGGTGAGACTTGGGATGGGAAAGGTCCATAGATTGAAGGATTACCAGCGTTGAGGGGGGCCCTCGGTGGTGTAGGACCCTGGAGGAAATGAAGTAGAAAGATTCATCGCCTCTAATTCATCACTGCGACTCTAAACCCTCCTTGTCCCATCACTTCCACCCTTCTCACTCTCTAATATTGATTTTGCAATTAATGTAAAGCGCGATAATGGTGCTCTTTTCGGGGGTACTTGCCTTTTGAGTGGGAAAAACAAGCCACACCTTTTTCCTACTCAAACCAGCGAACGCTTCAGGTTTTAAATGTCTTTTTGGAACGCCTTTTCGCCCACGTTGCGCAATTATCGTTAGAATTTCCCTTCGAGACCCGCCTTTTTTTCACACCTTGATGCCCTAAAGGTAGGTGCCTACTACCTATCACCCGTTCTCACGCAATCTTTCTCTCCCATTAGAAAAACGCTGCAAAATCTTACGAAGGGGTTGGTTATTCCTCGGACCAGGCGCATGGAGACTTATTTCTTCAAAATAGGGACCATGGAAACAGTGGTTGTGGCGGGTCCTGGAACAATTCCAATCGATTCACCGTCGAAAATTTAGTACAAAATGATACCCCCCACGCCTAGGTACCAGAAATCTCGAAAACACATTCAAAATGGGTAAATAGGTACCCATCTTAACCCATAAACTCATCCAGAGGGCGCCAATCGTACCGGGACCCACTTCATTGGATTCAGCGTCCAAATTTTAGTGGAAAATGATACCCCGCACGCCTAGATACCAGAACCTTGAAAACACATATACAGAATGGGTAGATAGATACACATATAGACCCATAACTTCTTCTGGTCGGTGCCAATCATTTTGGGACCCACTTCATTGGATTCAGCGTCCAAAGTTTAGTGGAAAATGATACCCCACACGCCTAGGTACCAGAAATCTTGATAATCGATCTTTCTATCTAAAATTAATTTCCATGAGACTTGCATTCCATGTCATTTCGTAAATCGTTGCATCGTTGCTGTCCACGCCGTCGTCGTCGGGTTGTAAAGTTAAAACACTCGACGATTCGTATTCCAATTCGACGAACGAGCGAGGATAAGTAGCGGAAGTGTCCGGAAAGCAGTTTCGGTCTCGAGAGGATGAGCCATGAGAATATTCAAAGATTCAACTCTGAATACGAGCTCGTAAGCCCAGAAGATTGGGTAGCAAGATCACTGACGCATAAAACTCGGATGAAAGCTTTTATGGATCGAAGGGAAAAAAATAGAAGGAAAAAAGGAAGAAAAAAAAGGTCTTATGAAAAACCCATTGAATCTATGTTTTTCCGACCCCCGACAGACAAATTCACCCCGTTCGCTGAGGGTTTAGAGGGGGAGGAAGACGCCCAACCCTCCTGATCCCAAAGTAGTTACGACGTCGACGGTGATTCTCCTCGAGGAGACATCAAACCGCCGGAAACGATAGGGAACATAGACAGGAAGTTTGAAATTTCCTGTCAACTGAGGTAGAAAGCAGTTTTGTAATGTATCAAAACTCCCGAGATAAAATAACAACCGATGCGGGAGAGGAGGGTGTAATCAGGACGCTGAACCATTTCACAGAAACATAACTTCAGTTACGAAGGCTTACTACGCGCCCAAATACGTTGTTTGAAATAAGTATTACATACTTACGATTTCCTAATATAGATGAAAATAAACAAGAAAAATTGAAAATCGTTCTAATTAAACCTTCAAATTGTTACATCAGGAGTTATCCACGTTGTATTGAGGGTTTCTTATTAAATATGAGAGATTTCTATATTAAATCGGACAATTTCCTCGCCATAACAGAGATTTTACGAGTCACATTGGAGGTTCCACACGTCTAATTGGAGATTTTTGAAACGAATTGTGGTTTTCTACAGGTTTTTGAAGGCGAATCAGGCGATTTTTCTAGTCATTTTAGAAGTTTTCTACACGAAAATGGAGCTCTTTATAGGCAGTTTCTACAAGTCATATTAGAGGTTTTTATGGTCAAATGCGAATTTTCTGAGACAGATTGGGGGTTTCTACGAGAAATTGCAGGTTTCACAAGTCTCTTTGGACGTATAGTCAACCAAAAACATTGAACCATTGACGATTGGCGTTCACTGGAAGAGATTGTGAGTCAAAATGGGTATCTATCTACCCATTTCGAAGGTGGTTTTCAAGATTTCTGGTACATAGGCATATGGGGTATCATTTTCCACTAAATTTTGGACCCTGAATCGATTGGAATGAGTCTGGGACCCGCCTTACCCACTGTTTACCCAATTTTCCCCACGTTGAAGAAATGAGTCTCCGAAGACTAACCCGTTTGAAATAATTTGCAGCGTTTTAGTGTTTCTAGTATATTTTATTACGGAGTGGAGAGACAGTTCAAGGTTTGAATACGATCGCTGGTAGATGACGTCACGGAACTCAACCTTGGAGTTTCATTAGAGGGGTGGGACATTTAACTGACGGTTAGTTCTGGTCAGATTCGCTGAGAATCAGCACGTCCGAGATTTGTATTGTCGGGAACAATTCGACGAGAGTTTATTTCCTGACGATACCATTTTCACTGGCGTTTGTCGTATATACGGGCGTCCGTCCGGCAACTTCTCATCGAAATTTCGGACAGTTGCGCAAAAACCCCGTTGTTTAATTATTTACCCGTTCCCTCGATGGCCGAACGCGCTGCGGATGCTCCCCCGTGTGCGAGAGGCAATGACGGCAATGCCATACGCAATAAACCGTATTTCTAGCCAGGCACTGCAGTAGGGGAAAGGAGAGAAAATGGAATACCGGTCAGGGGGAGGGGAGATGGTTGAAAAATATAAAAAACCCTGTGATAAATCCATTCCAGCTGGAAAATTCGCTCACGTTCCTCGCTCTACCCCTTCCCGCGGCAACCCCTCTTCGCGGTTGGAAGGTGAAATTTATTCAAGCGTATAGCGAGCCGAGGTATGGGAGTGGGTGGGGGTTGAAATAATACCGTGAAGCCCCCGTGGAGATATATTAAAGTTGGGAGATGTCGGGACAAGGGTAATGTCAGAGTTAGAGGATTAGAGTGCGGTGAAGATTGCAAAAGGGGAAGGATGTTGCTAGCTACCCTCAAGTGTCATTACCCGCCCCCCTTCCATCGCCAAAGTTATTCCAAGCACATATTGAAACTATTTGCCCTGAGGTGATAAACGATATAAAAGAATGTTGTAATCCGCTCGACAAGGGAGGGCCCGTACTTTGTGAAGAGGTGGCTTTTCTTGTCATAAGGTGTATCCAGAACCTTTGGGATATTGATTCTCACGTTCCCCTTCAACTTTATCAAAATATTTTCCAGCCCACACGAAGTTATCCCAGTTGTCAATAGAAAAAAAATCAAATTTCTGATTCCAAATTCATTCAAAACCTTCACAAACCCTTCTTTAAGTATTTATTTGTTGTCTCATCTTCCATAGAAAATAACATGTGAGATTCTTATGGCATGTTAACCTAAAAATTGACGTGTAAGACCTTCAACATGACCTATAAGAACTCAATTTTGGTTGGTTATAATCAAACTATGTTTTCATGCAAAAATTCAATTTCTCCGATTCGGCCCAAAAAAAATTTCTGGGCGCTTCAAGGTGTATACCTAGATAAAAAAAATGTCAAATGTCCGTCCGCCATCCACGCCGATTTTGGTAGTAGACAATTTTCTAAAAATCTGAAATTTTGGTCAAGAACCCGTTTCCGGTTCTAGTTGGTCCTTGAAACTTTTCAGCCCGATCGGAACAAATTTGGGTGGAGTAGGAGTGAAAATAAGTACTTAGAAAAATGGATTTTTGAGATTTTTGTAATCTAGGTGTGTGGGGTGTCATTTTTCACTAAATTTGGGACGCTGAATCCAATGAAAAGGGTCCCACAACGATTGTTTCCCTCTGGATGAGGCCATCGATCAAAATGGGTGCCTATCTACCCATTTTGAATGTGTTTTCGAGATTTCTGGTACCTAGGCGTGTGGGGTATCATTTTCCACTAAATGTTGGACTCTGAACCAAATAGAATGTGTCCGGGACCCGCCGCACCCACTTTTTCCCCCATTTCCCCATGTTGAAGAAATAAGTCTCTATGAGCCTGGTCCGAGGAATAAACCCGTGTGTATGAATTTGCAGCGTTTTTTTGAAATGTATTATTATTTCATCTTAGCCCTGACCAAAAGCTTTGCATTATCCTACAAGTTCAGCTATAGAAACGTTTTAGTTGATTATTATTTAGTGTTATCACGTTTACATTAGCTGAACAACTTGAGCCAACGAGAAGGTTATTTTCTTGTTACAGTTTACGTTGAAACTTGAATACATTAATGCCTCGATAGTGAGACCGGTTGTATTAGTTTTCCGAAAGTTAAATTACATTGAGGTCACAAATGTGTATCGGCAGAGTATTTATTTTGGTTGTGGGCAATAAAGTGATGTTTATTCGATTTTATTTATTTTATATTAAGTTTTGATTGCGGCTTGAGTTTTAGTGAAGGTGAGATTTCAAAGGTGGGTTTGGCAAAGTGTTGGCGAAGTTCTTGTTTTTTTTTTCTCTCTCTCTCTCTCTCGCTCTCTCTAATCTAACCCCCCCCCCCCTCTCCTTTCCCTGGACTCGCTACCAGATCTCGTTCGACTGAAAAATCACCTTCCCTCCGAATACACTTTACCGCGAGGATCGGTGCACATTAGGGTCGGTCAAAACAGTATCGGCTAATGGAGGGACGTCGAAGTTGTGCGTCGTAAATCCAGGGCCGCCGTGAATAACGACCTTGTCACATTTGAAAGAGGTTTCGACTCGGTGACATCAAAAGTTCATTTCCACGGCCCGAAAATTACAGATAGAAAATCCGTTAAGGGTAGTTAAATTGAGAAGGGTTGTTAGAAAGGGTGGGACCGGGTGATAGGAGAATAATGTAAGCTCCCTGAACTCAATTAGAGTCTAAAGTGAGTGTTATTAGAGGGTTAGGCGTTCCTCTAGGGAACCTATTCGGCCCATCGGGATCATGCATCCTAGTTTATCTTCCTCCCTTTTGCGCCCGGGAAGCGCGGTATAACTCAATTGTGTTGGTGGACCCCGGAGCTCCTGGTCGGAAAGACGCACATAAATAAGAACTAATGGACAACGGACAGGGGATTCCTCGGTGCGGGGAGAAGAGCTACGGTTATTGTCCCATCTCCTCCCCCGACCTTCCGCCATCCTTTATATCTCTTCTCTTTTCGCCCTTCCTCGCAATCTTCCAATCTTGTTACGGATAGGCTTTGGGTTTTTAGTCCTTCCATAACCAAGCATTAGCCCTTCGTCCGTAATGAACAATACCTATTTTATGGTTAGGACCTTTTCTAAACCCTTATGTATTTCCTTTTTCGTCGTCTCCCCTTCACCTTCAACGTTATCATCTTCCTTGAGCCCGCAGAGCCCGTCGTCCATATCAACCAGCCGGACTCAAATCCTCTCTCCTCATCCACCTCCTCGGCTCATTGTTTCCACTTTTCCCTGTCACCTTCATCGCCGACTAAACCCACTTTCTCGTGCAGTTAACCTGATGACTCTTCCTGTTCGCAAAACGTGATATGACCACGTCTTGAAATGCATCAAACAAGCTATGGCCAATTTAAATTGAGCATTGATGCCTTTCTTCTTCGACCGCCGGAAACCCTCATCTTGGCAGACGTAAGCCATCTAATATAAACTGTAAGTACATAATATGCACCCCTTTCATGGCGTCCTAATATATCAATACTTTCCATCAAGCGAGATAATCGATAGTTTTGTGACGTCACAATAAACGCGTCAAAAAGTCACTGCCCAAGTAAATGCGCAGATATAAATGGCAATCCATATACGCAAAAATAAACAATTTAAAAACATATACGCTATAATTACGTCATAAATACGTAATGATTTCTGTCCGCCCGGGTCAAACCTGCCATCTCTTATTATGACAGTAACATCGACACAGTGATATCGAAATCGATATTTAGACGCCTTATCAAGCGCGTTATCAAGGGGCCTCCGACAGTGCATTTCAACCAAACTGTATAATATAACATTGTTGTTGGTATTACCAGGTCCTGACGATACGCACTAACTGCGCTTCTTTCTGACGCAATAAAAGTTTATTCGTGTCTAATTGTTGAAGATGGATCGAGACGAATTTGGGCGGGGTAGGAGTCAAAATGTGGCGAATCGGAGAGATTGACTTTTTGCATGAAAACCAAAATTGATTATAAAATCCTAATTATTTTCCTCCAAACCATCGAAAAGGAATAATTGCCGCAGCTAACACTGATTAATAGGCCAGTTGTTGTTGTTCACTGATAACAATGCGTCAGTTAAGTGCTAGAAAATGAGCAACATATCAGTCTGCTTGACATGACGAGTCTTCATTTCATCTGGCCAAGGGCGGGTATGAATACGGAGTACGAGATAAGAGTTCGCGGGATTAGAGCCGACCTTCGATTTCTTATTTTATTATAATAAATGAGAAGAGAGAAGAAAAAAGCAAAGTTGGAAGCTGTAGGCGACAAGTAACAGGGAACTTCTTTTCCAGCGATGTGAAACCGCCTCCTCAAAACGACTTTTTTTTTATTTGAAGGAAAAAAACAAATAAAATTGCATTTTCAATGTACACTCGGCACAAAGAGAAAATAATATTTCCAAGCGCCAGAGAGACTGCAATAAGAGCCATCTTGTATCCAGAATACAGCCTTAGACAGACAAATAAAACTTTAATCCTCTCAACACACCTCTACACCTCAACAAGAGCTGTTTGATTCTTGTTGAGACGAGAAAAAGGAGAGAAGCAATTTACTGAGCTAAAGGTGTTATCAACATGGTTGTCGACGCCAGCGCTGCGTATGATTGAGTGGGTAAGCTCGCTGATAAGAGCGTCAACTAATGTCAGCCACGTTGCGGCTGTTTCCAATTGCCCAAAGGTGCAAAGTGGGTTTTTCCTGTATCTATTATATTCTTATGTTCGTCCTGTTGACATAAAATTCTTTCTACAAACGTAAATGGCAATTTCAAACAGTAGCAAGACGACAGACTTTGAGAAACCATCGTTCGGCCCTTTGTGATTGTGACATCATTCTTGATATCATGTAGTAGAGAATGACGTATTCAGAATGAGCTCTCCAAATCGCAGAATGATAATCGTTTGCATTGATTTGAAAAATTCCGTAACGAGTCAAAAACGTCCTCAAAATGAACTCAATATTACTCGGATAAAACCCACTATCCTTTATTTGATCACTATTGACCAAACCGTTCCAAGAGAACAGGAATCAGGTTCCGAGAGCCTTTCTCAGACAAGGTGGTAATTTATAGGAAAACCTCTAAATCCTAAATTTTCCCATCGAAGACCGTATTTTTTCCCGTTGAAAGTGCTTCAGACGCCGAGCGGATTTGGGACCAAGAACGGCAAAAGTGGGTGGGATATAGGTAGGAAAAAAAGGGGAAAATAGAAGGGAAAGGCAAAGAATAAAAACGAGGAAGGTAAGTTCGAAAGGAGCTTAGGTTTTTTTCTTTCTACGATTCCAGCTTGGGAAAGCCGTAATTTTGCCAGAAGAGTTTCGTGGCCACAAGGAACCTTGTTTAGTGAGGGTTCAATTTAAAGAACGTGCACGAGATGGAGGGAGCCTCGCCGCCCATATAAATAGAAAAAAGGGTCGTCGGAAAAGCAATGTGGAATAGCGGAGGGGGTGGTTCTCGATTTGGAGCAGATAGGGGTGGGCAGGGGGAGAGAGGTAAAGCTACAGATAACGAGAAAGCGCAGGAGTCCCATTTGTTTTAAACTAAACTGGGTATTAAAAAAAAAAGAACGAAAACGGGGAAAAATGAGAGAAGCAGTACGAGCGTCGAGAAGCTCTCCTTGAAGAGTGGAAAAAAGAAGAAGAAACAAAAATAATAAAAATACTGACAAAAGGGGGGTTGCCGAGGAAATGCGAGCAGAAAAGAGGAGGGGTGTCGGGGAAGAAAGCTTATTAAACGAAAATTGAGATAAAAGTAATTAAAAAAATGTGGAGATAACTGTTAGAAACGAGGAGCGTCGCGAGGGAACTGCATTAGGGAAGATAACGAGAAGCGAAAAGGAAGAGGCGATGAGTAGAAGGAGAGAAAAAACAAAGGAGAAGAAAAAAATGCTCTTCGATAATCGAATCATTACGCTTGGCGACGTACATTGACGAGACGCGTTGATTGCGCGCTCGATTAACCGTGAAAATTCGGCTCCTCAGACGCAGGAATTGAAGAGTGGCGAGGAATTTCCAAGTGAAAGAGACTAAATGAAGAATCATTATGTAGTGATTATGTAAAAATTAATTATAATAATAATTGTGGAAGGAATTTAGAAGTGTAAGTTGTGCCCATAAAAACGTTATAAATTGCGTAATTTTGAATGAGGCTGATATAAAACTTGAATTAAAAGACTGATTGTGAAAAAGGTTGCATGTTCTTTCATAGGGGATGGTTATTCCTCGGACCAGGAGCATGGGGGCTCACTCCAATCGATTCAGGATCCAAAATTTAGTCGAAAATGATACCCCACACGCCTGGATTGCCAAAAATGTCGAAAACACACTTTCGAAATGGGTAGATTGATACCCAAATGGACCCATAACCTCTTCGTGTGGGCTCCAATCGATCTAGGACCCGTTTTATTTGAGTCAGGGTCAAAAATTTAGTCGAAAATGATACCCTATTCGCCTGGATCGCCGAAAATCTCGAAAATCCATCATTTGAAACACATTTTGGCCCCTACCCCACCCAAATTTGGTCCGATCGGGCTGAAACATTTGGAGGACCAAACAAAGTCGGAAAAGAGACCCTGATCAGAATTTCCGATTTTTTAGAAAATTGTCTAATACCATAATCGGCATGGACGGCGGACGACATTTGCTAATTTTGATCTAGACACCTTGAGACGCCCAGAAAATAATTTTGGGTCGAATCGGAGAGATTGGTGCAGAGGGTGGTTTCAATCTGTCAATCCTTCCTTTGACAGGCACGTGTTATGCGGGTTTGCGAAGAGTGTCGCTAATATAACCTCTTCAATGGTTCGCATTTTTCGATGCTACATCAATTTTTCGCTTTCCAAATGTGATTCCCTCACTAGTATTGTAGAATTGGGTCTCAAAGGAATTCTAATTATGAAAAACGGATTACTATCAGTTCAACTGTAATCACTTTTGGTTCGTATGAATTCCACTTTGAAACTTGAACGATGAAAAAGTCTGAAATTTGCCATTTTCTGAGCTTTATCACACGAGGAGCGTCCTCGTGTTGACGAGCTCTGAAGGACTGTTTTTGTCAGGGGAATTCCCGGACCAAATCCGGATTATGGCGGCTCGGATTAGCGGGATTCCCACGTGTAAGTCTTTTCAACGAACAGTTTCGAGGCAAATTAAAGTATTCGGCTCGTGATGGCATTTCACCGAATCTTGGCAAAACCGCGCTTATCGCCCTCGTGCGGGGTTTGTTGAATTTTATTAATGTGTCTCTCACGTTATTTAATTCTCTGCGGTCTCGAATGATTCAATGTGTTTCGCACCTAGTTGCAAACTCTTGTAGAAAGTAGAGAATTCGGTTTTAAGGTGCCTCTGAATCGAGTCAACGCCCAAAAACGTTCGTCTTGAAGGGGAAAACTTACCTACACGCCCACGTCTCCGAAAAAAAAAAAAAAAAATCTAGTTTATACCCATAACTAGCCTCCGTTTTGGGCGATTAGGTTAAATAAAATAAGTTGGGTAAAGTAACGCCCCAACCAATTGCGAAGTTTCAAATTTTCAATTATTTTGAATGCCGATATTGGCGTTGAAACGTAAAAAAATTGTTTTCTTGCGTTGGTACGAAAACAAGGATGTACTTTTCAATTAAATACGACGAACCAAAACTTAATAGACCATATTTTAATTTACTATTTGGTCTACTATATACTCATTCGTCACTTATTATAATCTTATAAAATCTCTCATTTCATCAACTTCATATTTTCTATTAAAAACATTATAGCGTCGCACTGATTACTGATTAATGGAACTTTGGCTTGAACTAGTACATCAATGCGAATATGTGTCTGAAATTTTAATTTTTGGTGTTGGGCGAACCTTGGGCCTTGGGGGGAAATTTTCGTTGCTGGGTTGAAATTTTCAATTTAGGAGCAGTTAAAATGTAAAATTTTCAATGTGTGTTACGCATAGTTACTACATTACGTCCACTTATAAACGATATCAAATCTATTAAACGGCGACAATAATAAACCAAGTTTGACTCAAAACGTACCCACTTATCGCCTTTGTTATTGGGGGTACTTTAGCGAAAAACAACCCGTTCACTGAAGTGACAAATTTCCACTTTCACCCCATTTTCGTTCCTCGCCCACAAACGCGCTAAAGGCGTTTGTTCGGAACAAACCCCTATTCGCAGCTTACTCTATTTCCGAGCTAATTCGCTAATATATAGTGAAACTGTACAGATGAACAGATCTATCGATTCGATTGGGCGGGCTATGGGATTATGCGGCTAAATTTGAAGTGTACGGTCAGAGGGTGGATTTCAGCCGATACAAAATAAAGTTTAGGATGATGTATTCTTCGAAATAAGTCGATATATTCCGTTAACAATTAGTTTATTTTTTCTTTAAAAATGTTCATTTATGCTGAACATACTTGAACGTTTTGATCTGAAATGTTCTAATCCCTTGAGAACCATTCGAATTTCCCTTTTGACCAACTACCGGTAAATTGTTCTTGTCCTAAATGTAAGATTGTCAAAAATAAACTTCTCGTCGAAATAGTAAGACATCCTGGCTTGTACGGAAACACATTTTATATTCCATTAGCCGAAGGGGCTGTAGGAGGGTAAACTTTATCAATATCAACTTCCCGAAGTCACCTCCTAAACCGTATTGATGGCTTTAGGCTTGCAACTCTGCTCTTTTCCCGAGAATTCTCAAAGTATATTTTTAATAAATAATTTGATTCACTGAACAAGGTTTTTCTCCCTCGGTTTTTCTGTTGGAGGGGTGGAGGGGGAAAAGTTTTTACTTTTTATTTGTTCGTCTTGAATTTTTTTACTTTTTCGGACTTGGTATAATCTTGTTCGTAATTTAAGTTTTTCCCCGGGTTTTTTTTTTTTTTTTTTTTTTTCCCACCCTTAGTTGGGGTAGGAAGTTTCTTTTTTTGCCGGCGCGCTCGAGATCGCTGATGGTTCAGTGGTGGGGGGTGGGAAGGGGGTCGAATGAAAACTAAATTGGGTGAGTGGCATTTTTTCAGGTCATTTCCTCGGGTTTTTATCTCCCCTCCAGAGGGCGTTTCTCGAAGAAAGCGGCGGTGTTTCAACCATTATGCGGCGGAGGCGACCCACCTGCTCCATCCCCTGCCAGCTTCCCCGTTGCTTGTCATTTGAATGCTATTTCACAGCCACCGCTCAGTTCCCCCATCTTCGGCTATTGCATTTAATATCTTTAACGGGGTCCAATCTTCCGAGTCACGATTTTTAAGAACACCTTTCTCGTTAAGGTGCTCTTATTTTCCGTCTCTCTTCCTCTCCGTTCGCCTCTCTCCGTCTTCCCCTCGTGCACACGCCTCCTCTTAGTCCTGCCTCCTTTCACACAACCGCCCATCAATTCCTCTTCTTCTTCTTCTTCTTCATCGTCAGTCCGAGTCGTGCTTCCCGACGTCTCCACAATGCGCCCCAGCTCCATATTAGCTCTTAGCCCAGGTGTGCTCCGTGACAAGTCCGTCCGTCCTATCATTTCACCCTCAATTTTTATTCACTTCACGAACAACGTGATTTGTTGCCAC
Source organism: Cyrtorhinus lividipennis (assembly GCA_019603395.1). NCBI lineage: Eukaryota > Metazoa > Arthropoda > Insecta > Hemiptera > Miridae > Cyrtorhinus > Cyrtorhinus lividipennis. The sequence continues at coordinate 13,156,272 of CM034007.1, forward strand.
CCTAATAGAAATTCCACGGTCGACGCTTGAAATGGAGCGGACAATGTCGCTCGTACGATTAGGTCATAGTTGACGAGACCTCTAGTTAATTATTCTGGGCACCGGCCAAGTGAGCTATTTTGGTTGAATGACAGGAAACGCGAATCGACTTGTAACCATCAACTGAAGGAAACCTCCTCGGTGAACCGCGCCCTTAATAACCACCTTGAGGCTAAACGCATAAAACGAAATTAGACTAGGAAATCGATTAGGTACTCCAACAAAAAAGCTATTTGCACAATTTGGCGTGCTGGATCTGTTTAAATTAATAGAAAAAACGCTGCAAATTCTTCAAGGGTTGGTTATTCCTCGGACCATGGAGACTCATATCTTCAACATGGGGAAAATATAGAAAACAGTGGGTGTGGCGGGTCCTGGACCCATTCCAATAGATTCAGGATCCAAAATTTAGTGGAAAATGATACCTCACACGCCTAGGTACCAGAAATCTCGAAAACAGACAATCGAAATGGGTAGATAAGTACCCATTTTGACCCATAGCCTCATCCAGAGGGCACCAATCGTTCCGGAACCCAACTTCATTGGATTCACAGTCCAGAATTTAGTGGAAAGTAATACCCCACACGCCTAGATTGCAAAAAATCTCAAAAAAGTCGGCGTGGACGGCGGACGGACATGTGCTAATTTTGATCTAGACACCTTGAAACGTCCGGAAAAAAATTTTGGGCCAAAATGGAGAGATTGACTTTTTGCATGAAAACAAAGGTTGAACAATTTTTTAAAATAGAAATGTCAACATTAATCTCGGATGAAGATTTCGCAGTATTTCTGAGGTCGAGCGAAATTGTGCTGAATTGCTCCATCAATTTTGGCTCGAAACGAGCGACTTCCACGATAATCCGTCGTGAGAATCGCCGCCTTGGCGGCTCTTCGTCGGTCGAGGCAGCCATGTTGGGTCTCTTGCGGCCCACACATTTTCCTTCTACTTCGGTTATTGTTGTTTTCCTTCATCATCTCTCGACGGTCGTTTCGGCGGTTGCGGGTCCGAGGACCCGAGCTTGATGATGGCGGTGGAGAATGAGTCACCGAGTCGTCGGGGGTGGCCTATCTGGTGGTTCTTAGCTCCGCACCATTACCCTCCGCCCCCTCTCCGCCTCTACGACTCGCACCCCCTTCCCCCTCCGCCGCTACACTAGCCGCTACTGCCGAACAAACACTCATTAACCCAATATTACTCTCCCCCGGACTCCTCCTTCAACCACCCCCGTTTTTTTCCATCATTATCTTAAGCCGGCAGGTCACCGCTCTAATGTGCACGCATGCAGTCTCGTATCGCATTCCGTTCGCGCCATTTGCTGCGGACCAGCGTCGTCGCCCTTCGTAATCAGCATGAATCTGCTGCCTGCACCCCATCTAAATATCGATATCGATACGCCGATGTCCGTCAAAGTGTCTCCTTTAAATAAATTAAAAAATATAAATAATATGAACAAATTTGGACACCTACTAACTGATAAAACTATACTTTTATAACTATACACATTCAAGAAATATCGCGTTGATGGGTAATACAAGGTAATTAATTACCCATGTTTTTTTAAGCCCCAAATTTGACAGTGCGTTTGAAGATGTGTTCATCGAAAAATCTTAAACGCCCACACCGTTTTTGAATTACCTAGAATGTTTTCAAAGAAATCGAAATTTTGGTCGGGGACCTCGTTGTGGCTTGTTCCCGATTAGCCTAAATTAGGAGAGGGTGAGGATAAAAATGTGTTTTTTGAAACTCAATTAGCGGGTTTTATGGGAACTGGGCACGTGGGGTAACATTTTCCTGATACTGTTGTACTGAGAAATATTAAACCATTGAGGATAAATTTGCATAGTTTCCTAATAGAATCGTTGGTATAATGAAAATGTACAAGTATATTCGTCGTATGTGTTCTCTTCGACTTCAAATTCGTCGCTTTTCTCGCGATCCTCGGAAGGTTCAATCGGACAAGTATAGCCCATTAAACGCGAGCAAGTGCACTGGTTGATATGCATCGGCCGCGTTTGACGTGCCTCGAGGCGACGTCAAAGGGAAAATGGAAACTGACGCGAAAGCCGAGTGAAGCCGACAAGTGGTTTCGTAAAGGCGGAAGTCGGTCGATTCACTGTTGGACTCTGCTGGAGGCACTCCAGGTATTGACGAGCGCCATCCCACGACCAGGAACAGTCAAGACTGATGAGGAGCTACAGCGGACGCCATCGGTGGATTGCTGCAGACGTCTAAAGCAGCCGACGAGGTCATGTCGGCCACAAACCAGCCCATCAACCATTCAGCACGGGTATTCGCTTGGTCAGGGAAGCATATCTCTGAGACCTCCAGAGTAACTGACCAATGTTGAGGGGAATGTGTACCTCGAAAAACGGATTTTCAAGATTTTTGGCGATTTAGGTCCTTTTGGACACGAATGGAATCGATTGGAGTGAGTCCCCTGCTCCTGGTCCGAGGAATAACCAACCCCTGTAAAGAATTTGCAGCGTTTTTGATATAGACATCTTGAAACGCGCACTGTTGAGTTGGTTGCAAATTGGAGAGATCGTCCTTCGGTATGAAAAAATATAGGTTGATTCTATAGATCAGTGTTTCCCAACCTTTTTCACGTCATGCCCCGCCTTAGCCTTTCTCAAATTCTTATGCCCCCCCCCCCTCCCCCACCCCCAATGGAAAATGCATAATTTTCAATATCAAAAAATTGATTGATTGATTGTTCACTTGAGAAACTTAAATAATAGATTTTAGGAAGAAATCACTAGAAACTTGTTTATTTTAGCAAAAAATATAATTTCAACTGAAATTATAATGCGAAAAAAATTAAATAAAAATATTTCTATATTAATTTATCATTCCAGTTCAGTGAGATCCTTGCGCTTGATGCATGCTGCACAGAGCTTTTATATTAGGTTCCGAATTAGATAGCTTCAGTCTCAAGTCTCCACGTCGTGTTATATCCAGCCGACTTCTTTTTTTTTAACAGTAAATCATTTATAGCACTAAATCCACATTCAGCTAGATATGAAGATGGAAATGGTAGCAATAGTTTCCTTGCACATTTGGATAAATTTGGGTATTTGATTTCTGTTTCCTCACAAAGCCATGCCGTCGCACCTTTTATATTAAATAAAGTTTTAAGTGACTCATCATTTTGCAATTCTGCGAGTTCTTCTTGATACTGCATATTTGATATGTCAGACAAATCCACTAGCATTGGCTGCATCATCCATGTTGGAAAATCAATTTGTTTTAAATCAGAAAATCTTTCTTTAAAATCAGCCGATAAAATATTCAGATGATTGACAATAACAAGTAAAGCGGTATGAGTTACTCCACATTTTTGGAGCCAATGAAACTGTTCAAAGTTTTTGTTGTTAATTTGTTTCTGACATAACTCAATGAGAGTAATGAAACCAAATATCTTCGCTTTTGCATCGACAAGTGTTTTATTTGTTCCTTGAAGTTGTTTATTTAATATATTTAATTTTTCAAAGATATCGGCTAAATAACTCACAAATGCTTTACCATCGATTGTTAACAGATACTTCATTTCAGGTTTGTCGCTTAAAAAATCACTAAGAGTATCAAACAGTTGCATAAATCTTTTCAAACAGTTCCCTTTTGATAGCCTTTTCCCTTTTTACTTCCCTTTCAGTATGAAGTAAAAGTCTCACATGGTCTTCATTTTTTTCTTCACAAAATAATTTGAAGAGACGCTCACTTTTGGCATTAACACACTTTATTACTGAAAGTAGTACTTCATTGAGAGTGAGTTCCTGGAATTGCCTCTAACACCTCTCTTGGGAGAAAAAGTACACTGCGTAACCAATTTCTTTTTCATCCTCCGAGAAATTTTTATTTTCACTAACATTTCTTAAGGGGTGCCCGGGAATGGTCCGGGGGCCTCAGAGGAGGGGAGGGGGCGGATTCGGTTCATTTCCGAACTGCCCCCCTTAAAAATCAAATTGCCCCCTTGTGGGGCGTGGGCCCCACGTTGGGAAACACGGTTCTAGATCATCTCTTTTTGTTATTTACATTTTCGTCATAACATAATAACAATAATAATGTTTACCGGCAAACTGTGGTCTTTAATCTGCCGTCATTGAAGCTCATTCGCGACGAGATTCGCAGACATCTGCCGACAGAGCGAATTTCGGGTACCTTTTCGGCGGAGCGGGTTCGGGGAACGCATTGTTCCCCGTCAAACAAAAGATTCCGCTCTTATCAACGGCGTACGTTATCACCGAGGGGTTTTCGGGCGGGGAGAGTCCAAAGGTGGTTGACGGGGGAGGGGAGAGAAAATAATCAGAAAAAAAGGGGGCGACCGCTTTTCCCAACCTTGCGACCCCGGGAGCACCCACGGGGGCCCGTTGAGTCGGGAGCTTCCCGCGAGATAGCGCTGTTCCCTTTTCCCTCCTCCCCGACTCAAAAGCCGTTTGATACGACCTGACACTGACAATTTTCTGGGGTGACAATCTTTCTTTTGTTACTAGGCGTTTTTTCCTTCTTTTTTTCTTCTCTCGCTCTTTTCCCAGCTAATGATATAGATAGGGTAAATGTTGACGGAGGGGACTGTTGTAGACCCCCTCCCCCCCACGAGCTTCTGCCACCCCTCCGCCTCGCCCCGCCAATCCTCTCGTGATAACAGAAATTGCCCTGTCAGCCCGCAATGATATATACGCTGAATTTCCATACCAAGCATTCCCCTTTTCAGACTTGAATCCATCTAACGTTCCTTCTTTCTTTTTGCCTTTTCTCTTCCTTTCTCCTCTTTTCACTATTTTCTCAATTGGGGTCGCTCCCCAAAGTTTTCCTTTCTTTGCTTTTAATTGTGAACGCTTCGTTTGGAATATTCTTGGAGCCAAACAGCCTCACCAAGTCATTTTAGCCGTCACAACTCTGAATTCCAACTTTGTACACAACGAAAGCGCGTCCTTCGGTTGATTTGAATCCCCACTCTAAACAATTTTACAAACGAAATAGCCCATTTTCATGTGGAATCACTTTCACTGTGAAACCACAACATTACGAATAGCGTCATCCAGATAAATGTTTTCACTATAGCTTCTATCCCGCATTCAGCTGAAGTCCTCCATTTTGTCAGTGTCGTTAAATGGCACAAGGAAACTAGGGGTCGAAAATTGGTTTACTCAGGAAGCTCAGTAGACAAACGAAATGTCTAAATTGGTACAAAGGGATCCTTTGTAATCCGAAACATGTTTCATGCGCCACATGAGCTGTACATAAATTATCCTTGAGAATAATACTGCAATGGCTGAATGGATAAGTAGCCCTTAGTGATGGTTGCCCTATATGTAACGGACTAATAATGCATGCAGTTCTTATCCTCGCCACCCACACACGAATATCAGGCCAAATTCCTGGAATTTGAGGTCTCTTTATCAGGTCAAATCGCGTTTGGCGCAGTAAAAACTTAAAATGGCAGCACTCAGAGCTATTTCTGCCTGTATTTTCACCTTCGTGTCTTGAGGGATGTTTAATGAAAACAAGAGTTCTGACGCCTTGACCAAGAAAGGTTACTATCGAATCGACAGAGGGGTTCTAAACACTTGATAAGGATTTGATTGCGATCATCTTACCCATCAGAATAAATTTAGAGGGCACAATTCCGACGAAAATGACACCCGATACGCCTGGGTTCTCCAAAAATCTCGAAATTTACCCAAAACTCTATCTCAGTGTCCCATTTTTAGTGTAAAATGATGAGATGAAAATGGCCGTAGGATGAATTGATGTTGAAATTACCCAATAATGGGGATAATCGTGTTTAACGTTCGATCTGCACTATCGCTGCTGCTGACGTTTTTCTTTGGTATAAAAATGATTTGTCACAGGTGGCTCACATTCCAACTTGGCCCGTCGTAAAAATCCTCGTAACTACTCAAGTTCGAAAAAGAATCTCGAAGGAGACTCGTCAATTTTATTTTTCGATTTTGAGAGCCATAAAAAGGGCCATGTTTTCTGACTCAGTAGCGGCTTCCATCTCTATTTTCCCGTTCAGGCCGTAAGAACCGAGTAATGAGGTTTGTTAGGAAAGAGCGAGTAACGTGGGAACATTTACACGAGTTTGAAATACGACGACTTTTACATCCCGATGTTCAGAAAATCCATTACAAAATCCAGTTAAAAAAAAAATTTATGATTTATAGACAGCATCAAACTACCAGAAATAAGAGAAAAAAATTATTTCAGTTACAATTACGGTATTTTGTATTATTTTAACGCGTAAAGATTTCCACGTACTAACGGATTTTCGACTAATAATTCCAAATGGGCAAGTATTGAGACTCTTTACCCAAATAAGGCGTTTTAGAGGGAGAAAAGGACTCACCCATCACCCATAACTCAAGTCAAAAAGGAGAATCCACTCACCTGCAACAAACAAAATGATGGTAACGCATTAATTAAAAGATAGGTACACATTCCCCGTTACATCCGACATGTTCCAACTCTCAAGTGATTAATCATCCAATGCCATCTCGCGTATAATGATAATTAATGAGCGAGCCTGTTCGCGTTCGGCCAAAAAACTCATTAACAACCGCCGTGAATGACATAGCGGTCAATGTTAAACGTTCTTTACTAAGAAAGTTACAATCGTTTCATCAACAGAGCATCGGAGAGTCCGAGAGTGATGCGTAACGATCGAAGTGGATCCGAGGATTGATAACTTGTGTCAAATGAAGCTGTTCAAGACGAACATGGAGGAAAAGCGACGTGATGAACGCTATGTCAAAATAATATTAACGAATCGCATGACGACCAATGCTTCCACGACTTCCTGTAACTGTAATCGCGACATCCCTGCAATGATCGAGAGAAATAGGCGTTTCAGCCTGGGGGTTTACAGTGTCGCGGACGTGGTCAGTCGCCCTCCAATTGGGGGAAACATGTACTGATCAGTGACCATTTACCACAAGGGTTGTGATTGCCTCGACACCTTGATGGTTCAGCCATAGCCAGCGGTCACCCATCCAAGTAGTTTTTTAACAATTTTTTACTAGTGTGTGTGGGGTATCATTTTTGAATAAATTTTGAACGCTGAATCCAATGAAAAGGGTCCCAGAACGATTGGAACCCACTGGAAGAGGTTATGGGTCGAAATGGGTATCTATTACCCATTTTGAACATGTGTTTTCGAGATTTCTGGTACCAGGCGTGTGGGGTATCATTTTCCACTAAATTCAACGCTCAACCAATTGGAATGCGTCTCCATGCTCCTGGTCTGAGGAATTTCAGCCCGATCGGACCAAATTTGTGAGCTAAATGTCCTGGTTCTGAATGATTCCTCTAGTGAATCATCAACCCCTAGACGTCCTAACTGAACGAACCAAATGATTTATCAGATTTAGAGTCAGTTATTGGCTATGCGAGAGGAGTCCAACAAGAGCCATTCTACGAAATAGGTGTACCAATTATTTTTTTTTCTAAAAAAATGCAACATTTCAACAACAATGAGTTCCAGTCTCATTCCAGACGATTCAGACAATACTCCATCAAAATACAGTTTCGGCGTGTTGTTTTTCGTTTCATTTATCCTAAAGGGAACGTCATCGTTGCATAAATAGATTAACCAAGAAGTGTTTCCAGGACGTTAATTCATCTCAATGTAAACCGGGGGCGAACAAGGGCTGATGCCTCATCCCCTCGGCCTGTCATCTTTCGTTGTTATTTCCATGTAAGGGAGCGAGGCCTTTTCCTCTTATTCCCGAATGAATGATCGGGGAGCTGAAGGATTAGTTTCATACAGAAAATATGTAAATGGCGCATGATTCAGCAGGGCGAGAATAGAAGAGCACGGAGCCGTGAAATATGCCTCCTCCTCGACGACCCTATCGTGCACCCTTCTTTTCCTATACAACTTTCCTCGGGAGCGCAAATTGCAGTTCCGGAGACGAAAGTGTCGCCTCGATACCTCCGGGTTCCCTTATTATATTCCCATTTTGACTCCTTCTGTCTCTTTCGATGTATGCTTGTGGAGGAAAAACATCTTGTCCCTCAGATAAATCGTCGTGACCTCTCAAATTTTTGAAATTTAAAATTAAAAATTTTTAAAGGAATTTACACAATAAAGAGTAGCATCTCTAAAATCTCTAAAAAGCAATTTTTTAAAATAATAATGTTCTCTTTATTTGCGTCTTAGCTGGCCACCAAAACGCATCTCAGTCGATTCATCGTACAATGTTTACAGAAAAATGTAGGCCCTGCCGCCTGGGATTTTTTTTTTTTTTTTTTTTTTTTTGACTTTCTTTGAATAATTAACTTATGTTTTCAAGCGAAAAGCCAAACTCTCCGATTCAGTCCAATTTTTATTTCCTGGGCGTTTCAAGGTGTCTGGTCCAAAAAAGTCAAATATCCGTCGGTCAGGGACCCATTTTTGGCCCTGTTTGGTCCTCGAAACTTTTCAGCCGATCGGACCGAATTTGTGGTAAGGGGGGGGGGGGGGGGTCCAAAATGTGTCTTCACAAAATGGATTTTCGAGATTTTTGGCGATCCAGGCGTGTGTGATGAAGATGTGAAGATGTTATGGGCCCAAAGGGGTATCAATCCACCCATTTCGAGTGCATCTTTTCGATATTTCTGGTACATGGGTCCGTGGGGTATCATTTTCCACTAAATTTTGGTCGCTAGATTGATTGGAATGAGTCCCAGTGCTCCTGATCCGAGGAATAACCAACCCCTGTGAATTTACTAACATCAGAATGCAGGTATTTCTGGGCTCGGAGGGTGGTTGGTGGTTGGACTTTTTATGGGGGTTAAATTAACTTTTAAACACCATGAAATGTACGAGTAAAAGGAGAATGATGGAGAGCAAACTACATTATGTGTTCAATACAAATACATATGTGTATCATCTCAATATGAATGTACTAAAAGCATGGGTAATTAGGGGGTGCCTCTTTGCGAATCATGTTTGCAAGGCCATAGTCTCAAAAACCGACCGTAATATTGTGTAATCGGGCTAACAATTTCGACTAAAAGAACTAGAGATTTTAAGAATTTATTTCATCTAATTAACATTTTGGTTTTTTACAGAACTGTAAAGAGTTTATCGACACGCTCATGTAAAAGTTTATTTTATTCTTTATTTTAACCCACAACCGCCTTAAACGAATAGGTACGGCGGTGAAAAGTAAAAAAAATGTATGATTCCTTGAAAGATTTCTGTTCTTCTCACTCCGAAAATGTATCCATTACCGATGTAGAAGTATTAGTTCATACAGAAAAGACAAGGAAAGTATAAATGAGTCACAACTTAGCTACGTTAAGTATGGAGTCCTCCAAATGTTTCCCTTTTTGGCTTTACTTGATGACAATTTCTCAACAATTTGACTCTTCATTTGAGAGTAACAAAGAAAAAAAAAAAAGAAAAAAAAGAATCAACGACCATTATTTAATTACAACGCACGACCGATATCGTCAGCAATATAGATGTTTACGTAAGCTCGGCCTACTATCAAGGATTACGACCACCCCAACTGCTTATCTTCCCTTTGTTGACAAAAGTAATCCCCTCTCGGGTGACAACTGTTGGCTCAATTTGATTGATCACCGTATTTACCAAACGTTTATTACAAGACTCGTTGAGAAAAAGGAGAGAATCCAATTTTATTGGTAATTTACCGATTAATCCGGACGATTCGGGGAAAAAAGCGCTACCTGAAGTACGGGCGAATTTCACGATTTTGTTTCTATTTTGCAAATCTGAAATTTGGGTCAGGTTGTCTGTTCCCAGATATTCTAGTCGGTCCTCGAAACTTTTCAGCACGGTCGGACCAAATTTGGGGGGGGTAGGGGTCAAAGTGTGTTTTTCGAAAAATGGATTTCCGAGATTTTTGGCAATCTAGGCGTGTAAGGTATCATTTTCCACTAAATTTTGGACGCTAAATCGATTGAAATGAGTCAACATGCTCCTGGTCCGGGGAATAACGAACCCCTGCGCATGAATTTGCTGCATTTTTGATAAACGTAAACTGTCAAATTTTGGCTTTAAACGAAGAGGTTGACCTCTGGTATGATTACGCAACTGCCATTTCAGCCCAGCTAAAACAACAACTGATTTTCCTCACATGAATGTCTTCAAATGTCTTTCGTCAATTTTGTACTCGAGGATTGGAAAGATAACAAGTAATTGCTCACTTCGGCTGGATCAAGGATCAACTGTGACATTTGTACTTTCAAAAATCACCGTCATCTGGCCCCTAGCAACAGAGCAGGTAATGGCGGAGAGCGGGGAAAAAAATGAACGAACGAAGCGACAGAAGTGGGGGTATCGAGATGGAAGAGCGTAAAGCTGACATGAGATGTAACGACCATAAAAGAGAGGCCGAACCACGACTGGTGGGAGGGGCTCGGAAAAGCAACTGTCGCAATCAAATCCTTTAAAAGGGACGAGCCAGAGCGAAATTTCAAAACGGTTCCCACATTTGACCCAAGAAGAGTTACGGCAAAAAAAAAAAAGACTCCTCGAACTGCTGTTGCGGTAGTTAAAACGGCCGAACTTTGAAATATTTGACGTTTTTTCCATTAAATGAGATTCATTTTGAGAAGTGGTCGGCCAATGGGATTTCGGACAAAGGTCGTAAAATTATGGTTAGGAAGCGGCTAATAAGGGAGTAGGTACTCGGTAAAAGTTACTCGCAAATGAGAAATTTATTTGACACGGTGAAGCCTCAACAAGGTTTTAATAACCTTTCCGGAGAACGTTCGGAATCCTTCCGTATTGCGGGAGACGCATCATGCTTCGTTGGCTGACATCGAACAAACGAGATTGCCAAAGAGGAATCGAACGTTGCAGAAGAACCCAATGACTAACTAAACAGTCAACCGTCCTTTCACCGACCCGACTAAGTATAAAGTATTGTTTAATAAAATACGCCGACGTCAGGCAGGTCGCTCGTCAGCATTCAAGACAAGAAGACTCAACAAAAATTATCGTCAAATTACCAATTCATCTGACGCGATTCTGCCATTTGCTTTGGCGGTTGTCGCCAATGAACAGTTTCCAGTCGATATTCAACTCGTCGTTAGGGACATACGATACTGATCAATATGAGTAAAGTATCGAATATTTCATTCAAGTACATAAACTTCTGGTATCGATACCACATATTTGAGTACATGTACTGGTATTAATACTTTGGCCAGTATCGAAAAAGCTACTCTTATGGAGTCAAATTACAAAAAAAATCTGCAAATTCTTACACACGGGTTGGTTATTCCTCGAATGGGGGAAACAGTGGGTGTGGCGGGTCCCAGACCCATTCCAATCGATTCAGGGTCCAAAATTTAGTGGAAAATGATACCCCACACGCCTAGGCACCAGAAATCCTGACACACACAAAATGGGTGGATACATACCCATTTTGACCCATAACTTCTTCCGGTGGGTGCCAATCGTTCTGGGACACACATCATTGAATTCAGCGTCCAAACTTTAGTGGAAAACTATACCCCACGCGCCTAGGTAGCAGAAATCCCGAAAATCCATTTTTCAAAAAACACATTTTGACCCCCCCCCCCCCCCCCCAAATTTAGTCCGATCGGGCTGAAAAGTTTTGAGGACCCTTCTCGGCTGGGGACAGACCCCTGACCCAAATTTCAGATTTTTAGAAAATTTTCTACTACCAAAAACGGCGCGGACGATGGACGGCGTACGGCGGACGGACATCGACCTTTTTTGATCAGGACATCATGAAACGTCCAGAAAAAAATTTTGAGCCGAATCGGAGAGGTCGACCATTTGCATGAAAACATAGGTTGATTATTCAAGGAATAACCAACCAAAAATTGTATTGTTGTATTTTTTTTTCTTTCGAGAGAAAATTTTCTTTCAACAATCCCTTTAAATTTGCAACTACCATCAAAAACTGATTCATCTTCACTAAATTCAAACCATTTTGTCGACCATAGCCCGTCCTGGCCTGCATCAAATTGGGAATATTCTGCCAAAACAAGGATGAGACTGTCACACACACATCTTGAAGCTTGGCGTTTCTAAGTGGTATAGGAATGGTAGAATGGGGACTGTAGGGTTTTTGCCATTTAAGGTACCTTTTTTGAATAAACAGCCTTTCTGAAGTGGAAAAATTTACCACTTTTTGATAACTCTGTATACATTTCCAAAATTTTACTCCCACTCAACATTAGCCTGATTTTTTTGGAATTTTTTTATTCTTGTAAGTAGTTTTTGTGAGTACTCCAAGTTATCGATACTTGAGTAGTATCGGATATACGAACCAAGTACTTATATGAGTAATGGTATCCACACTTAACATGTATCGTATGTCCCTACTCGTAGTGGCTACCATCGTCACTCCCACGTCATCAAATCATCGTCCTTCACTCGATTTAGCCGTTGAAGGATTTTAGAGTGCGGGGGATTTTCAACGATAAGCTCAACACTGTGAGGAAATCAAAAGAGAAAAATATACGTCTTAAGTAGAGGATTTCATCGGTAATCCATGTTGATTGCGGGGAAGATAAAAAGTTATTTACCGTAATGATTTTGATTTTCAAATCGAAGAAGGCTTTCAATCAACTCAACACATCCATTACGAAACCATCAAATTGTTCGTTAAATTCTCATTTTATCATAATTTTGCAATCATTATTACTTCGAATGAGAATATAATAGTGACAAGACACAACAAGTTTAGCTGAACGCAATTTCACAAGTTATTCTGAACCTTGGACTAAAACTAACGTTAATATTGAATTTTCTTGATTTTTGAAAACCTCATTGAGCAGTGAAATGACTGATGAAACTTGTCTTTGTGGTTACTAAAACACTAAATATCATTTATTCGTGCATCTTGATTTGGATTTGGCCCAAACTTTTTTTCTTGACGTTTCATGGTCCATATCAAAATTAGCAAATGTCCGTCAGCCGTCCACGCCATTTTGGAAGTAGAAAATTTTCTAAAAATCTGAAATTTTGGTCAGGGACCCGTTTTTGGCTGTAGTTGGTCCTCGAAACTTTTCAGACTGATCGGACCAAATTTGGGCGGGGTAGGGGTCAAAATGTGTAATTCGAAAAATGGTTTTTCGAGATATTTGTCGTGTGGGGTATCATTTTCCACTAAATTTTGGACGCTGATTTTGTTGATTATTCTATATTCAAAGGGTTGATCTTTCCAAATTGAAAATTTGACATTTTTGTATTTTCACAAGTTTTAATCTAAACAATACTAGGCAGTAGAAATGATTCTAAAAATGTGAAATTTCTGTCAGTCATTCCCTTTTGTTGGTAGTTGGCCATATATGAGCGAGTATGTGTAGTGTGATAATAGTGGGTTTTCGAGGTTTGAGAGGAGAGGTTCCATTTTCCACTAAATTTCGGATACTGAAACGATTTAATGAGCAACGAATGACTAGGGTATGTACTCACTCTAGATACTCCAAAAAATTTCAGAACTTTTTTTTAACCTAATCTATTTGAATAAATTCATATTGATTAATATTCAAATTTGCTTGATGAAAAATTCTTCAGAAAACCAGAAAAATCGGGCAACAAATCATCCCCTGGTGGAAATTTGTCAATGGTTGCATAGTCATAATATGATCTGAGCCAGCGTTGACCACTTAATCAAATAATAATAATAACAAATAAATAGTTTGTTAAAATTATTTACTCGTTGACTGAGTAGGATGTACACACGTATGTATTCAAATAATGTCACCGTATGTCGACGGAATTAGGAATGAAATTGTGAGACGAAGTATTCGGCGTTCTTTTCATCGCCGTGTAGAGTTATATAAGACGTTGATTTATCGGACCAAGTTGACGGGAAGCACAGTTGTCAGACAGGCTGGCAGCCGCTGCGGAAGAGGCGGAATCTTTCTATTTTTCTTGGCCCGGGAAAGAGTGTTTGGTCTTGGCGGGCCAAAAAGTTATATCCTCTTCGACGCTCGAGCTCGTCGGGAACTCTGATTTAGAGGGGGGGAAATCTCTGGAAAAAGGGTCCCCAGGAAGCTGGAACGGCTTCGGAAAAACAGGAAGGAGAAACGAATTCCCGGGAGGAAGTAGCGCCCGAAAAGCCCATCGATGGGGGATTTCACCTGGATTTACCTATCACATATACACCCAATCTCGTGAGTCACTCTTCACGACGCTCGGGCCACCCCTCGGGGACGCCTTATTCACCTACCCTTGCTCGCACGGGGGCGAACACCCGTCAAAGTCTTCATTCTGCCTTCAGTTGCATTATTCAACACGATCAACTCGTAGGAAGAATTTTTACGAGATAGGACCGACCGGACCTCGAAAACCCAAACTGTCATCGCACTGGGCTACTTTTGGAGGTCTAACACAACTATCAGCCCTGCTGACAGTATCTCCAGCCTGACATCGATCAGTAAGATAATTGTCAACGTCAAATTAATCAATGGAAAATAGCTGCTTGAACAATATCAAGCACGCCATGTTTGGACGGATACGTCACAAAAAGGACTCTGGGAACCAGTGGAGCGGTTCACGAAAAACAACCAGCAAAATTGTCCCTCCTAACCATTTTAGGCAATTTTCACTGTTCTGTGTTTTCTCGCTCCCTCAGGGTTCTCACTTCGGTACCTTATTGTTCCTACTGGACTTGAACACAGCCTGTTGTGTTCTGTCTGACGTCTTCTTCCCCACGTTCGCTGACGATCTGATGTTATTCAGCGTGATCTCCACATCCGGCTGCTCAATTTGCCATGCTACCCTGGACACCCTTCATGACCTGGTCTGTGGCGGACGGGGAACCACTGTTCGCTGTCCGGAATACCTTGGTGGTTTGTGTCCAAAGTCGCCTTCCTCCACAAGTTGTTTCATGGGTGATTCGAGACACAGTTCCCTGTTGGATACTTTTGATCATTGAGACGCTCAGCCAGGTCTGACTTTGCACTGACTTTTTGCCTTAAAAACTTCCTGTACCAAAAACCCACTTGTAGGCTCGAGCAACCAACAGATCGTTCTGGCATTGGATTCTTCCCAGTCCTCTGTGTTTGTCGCTGTCTACATTACCAGAGGTTTTACGTGAACCCCCCCCCCCGCCCTCTTTTCCTTACTGAGTTTCAGAATTATGCTGTTCCGTGTTCGCCTCCAAGGAAGCTATTTTTTGATGTTTATTGTGCTTGTCTGTGTTGATTTTAAGTAAATAAATAAATTCAAGGAGCGTCCCTAGCTAGGGGTGGAGGCAATAAAGTGGTGTGTAGTACACAGTGTCCACCCATGGGCCCCGTACAACTTCAGAGAGGTAGTTCTCCTTTCCATGGAATCAAAAAATACTTGAGCGTAAACCGGAGATGAATGGATCACCGTATCCAGAAGTACAAACCGCAGGAAACATCAAAAATCGGTTTCTTCTCATTCTCGAACGGATGAAGTCACTCAAGTTTAGTAGGTTATTGAAGTGGAAGCAGTTCAAGAAAGAAAGGAAGTTCCGAGGCGACGGAAAAATAACAGAAGTACTGTAGCTGTCATACGGCACAAAGAGTGACCACAGAGGCTCTCCAGTTCAGATACCACTATCGCGCTCGTTCATCTCACTTCAAATATTGACGCATTTTAATGCAGCGAGGGCGAGTGAGAGAGCATCTTGGAGATTTACTGCCGTTTTATTCTTGAATCTTACGGGCGCCGGATAAAGGTCGATTGACATTGTACGAAAAGAGCTAAGAAATGAAGTGTTCATGACGAGTGTAGAAACGGGCGCCAAAACGATGTATAGACGAGGTCAAGGGAGGTGTGAAGTGGTTGAGGTAGCTGGAGAATTCACCTTTAATTGCGTTATATCGCCTGGTCCAAGGCAACGTTTTGTGCAGAAAACGACGCTTCATCGGACTCGTTTGTGAATAGTTTGACTCAAATGAATATAATTAAGGTTGTAGCTGCATTATGAGTCGAATGTTGGGGCCATGTAGATCACTCTCGATGAGTGACTTGAGCAAAATCCCCAGCTACACGGTGTTGTCGTTGGTGGCAAGTGTCCAGTGTGATCCAGGTCGAGCCGTCTGAAGGGGTGAAGGGTGATCGTGTTCGAAAAAAACCACGTTGGACCTTCTTTTTCAAGGATGGAGACCCTTCTTGGACCCTTCATTCCTTTGATTTGTGAGCTAAAACCGCCCGCAGAGCGATCGCCCTCCAACACCAACATTGGACACGGGACGTTCAAAGGTCGGCTATTGCTTGTCGGTAATGAAAAGAATACATAGGAGTCGCTGCCTAGCAGAGAAGCGATTCAGCGTCCAAAATTTAGTGGAAAATGATTACTGCAGTCTTGGCTTTTCACGTTGTAAGAGGCTGTTGAAAATTTTGTTTTTTGTATTTTCGTACTTGAGAAAAATAAAAATGCGTTCATGAAGATATTGCCTCCCTTAGAGGAGCCACGGTGAGTGTGCGAATGCGGGAAGAGGCGGGGTCTCACGGATCTGAAATTATATAATGCTCCCCAAGGAATTGAATTAGAGGAAGCGATGGGTGGCTGGTTCCAGGTTCTGGAAGGGAAGCTAACGCTTCGGGGGTGGGTTGGCACGAGTGGATAATGGAAGTTATCCATTTACATGCATTTGCTCCTCCAATAGAATTAGGTGGCACAATGGAGCAGATGGATCCTCTTTCATAATTAGAGGCAAACAGAAATAGATACCCTACACCTCCGCTAACTGCATTAGACCGCACTAACAAAAACAGAACACCCTCTCTTCACGATCCGATCGCCCGAGGGCCTCGCCCTAACTGAATATCCTGCGAACTACTTGATGGTATTGTTTCGTAAGCATTCGACGACTGACGGAGAGATTGGTCCAAAACAGAACCTGTCAAGACCGTCGTAGGCCTCCAAGTCCTCAGCGTAGGCTATTTTGGCCGCCATCTCGTCCAAAAACGCCACCAAACCGCCTGAACTACCCTCACCCCCTCCGACTGCCATCTCAGGTAAGCGCAATAGTATTCACCCCCACGGAAAACAACCCCCAAAAGTCAAAAATTCCATCCAACCTAGCCACAAAGTCCCGAAAAGTATTAAAACACTGCAAATTATTCCAAAATGGTTTATTTTAAGAGTCGGCAATCGCACCATAACTCACCTAAATCCATTCAGCCACCAAAATTTTGATTAAAATACTACTCCACACTCCAATGTTTCCCCAAAAATCTCAAAAAAAAAAAAAATTTCTCAACATCAATTTTTAAGCAAACATGGTGAACCAACTCCAGAACCAACTAGTGACCGGAATTTGAATTTTTATTAAAATTTCCCTCCGCCCGAAATGGCTTAAACAGCGACCGGACATTTCGGTATTTGAATGTGAACCCATCCAAACACTAGCGGTTTGCCCGGAAATGCGACATTTTTGACGTCTTTCGTGATAACAGGGTTTATTTAGAGAATAAACAGAATTTAAATAAATAGATAAATTTAACTTGTTCGTCGACGATGGAGGAAAGTTTGTAACAATAACGTTCTAAATACATTTTAAAATAAATTGGACTCGCACACTCGCCATAATTGGACTGATGATGATTATTTGAGATAGATTTTTCCCTCCTCTTCTTTTAGTGTGTTTATTTGAGATTCGATTAATCAAAGAACGCTGCAAATTCTTCTACAGGGGATGGTTATTCCTCGGACCAGGAGCATGGAGACTCATTCCAATCGATTTAGTGTCCAAAAATTAGTAGAAAACAGTACCCCACACGCCTAAATCGCCGAAGATATTGAACATGGGGGAAACAGTGGGTGTGGCGTGACCCGGACCCAGTTAAATCGATTCAGCGTTCAATATTTAGGGGAAAATGATACCCCACACGCCTAAATTGCCAAAAACCTCAAAAAATCCATTTTTAGAAAACACATTTTGACCCCCCCCCCCCCCCGCCCCACAATTGTTCTCATCAGGTTGAAATGTGTCGAGAACTAACTAGAGCCAGAAACCAACCCCTGACCGAGATTGACCATTTGCATAAAAACATTCGTCATAAAATAACCAACCATTTTTTTTTTTTTTTTTTTTGAAAAATTGCTTTTATTTATAAAACTGTTTACATTATAAGACATACAAAAATAATTCATTTGCTACTCCCCACTTGAAGTCACAAGACTTGTGCTGAGGGGAAGGAGTTCCATATTCTACTCTCTTCTCTTATGAATACAATATGCCTAAGTACTTGGAAAATTCATGAAGGGTAATAATATTTACTTAATGTAGACGTGGTGAACGATTGATACCACTGGAATGACCTATGATTTTTTTCTTTACTCCTACATAGGCCTTGAGCTCCTCTTTGAAGGATTCAAGTTTGCCTATCGTTCTAATGCTGAATGGCAGAGCGTTAAACAATTTGGCACCTCTGTAGTCATATGCCTGTTAACCGTGTAAGGTTTTCCGAAAAGGATTTTTAGCAGGTGTTGTTCCCGTATTCTGGTGCATCCTTCTTCCAGGAATTGCTGCTCATTTCTCTGAGCATCCCTGAAAGTTTTTATGAAATTGGTCTGTTGTTTAGGCAGTGTCCAGTACAAAGCATATTCTAGCAACACTAGAAGAAATATGAGAAGATATCTACTTAAGTGATGAATTAATGGCTATGTAGTTCAAGAGCGAGTTGGGGACAACTGAAGGAATTAAAGGGAATTTCAACAAGGGAATGAGAAATACCTGTTATAGACTATATGTTTTATTTGAGGTTTCATTTATAGTTTATTTGTTTATTGTAGGCATTCGCTGTCCTTTTGTGGGGGGATCGTTTCCTCGGAATGAGGATAATTCTGTCCAGAATGAGAAAAAGAAATTCTTTACTGAAGAATTCACAACGTTTTCAGTCAAAAAGAACCGAGCCGAGCAATCAGTCGCCAACCTAATTGGCGGATATTACCAGAAAATTGACTCCGCCGAGCGCACAGCGACTAAGAGGATTGCGTCGTGTTTCTTGAGGGGAAAAAAGTCGATGTCCCGGAGAATGAAAGGAAAAAAAGTCTCGTCAGATTGGCCGAGGGCGTTATGAGTTATGAAGGAAAAGATTATCTGTGACAGAGGGATCCATTCTCTGAAGTGGGAAAGGCACTTTGACTTGATTAGGGTGAATTGAGCCTGCACCGCGTCATGCGTGGCTCCGCGAGTTGATATTGGTCGAGTCAGTCGCCTAAATCATGCGCTGACGTCGCTCGTCTCCTATTTTTCTTTATCACGGTTCCCTCTCGTCACAATTCCTCCGTTTTGCTTCTAACTTCCAATCATTGTTTTCGACAATCGACCCGGCAGGTTGTAATCCGTTCAGATTGTGAGCAGCCCAAGACAATATTCGTATTTCAGCAGTTCACCTTAGATTGTTTCCATCATCTACACGTCTACACTTTACACACGGTATGAGATTAGGGAGTGAGGGTTGCTTGGGAATCCCTGCTTTAAGCCTCACTCATGGGGACTCACTCCAATCGATTCAGCGTCCAAAATTTAATGGAAAATGATACCCTACACGCCTAGGTACCGGAAATCTCGAAAACACATTCGAAATGAGTAAATAGGCACCCATTCTATCCCATAACCTCATCCAGAGGGTGCTAATCGTTCCGGGACCCGTCTCATTGGATTCAGCGTACAAAATTTAGCGGAAAATGATACCTCACACGCCTAGGTACCAGAAATTTTGAAAACACATATTCAAAACGGGCATAAGATACCCATGGAGAATAGATCCTCGCCGACTTCGCTAGTGGAAAATTTAATAAAAATCTGAAATTTTGGTCGGGGACCCGTTTCTGAGTCTAGTTGGTCCTCGAAACTTTTCAGCCCGATCGGATCAAATTTGGGGAAGGGGGGAAAAGTAGAGTCAAGGGTCAAAACGTGATTTTTGAAAAATGGATTTCTGGTACCTAGAAGGTTAGGGTACAATTTTCCACTAAATTTTGGACGCCGAATCCAATGAGACGGGTTCTGGAACGATTGGCGCCCTCTGGATGAGGTTATGGGACAGAATGGGTGCCTATTTACTCATTTCGAATGAGTGTTGACCGAGATTTCCGGTACCTAGGCGTGTGGGGTATCATTCTCCACTAAACTTTGGACCCTAAATCGATTGGAATGGGTCTGTGACCCAGCACAACCACTGTTTCTCCCATTTTCCCCATGTTGAAGAAATGAGTCTCCATGCGCCTGATCCGAGGAATGACCAATGTGAATGGATTGGCAGCGTTTTTCGACTTGAAACGAAATGTGAGGCGCATAAATTTGACTGTTTTAAAGCTCCGGTTGGAAATGCAGGTGTGGAAGGGCCACGAGGGCACAATTTCCTATTTAGTCGAGTTCTACACCGAAATGATAAGCTCATGTGTGAAATGTAAAGCGTTTTTACGAGGACCGCGTCTGGGAAATGTTCATTTTTAAAACGAAAGTGAGGCGTTCGAGGGAGTCTGTTGGTTCTTTTCGCAATATCAAGGCCTCGAGAGAAAAGTTGCCAACCCATATCCCAGGAGTAAACGGGGAAGCCTTGATCGGGGGAAGATTAATATTTTCCGGCTCTCTGCCTCCTTTCCGAGCTCAACGGAGAGGATATAGGCGGCGGCGGCGGCGGGGAGATGAGAGGGGGAAGAGGCTCCCGGAGGCGGCGGTGGAAAAAGTGGGACGGCAGTGAAGGGGCGGCGGTGGAAAAGTGAGACGGCGGAGGCGGGGGAAAAGGCTGCCGCTACGATGACACGATCTTCTACACTTTTATTTATGATCATCTGAGTTTCTCTCGGGCTCACACGTTTTTTCATCAACTTCCAGAGGCTTCCCTAAGAGCGGGATCGGAGCAGGGAGTCCCGCGCCGTCTAAATCCCAAATTTATTGCTCCGCCTTTGCACGGTGGTACCTTCCCCCACCTTTTTTCTCCTTACCCCACTAGCAAACACAAAATACAACTCGAATACCTTACCCCCACTATTTTTTCGTCGGCCCAACGCGAAAAACTTCACCGAGATGATATCATTTTTGTTGAAGTCATTTTGACTGTAACAGTATTAGGTAACAACGAGTCGCGTGCTCCAAATCCGCGATAACAACGCTGCTTCATCACGGAGAGGGCCTGGCGCAGCCCTCGAGGGCAACAATTATCGTAGAGGGAGAAAAAATGTAGTCAAAATAGCCTGACCACGACAACAGTAGAGAGTTCTTATTGAGCAGAATACAGTACCCTTATGTATTCATTAATCCACGGGATTAACCCAATTAAGAACTATGATCGATTGGAAATGTTCACTATAATGGTTAATTTTTTCGGTACTTGTCAATTAGACGCCCCCAGAGGCAAACCTGTCTGTTGTAACCCTATTGTAGCCTCCTCTCTTTTCAATATATCGAACGGATGTAGGATATATCGATTGTTTTCACCGTTCTACCTCTTTCAACCGTCTTTACGTGCGCGTCAGTTTTGTGTTGTGATATTTTTATAGATACTCTTTATTTTATTCTCCTTTTTTCTTTACTTTTTTTCGTTCGTTTCCAAATATGAGGAATTTGAAGACTTTATTCATTTAATTCATTCAATATTATTATTTGAAGAATCGGCTGTTCAATTCTTTCAAGAGAACGGGATTATTATTCTTACCCTTATAAGTAATTTGTAAAAATTTGTAAAAAAATGAGGATGGAGTGTTTAGGACTCCATCCAATCGATTCGGCATTCCAAAATTTATTGGAAAATGATACCCCACACGAATTGTTCCCGAAAATCCCAGAAAATCAAGTTTCAAAAAACACATTTTTACCCACGCTCACCCTTTATTTGGGTTCGAGACCAAAATTGCAAAATATTAGAAAAATTTCCATCATAAGAGCGCATTTAGCAAATGTCCGTCCGCTATCCACGCCGATTTTGGTGGTAGAAAAATTTCTAAAAATCTGAAATTTGGGTCAGAGACCCGTTTCCGGCTCTAGTTGGTCCTCGAAACTTTTCAGCCCGATTGGACCGAATCTGGCGGGGGTAGGGGTCAAAGTGTGTTTTTCGAAAAACGAATTTTGAGATTTTCGGCGATCAAGGCGTGTGGGGTATTATTTTCCACTAAATTTTGGACGCTGAATCGATTGGAATGAGTCTCTATGCTCCTGGACCGGGGAATAACCAACTAATGTGAAACGCTTTTAAAAGTTAACCCAGCGGTTTTTGGAGCCAAGCGGACAAGTTAACCAATGGCATGAAAACGTGTTGATTGTTCGAGGAATAATAAACCAAAACCGAAATGTCCGTCCACCCCAGGCCGTTTTTGGCAGTACACAATCTTCTACAATTTTCTAATTTAGTTCAGGGACTATTACTACTATCAGCAGACCCATCGGGATTATTATTAGGAGGAGGTATTTGGAGAGTTTCTACCAGTGTCACTGGATTAAAATTTGATTTGGTATTTTTCACTTCAAGTTTCTCATTCAGTTGGGTCATTCATTTGGTCTAATCGATTTGAAAATGAATATAGGTATGGGAAAATGAAATTGGCTCCTTGAGTAGGCGATGGGAACTTCAAAAATGTGGAAGAAAAAATTGGCAATGAAGCTGAAACAGCTAAATTTGTGTAATACATAACGTGTCTGACTAATATTTCATTTTCTTTTCTTTTTTTTTTAAGAATTTGTGCAAGAATTAATAGATTCTGATGGTTCTTTCACTTGACAATGTGGATTCCTTCTCCTCAATTCAATACTCGTATCCCTATAATAAATAATTAACAATTTTGAAGAAACAATTGTAAAATGTCGTTTTCTTCGTCGAACTTGAATTTAACAGGAAACGCCGCTTAGCTGGATTTTCTAATCGAAGTGAAAACCATTTACCGACTATCACTTGGCAATGGTTTTATCAGTTCAACGCGTGTTTCAACAGGCCGTTTTCAAAGCACTAACCCGTCACAGTAAAAAGATAAACCCGCTCGTCTCGACGATAGTAAATGACAGCCAACAACTAATGTAGGTAATTCCGTTTAGGAAGGTTTCCGCAAATTATCACAATTTTTTTTTCTTTTTCGTTCTCCCTTTTTTTTCCACATTTGTTCCGCTCGAAAGGATATCAACGTGTATAACACGTTTGCTATCTAATTGCCCGATAGCACGTGCAATAATTAACTCAAATAATCAATTTTGCGAGGAATTTCCTTTTACGTTCGTCCTGTCAGCGGACGTTTAACGTTGAACCCAGGTGAAGTGAAGGCTATTGCGGATAATCGCCGATGAGAGATTTATGCTATCGAATTTCTTATGTGAAGGTGCGATTCTAGTGCTGATGTGTACAACCGTGAAAAGGACTATAGAAGGGTGCTTTTATATATTAACCCTTCATCGGTACCATGAAATCTTGAGACAAATTAAGTACCGTGGGGTGTGTGCACACCCCAAACGTTTTTCGTCTAATTTCAAAATAAATTTGGCTTAGCTAGTGCCTCAAAACCTCCAGGAATTCGACAAATTTTTTGCTTTGGGCTCATTTGTAGGGGTGGATGGATTTTCTTCAATGCCCAGTCCCAAAGTTCCTCTGATTTCTGTCCAAATAATCCAAGAAGTTGCACTTAGTTGGTGTTCTGCGTGGGAAAAAGCTAATTTCTTCGAGGATTCGCGCAAAAGCTAATTCCTTCGAGGAATCACTTCGTGTCCTTTCAGCCTGCTACAGGTATGATTCAAGTGGAGAAATATTGCAATGAAACTGTGATAACACAAACAGCACCATGAGTTGATGTGTCACCCCATCATCGTTTTCACCAATCTCCCCCAAATAAAAAGGGTTCACTGACCTTAGGCACATATGTGACGCCCTCGACATCAGTTGGACGACTGGACAGGAGGCTACTGAGGGCTGCATCGCTGTCAGGTGTCAATGACATCAACTTTTACAAAGAAAACTGACAATGGGGTGAGTGAACACCCCATGGTACCGATGGAGGGTTAATTCAGTCCTGCTGGACACAACATGGACAGCATTGGGCTAATATTACCACTTTAGTTTCTTATAGCTCAAAATGGTGAAAACCAATTACAGAGTTATCATTCAGGGAGGTATCACCCTCTTGATCACTAATCGTGTTGCTGTCGTCAATGGCGACGTCGGTCAGAAACACTTTCGAAACTACCCAGGAGTCAAGGACGGTAAATTTGGCCACTATTCCACAATTCCATCAGATTGGAACGTTTGGATTATGACATCATGACACCCTAAAAGTAGGGAAATTTCATGTTTCCATCCTACTTACTACCAACGGGCTGATCTTGAGAGGTCGTCAGCATTTTGGAATGATATTTTCATTTTACTCAGAGCTACAATAATAACAAAAATCCACTATTAGCTGTCCTTGCCATTTTTTACATGGAAATTTATCATCACAGTTGTACGTGTTAGCTGTCAAAATGGAAAACGCTGCAAATTCCTTGACATGGGTTGGTAATTCCTTGGACCAAGCGCATGTTGGACTCATTTCAACATGACATGGACATGGAAAATGGGGAAACAGTGGGTGTGGCTGGCCGCAAACCCAATCCAATCGATTCTGGGTCCATAATTTTGTGGAAAATGACCACCCCACACGCCTACATCACCGAGAATCTCGTTAATCCTTTTTCGTTATGTACATTTTGACACACAAAACGCAACGGAAAGACCTGTAGAGGAGTGGCTGACATTGCAGGGTTCCAACAGGCCATCAGCAGGACCATCCCCGATGTCTGACAGGCGATGGTGAATGCATTGATGAATGGCAACACAGAAATTTTGGAAAATTGGATAATTTACTTGCAGCGCTCATCAACGAGTATTTGATACAAGTGTGTACCAAGCTATAGGCCAAACAATGCAGAATCAAAATTGAAATTTTCCGTTTCCTTATCAAGGAATGGTGATTGATAAAAGTAGCAGGTACACGAGGGAGGAGTTCCAGAATTTCACCACGAAAAAAGGGCGTGGAATCGATGTAAACAATCACAGAATGGATCGTAAAACAGGAGTAGGAAATAAGGGTGGCTCGAAAAGCTCCCGTTTTCACTGGAAAACGTTCCCTCCGAGAACGGGCGGCAGTAGGGTGTTCACCCAAGTTAGGGCCCTAATTTGACTCTAAGGGCGCCCTGGCAGTCCTTCCCTTTCCCCAGTTTTCGCCAATGAGCGCCGGAAAGGATAATCTCGTATTAGGAAGCCGGCAATCGCCCCGTTCTAATTGTCCCATGCTCAAGTTGGCAAAACTTCCAACGGAATTACTTCCTTATTGCCCCTTTCTGTTTACAGTTTCAGCTGTAACGCAATGAGACCGCTCCCGCCTTTGGAATATCTTCCAGGAATAACCTCATTAGTGATGATGTCAGCGTTCAACAACATATATCGAGATTTTATTCCTTTTTTTTCCTAAAGAAAAATGTTATTATCACAGAAATCGTAATGTAAAAATTAAATTTGACGACCCCTTTGCAACAGTAAACAAATTATACCCCACACGCCTAGGTACCAGAAATCTCGAAAATCCACATTTGAAAGGGGTAGATTGATGCCCATTTTGACTTATAACCTCCTCGGGTGGGCAGCAATCGTTCCGGGACCCATTTCATTGGATTCAGCGTCCAAAAGTTAGTGGAAAATGACACCCCACTTGATCGCCAAAAATCTCGAATATTAATTTATCAAAAAACACATTTTGACCCCTACCCCACCCAAATTTGGTCCGATCATTCGGGCGGTCGGGTTGAACAGTGTAGAGAACCTTCTAAAGCCAATTTCAGATTTTTAGAAACATAAATACTGCCATGGATGGCGAAAGAGGTACATTTTGGTTTGTGATTTTAGTCATCCTGGGCATTCGGAGTGATCTGCCAGCTCGAAATAACCCAAATATCGCTTGTCTTTAACAAATTCTCAGCAATTATGAATTTCTATTTTTCATTTAAGCACCTCGTGATCTGGGGAGTGGTCAAAAATTATTTAATTTACTTTCCTCAAAGTGAGGTTAGAATGATTGAGCGATTTCGTCGGCAAGTATCGGTCAAAGATAATAAAAATAAATAAATCCAATGTAGAAATTGTCGGGATTCTTGCCAGGGTGAAATATAATGTAGAATTATCCAGGATGCTGTGGCTATGGTGTCAGTAGGGAGAGTGGAACAAAAATAACTCACCCCACAATGATTTTCGTTCAGAATCAAGTGAAATTCACTCACCTGCAACAGACAAACAAAAAACAAATGAGCAATGGGTATTTGAAGGTTTTGGGGATGAAGGGGTGTTTTATTGTTGAGTCGATTTCCAGACGTTGATAAATTCGTGGACAAGTAGAGTCAAGTGGAATTCCTTGAAAGTATCTTCAAGTTAAGGGTTGTTATACATTTTGTAATAACGTCAGTACAGTCTGGGTGAGAGGGGGTGGGAGTGAGAAAGAGAGATGTTATTCGAGTTCTCCGGGTCTGCGTGGGTCCCAACAATGGGGGATTCCTCCGCTCTGAATTATGGGAGACCCCCCCCCAACATCCCGCCGCTACTCATCCTCACCAGTCAGCTCAGCTTCATCCTTCGCCCCCGCAGTCCCACTCGCCCGCCACTTCCCCCGTCGTCATCTAAAACTCCCCTCCCCCCGCCGTACGGCTCCTCTAAAACTCCCCCTCCCCCGTTGTGCCGCTCCTCTAAAACACCCCCCTCCCTCACTCCGTCCGTTCTACGAGTTCCGTGAGACCCTTCTCTTGTGTAAAATGGCGGCGCCCCGGGGGCTGCTGTGTCGATATCAACCGGCCTGAGCGCAGATTGTCCGCCTTTCTGCAGTAATTATTATAGCCTTCTCGTTCTATCTTTTTCCTTATCCTTCTCACTCTCTAAACCTTCGCAAAAGAAAAAAAATTGTTTTCCCCCTCCTATTCCATTGGCTTCTCAATCTTCTCTTCAGCCATTAAAATCAT
Organism: Cyrtorhinus lividipennis; assembly: GCA_019603395.1. Classification (NCBI taxonomy): domain Eukaryota; kingdom Metazoa; phylum Arthropoda; class Insecta; order Hemiptera; family Miridae; genus Cyrtorhinus; species Cyrtorhinus lividipennis. Next base: position 13,183,192 of record CM034007.1, read on the forward strand.
CTTTCGATTTTTTTCCGAAGCTCGTCTGAACGTTCTCGGCAAAGAATAAAGACCAATCACCTTTTGCGACTCATTTACACATAAATCACTCAATTATTTTCAATTTCGTCGGCCAACTACTGTTTGAGGTTCCACAACAGTTTTGATCCTAATTCCCTATGAAATTCCCAAATCTCAAAAGGGCACAATTTACCCAGTTGGAAAACCATTCTCACTTTTCTGGAAAATTAAAATGACTCAACTTGCGATAAGTAAGCGTCAAATATGAACTAATTGCACTTGTGTATTGAATCAATACGGATGATAAGAGTACTAAAATTCTCTAATAGCAAACACATCAAGTTACAACGGCAACAAATATGTTATTCATGGCTCATATTGCAGGAGAATCGTTCATTCTGAAGAGCGAAAAATCGACTTCTTCATTCCGAAGTTGTAGCGATCACTGAACTCTCAAATTGGAGATCAACAAATTAATAATGGAATATTGGAATAATGGAATAATGGACTTTGAAAATTGAATAATGCTTAGAAAAAACGCTGCAAATTCGTACACAGGGATTGGTTATTCCTTGGACCTGGCGCATGGAAGCTCTCATCTTCAACATGGGGGAAATGGGGGAAACTGGGTGTGGCGGGTTCCGGACCCATTCCAATCGATTCAGAGTCCAAGATTTAGTGAAAAATGATACCCCACACGCCTAGGTACCAGAAATCTCGAGAACACACATTCGAAATGGGCAGATAGGTACCCATTTTGACCGATCACCTCATCCAGTAGTTTCGGGACCAATTTCATTGGATTCAGCGTCCAAAATTTAGTGGAAAATGATACCTCACTCTCCCAGATCGCCAAAAATCTCGAAAATCCATTTTTCAAAAAACACATTTTGACCCCTACCCCACCCAATGGTCCGATCGGGCTGAAAAGTTTCGAGGACCAACTAGAGCCAGGAACAGACCCCTGACCCAAATTTCAGATTTAAAAAAAATTTCTAATGCCAAAAACGGCGCGGACGGCTTACGGCAGACGGACATGAGACTTTTTTGATCTAGACACCTTGAAACGCCCAGGAATTTTTTACCATAATGCACATTTTAATCTCCTTCAAAATGTCTCAATTTCCAGACGATCAAATTTCAATCATCAGCAATCACACAACACAACATTGATTCAGCATACACCGAAATCATATACGATTGACAGTTCTCGATGAAGTTTCATAGGAGGAGTAACAACAAACAAATTACAAATCAATGAATTCGTGAATTTGTGTGAAAATCGACAACGCAATTTTGATCTATTTAGAGGAAATAAAGGAGCGATAGGAACATGGAAGGAGCTCTGCGAGAAGGTTCCATTCGACTTTGAAAGATAAATTGCAGCCTCAACGTAGGGAGCCTTGTGCCTCTCGATATGAAATATAGCCTCGTTTCCGATTGAGGTTCCCTTTTAATACCGTACAATTCAAAACGTGTAATTTTTACCGATTATCGAATTTGTACGCCCAACCGGCCCCGAGCGGGTTGAAAGGTAAGCCGCGCAATTATTTCATTTGTTACTCTAATTTCCAGGTGGAAGTGATAATCGAGTGCCGAACACGAAGGATATAAAACCGGGATTCTTCTCGTAGTTTTCTTAAATATGGGAAAAAAAGGAGAGGGGAAAAAAACCTGGGGTTTTCTGTTTCCGTGATAATGGTAATAGAAGGAACCCACGCACGAGTCTAATGGATCACATCGCTTCCTCCTGCGCATGACCAGCTGAGGGCCTTCATTACCATTTTTAGGCAGGTTTTCTTCTAAAATACCGGCATTTCTTTTCGACGGGGCGGACGCGGAGTGAAAGGCCTACAAAGATAATACAAAAAAAACCTCAAATTCAAATTAGGTGGCCCTTTTTTTCCTTCCAGAAATGGAATAGACTTTATCGAAGACGGAGATCGCCATAATTTCTCATCAAGTGCCTTCCAACCCGTCTTAGGTTATGAGATACGACGAGATAACACATGTTCCCCCGACGCGGTGCCCGTTTCGCGTTTTTCCGCTGTCAACAGAATTTTTTACGGCCGGTCGTAGTCATTTTGTTTTTTTGATAACAGCCCCCGATTACTTTTCATTCAAGTTCAGCTGCCTGTTTCACGCTCGCGAGTTTCGACGTCATATTAATATCAGTGATGCGCCTGTGGAGAGTAATTTCCATTTGAGGTATCTTGACTTTGAAGGGATCAATCGAAATCAAAAGAAGGCGAAACGAGTGTTGTGAGGTACAAAGAACGTTCAGTAAAAGTGCATTGAACGGACGAAATTTATACGATTAATGCGCGATTGAATCGCCAATAGGTAATGTGTCTGATGTCGTGAACGATTTTATCAGCACGAACACAATCCGTGATCTTTACAGGGCTTCTCACACAAAACAGGTTGTTACTTTTGGGTGAATAAGGGGGTGAATAAGACTAGAGAACGTTATTAGGTCGTCAAACACAGAAAAAAGCTGCAAATTTGTTCACACGGGTTGGTTATTCCTCGGACCAGGCGCACGGAAACTCATTCGAATCGATTCAGCGTCCAAAATTTAGAGGAAAATGATACCCCACACGCCTAGGTAACAGGAGACTCTCGAAAACACAAATTCGAAATGGGTAAATAGGTACTCACTTTGACCCATAACCTCTTCCGGTGGGTTCCAATCGTTCCGGGACCCATTTCATTGGATTCAGCGTCTAAAATTTAGTAGAAAATAACCCCACATTCCTAGGTCACCAAAAATCTCAAGAATCCATTTTTCAAACTACACATTTTGACCCCTATCCCGTCCAAATTTGGTCCGATCGGACTGAAATGTTTTGAGGACCAACTAGAGCCAGGAACGGACCCCTGACCGAAATTTCAGATTTTTAGAAATTTGTCTACAACCGAAAACGGCGCGGACGGCGGACGGTGTTCCGGCCCCGGAACGATTGCCACCGGCTGGAAGAGGTTATGGGTCAAAATGGGTGCCTATGTACCCATTTCGAATGTGTGTTTTCGAGATTTTTCACCACACCCACTGCTTCCCCCATTTTTAAATTATTTTTTAAAATGTTGTAAGTCAGATTTCGAACGGGCTGAATACGACATGGCGAGAATACCATAAAGTGAAGGTGGTAGGATATTCGATGTTCAATGAGTGTGGTCTAAAGATCGTATCCACAAAGTATTGGTTTTGAAAGTGAATTGTGAGTGTTGTGGTTTTAGAGTCGAGCGAGTTCGGTTCGAATGAATAAAAACTCCGCCTCTAATTACTTGGAGCAGTTCGACACAAAACAAGTATTCGGGGGTGGGATTTTTCCGTCTTTTCGACTCTTGCCAGAAGAGGCAGCGCTATTGAGAATTTCCTTCTTTAAAACCGCCCAAGACATCTGTAATACTAATTAGAGTTGACTAATTGTAAAGGCGGCTTCGGAAAGTTCGTTAGGGTGAAAAGAAAAGTGCTCAAAATCGAAAAGTTGGTTCTCGTGACTCCCTTTTTTCAGTGAAATCCCCGTTGTCAGGCACTTCGGTATAAGGGGCGTCTACCTCCGGGGAATACCCTCGTCGTTTGCCAATGCATTTTCATTTCCTTTCGAGTAGTTCATTAAAAAGGTGTTAGAGGCCGCTATTAGGCTTTCTGTCGGAGGGGTTGAAGGGGTGGCGGAAAAGGGCCGGAGGTGGAAAAGCACCGGAGGAGAAACGAAGAGGGGTGGCGGGGGGAGGCAGTTAGGTCGAGTATAGGGGTGGGTGAAGGGTGGGGGTGTAAGGCACCACCTCTTCTCGGCAATCAATACCAATACACGCTTCTCCTCACAAACAATGCAAATCACACTTGGAGGAGCACCAAGAAAAGAGATAAAACTTTCTTTTTCCCCTCGACCGAGATCACTTCTCTGAACGCTGCTGGCACTCAGTTGGGTCATTTTCCCCGCGAAGGGCCATAATCCACCGAATCGTTCAATGTAGTAATTTTTTTTAATTTACCAAAAAAAAAAAAAAAAATTAACCGGCCCACCGTACCAAAATACTTGTCAGGGAAGGCCAAATCCTCTAATTGAGACATTGTCATGATTTTTTAATGAATATTCGTCTACTCGTGTAGTAACCTGATGGGAAAAACCCAATAAGACCGCATAGAAATTTATCAAAATTGTTCATTTTTGAGCTTAGAACACCCTGGAATACAAATCATGAAATAAGTCCTACTGAATATGAACTAAATCGCTGCGTTCCTCATTTTCCAGGTCATTTTCGTTCTATTTTTAGGAAGAAAAAATTTGGACTCCACTGATCAAGATCCAAAGCCCTTTTGAGTCGAATTAGCATCCACAATTTAGCGGAATACAATATTTTCACACACCTCGGTCATAAGAACCTCAAAGAACCATTATTCTCATACAAATTTACACCCTTTTTGGGCGATGGGGTGGAAATGAGTTAGAAACCAGAACAAAGTATAAGTAAGAATTTTAATTTTTTTTTTTTTTTTTTTGGCATTTGCACGTGTGTTATAACACAATAAAATTACATCAATTAAGTAACATGTTACCAGAGGCCATGATCGTTTCAACATGGCTTCTTCACCACCCTTACCCATTACGGCCCTTCACGACGATAGTCTGATAAACAAGTGGTGTAACCAGGAAGTGGAAAACTGGCTGAGTTGGGCTTTCGTGTTACAATCTAAATTTCTCCGAATGGTCGATAACACGATTGAACGTTTAGTCAGTTTTGCCCCCCAACTTCCAATGATTTCTAAATGTCAAATTTGATTGAGGAATCCACTGTTTAAGTGGAGATTTTATGTATAAAAATGAACCATATCTCATCAATGAATTTCCAAACATTATTTTGGAGATTTATGTATTGAAGTTTTGTATCACCACAATCTAAATGATAGTTTTAATATGATCTGATGATATGATAGTCAAAACTGGGCGTTTTACTCGTCATAGTCAATCATCATTTACCCATTTCGAATTTGTGTTTTTGAGAGTCCTGGTACCTAGGCGTGTGGGGTATCATTTTCCACTAAATTTTGGACGCTGATCCATTGGATTTAGTCTCCATACGCCTGGTCCGAGGAATAACCAACCCGTGTGAAGGAATTTGCAGCGTTTCTTGATATAGGTTTTCTGCATTAGTGCTGTGATACAATCTAATGATTTTAATCCAAATTTTGTCCAATTATCTTATGAATTGGATACATTCATCCAATAAATTAGCGTTCATTTTCTGAAGTTGGTGGAGTCGTGTACGAAAAGAATAAAATGGTTTTTATAGATCTAGTTTTTCAAAAATTGAATTGTTCTGTATTAACAGCCATCAACCCACGATCGGTTCACGTTTTTGGATTGGTTCTCGTTAATTGTCATCACGGTTGCAGTCCACATCATGATATTTGATCTTTAAAATCATTTGGGGCTCGGATAAAGTGGACGCAGAGGTCGAGAAGAAATATTTCCAGTGGGAACCGCAGTTTGGCCTCGAAATGAACGATCATCACCCAAATATGCCGGGAGTTATCTCGCGCCCGTCGCCAAAATCCACCGGTGATTACATACATAAATCATACCGCCCCCTGGAAGCGTTGGGAGGTGGATGAAAAAGAAATAAAAGGAGAAAAAATCGAAATATAGGTTTGTTCAATAAATTGTTAGCTCGGGATAATAGGCCGAAGGGAAGATGCTGATGGCTGGGGGGAGTGCCCTTGCCTGAGTCTCAAAGACCGGCTGGACGAGCCTTTTCCTACCATGGGCCTCCTCTTCAACATCTCAGAACACAAAAAGACCAACATCCCCCCCCCCATCGGTCCTTCTTCTCCTTCACGAAGCGAACAAAGATTCTGCCGGCACCACGAATGTAAATTATCTAACCTACCATAACGAGTCGGATCGACAGCGCACACATACCCGCTCAGACGCACACACACGAGCGTACACCTCCTTCACACTTACACCGACGCGACGCCCCGCTTCTTACAAACCTTTGTCACTAAAAAATATAAAAAAAATTAAAAAAAAAATCGTTTAAAAAACTCTCTAAAAATATATTATGCCAGCTATGAGAAAGTTTTTTTTTTTTTCAGAGCAGCCCTCTTGATCTCAACGAGGAAAAAAAAATCCTAGCTTATTTTTCTTCTGCCGACCGGTGGAGAGCTCCGTTAAAAACGTGTAATCCGTAATTTATTAGCCGGTTACCAATCGGAGACGGTTTAACATTAAAATATGTTAAGTGTTGCTTTTCGTTCTTATTTTAGTTTCTCAAAAAATATTCCGACTTCGTCGAGCTGTGAATAGGAACAGTGCGCGGACTGTTAATACGTTGGTGATTTCTCACTGGCAACACAGGACGATATCCCTTATTCAACCGCGACATCGCGAACTTTTCCCCTAGAATCGTAATGCAGCCCCTAGAACTACTCGGTAACGCCATTTAGCAAACATCTAAATCGTACGTTAGCACGATAAACTGTATTTATGTAGTTAGAACGGTTTCTAGGTGTTTTCAACTAGTCAGAAGTGTCGATTCAAGTTAATCCCTATCTATCAAACAACCCGCATTTGCTATTAATTGATCCTTCAGTGAGAAATTCCGTATAAAATAATCGCTTAAAATAAATTCAGTGTTTTATGACGATACAATCACCCCTTCATAGACACACGGAGTGACTACAGCGTCTCCCGAAATGAAAAAAGGTCCCACGAAATCAATTATCAGGGAATTGAAAGTCTACAAAATAAAGCCACAGAAAAATTGATATGCGGGAGAAAACCAACAAACAGGAATTGGTTATTACTCGGACCAGGCGCATGGGGAATCATTCCAACGGATTCAGACTCCAAAATTTAGTGGAAAATGATACCCCACACGTCTAGACCACCAAAAACCTCGATAATCCATTTTTCGAAATACACAGTTTGACCCCTACTCCGCCCAAATTTGGTCCGATCGGGCTGAAAAGTTCAAGGACCAACTAGAGTCGGAAACGAGTCCCTAACCCAAATTTCAGATCTTTAGTAAATTTTCTACTACCAAAATCGGCGTGGACGGCGGATGGACATTTGCTTTATTTGATCTAGTCACCTTGAAACGTCCAGCAAACAATTTTGGGAAGAAAATTATTCAATGAATAACCAACCAAAATTGACGCAGGAATCGTTCATGGAGATGTCAGTTGATTTGGCGTCCAAAATGTCATGTTAAATTGATTTTGTTGACAAAAACGTTGCCAAAAATACTTTTGCAGTAAAATTTTGGGGGAGAAATTGCTGTTAACCGTTTTCCTTCAACAATTATATTATTAATGTCAGTCTCTCGATGCATTAAACATATTATTAATGCGATTTATCGTCTGATCGGTAGACTTTAGTCATACGACCTTACGCTAACAGATTTATTGCCGGGCTTTCCTTTATTTTGTTAATATAGAGCCTCGAGTTGGTGACTTATACGAATGGGAACAAGGCGAAATAAGACTTGCGAAATGAGTGTGATTGTTCTCACAGGAGTCGCAGGACAAAAGACTACTTGATTCGCGTGAGAAGGAATAGAGACTGGAAGAAAGAGGGGACAGGTAGAGGTGAACAAGCTGCGATTTGTTCAGTTAAGAGAGCGACGTGAATAATTTCTGTTCGGGAAATTGAATTTTGTTCGAGACTCGAAGGAGAAACAGGGAAATTAGCGCCTGTGATCCGTAACGTAAAGCAAATATGAGAGACGGGGCAAGAGGTTGTGACGCGGGGTTGGGGTAGGCACCGAGGGGATGGCGTGAGTGATTCCTATAAATAAATAAGCGAAGGATGTAGGCTGTCAATCAAAGGTGAGGCATGTGCGACCCCACGTGGTAACATCTAAAACACGAAATCCCCCGCACACCTCGCACCACCTCCGAACCACCCTAGCTAGATCCATACCGCCTTCAGCCCCGTTTAATACATAATCGCGCGAGGGGTTTCCACACCCCCGGCCAACCAGGCTGGTGTGGGCCTGTCAATCAGGGCGAAACCTATATACACTACCCGCCCCCTTAGATCTTAATTATTAGCGGAAGAGAGGGATGCGGTTCGGCTCCATTGAATCCAACAGGGCGCGCCACCGTCGTCATACCATCCGTCCCGCGTTGACACGTGAGGAGTACAAATCTTTCCTCCCGACTGACCGCAATAATCGTGTTAGACTTGCTAAATTACGCGCACCAATCCGTCTTTTCACACAACCAGCCCCATCTAGTTCGAGAAAACATCACCTACCCCAGAATAATCACGTCATCGCCACCCCCAAGTCGCTGCCAATCCTCAAAATATTCAAACGCTGCCAATTTTACGGCGGTTTATTATTCCTGAGAGCAATGGTATGGAGAAAACAGTGATTGTCGAGGGTTTCAAAGTGTACACACTTTGGCCCAATACCACCTCAGTTGGGCGCTAATGGATTCATCATCCAAAATTCAGTGGAAAATGATAACCAATATGCCCAGTTCTCAAAAAGACGCAAAAATCGAGATTCAAAAGACGCATTTTCACCCCTATCTTCCTCAAAAGTGAGTATAAGAACCCAATAGAGCCGGAAAGAGATCATAATTACTAATTAATTATTATATCAAAACTTTCTTGCTTCAAATAATTGCCTGTTGTAGTTGTTATTGTTCTGGTCGTATAAATCACACTGAGTTACAAAACTGTATCACGCATTTCTCCCACTAAACCACCATGATCGATACATCGTCCAAATCCACACGTATATTCATCAAGCTCACTTACTGTATAAACGTGCGAATTTAGCAAAAAATCGTTCATTTCAAGTACCTTCACGATTCTGTCAATTTAATGGGAAATTCGCACGGCTGCAAAATACAATTTTCATGGCTAGAATTTCGAAGAAGCGGCGTTCGGAGCGAGCAACACAGTTAAGACGGCTTCATTTTGCAATTCGGCAAGTGTAATCATAATTAAAGTCAGTATTTCACGTTCCCGACGCGGAGGGCTTAGTAAGAAAGTAATTAAATCAGTTTTAAGCTACCCGCCGTTTAAATTAAAATAAGGAAACGAGTTTTAGCTTAATTTATTTGGGGAGTGTTCTTAGCTAATTGTCTTGCTAAGAAACAATAGGATTTACTGCTGTTTAATATGTACTTGGAAAATAAATTTAGGATACCTTTTCCCCACTCTAGGGTAATATTTCAAGGGTTGGTACGTAGGGAGAGTGTAGGAGAGGTACCTTGATAGCGCGTTCATTAGGGATACAGCCTTGAGGATTGGGCTGGGATCTTTTCATGGCCTTCGTCCCAGCCCTGGATGTTTACCACCCATTGCCTTTCGTTCCGATCTTCGTCTTCATCGTTGAGAATTAGCCCTTAATAACAACGCGACCGGCATCCCTTTTTCTCGGGGAGCCCTAACGAACGTTGAAACCCAACTCCACGGTTTCTGCCCGGGGATCTGCCTTGACGGGCAACATTTATTATACCACGAGGCACATGTAATGACTTGGAGGATTCCTAATAAGGGATTACACCTTCTTGGCAGGGCTCGTCGAGGGAATCGTCAAAGAGACGGTGACGAGGACAGGAAAAGCCCAGAGAATCGGAAACTCGTAACTGGATCGAGGCGTCGAAAACCAGTTGAACAACCACAGGGCGAAGGATGAATGGGAATTCGCTTAGTCGTCATCAAAATACTTTATAATGTCCACACGGCTGGTCGCCCTTTCAGGATTCAACGGAAAGCACGGCTCCCAACAAATAGACGCACCTGTCAATCCTCCGAGCCTAACTCGAGTGAATTTGAAACGAAATGATCAGATCAAACACTCTAAGAGGAGTCCAACTAGTTTCCGACCGGTATCTTGACAATCCATTTTCGAAAATCGTGATAGATAAGGACCGAGATGGAAACATTTCCGGTATTTTACGGAATATTAAAGGAATATCAGGAGGCTGATGATCATGTTCACTTTTTGAAATGTATTTATTGAAAAAAGGGTTGAGGACTGTGAGGAAAACCCGACTCAGCCATATAAGGCGGGCTCCACGGCACAAAACAGGAATCACAAGAGTTGGACGGAAGCGATGAATTAAGAATACCCATAGGTCACCCAAAGGCGGAAAAATCAGTGATATACGAGGACTTGTTCGATAAAAGAGTATCAAAAGACGTCGACGGAGCTCGTTAGACTTTGGTATAGTAGGTAACAGGAGCCAGGAGTTATGATCTATCATGAGACCGGGGTGCAGGGCACTAAGGTGAACAGCCCGAGGCCTTGAGTTCAGTGTGATTCAACTGATAAGCAGGTTCCATCATTAGCATCCCGCCAATTAGCTTTGGAAACCAACTTCTGGAAGGGTGGAACTCGGAGAGGGGTGCCTTCAAAAGGGTTTTGAGTTTTGTTTCGTTTTCACCATCATTAGCTGCCATGGTAACTAATAGCGGTGCAATTCGATCGGATTCCCATTGTCCTTTATCGTTCGATATGTCGTTTACAAAAGGCCTCTCTCTCTTTCTCGCTCAGATCTCAATGACTAACACCCTCGTGTATCGACTGGAAGATGGCAAAAGGGTCGAGAATACCTACATAGGTCATACCAATCGACCCAACTTGATCATAACGTCGACGAATAACAAGCTTTAGTTTGATGCGAACTATGAAACCACCAATTTGTGGCCCAAAAGTTGGATTCTAGATCAACACGAGTGACTATCGACAAAACGCAGTTAATTCACTCATAGGGGTAGGTTATTCCTCAGACCAGGAGCATGGTGAGTCCAATTGATCGACTTCAATCGATTCGGCGTCCAAAGTTTAGTGGAAAATGATACCCAACTCACCTAGGTACCAGAAATCTCAAAGACCCACATCCAAAATGGTTAAATGGATACCCATTTTGACCAATAACCATAAAATATTGCCATTTGGGGCGCTGAAGCAGTTGAAATTTACGCCACACCGAATGTACACGAGGGATTACTTCAGTAATCGTCATATATAATAGAAAAAGTAATCTCAAGACATTTTCGTCAAATGAATTTAGCCTCTGACTTAACGGAGAACGACGTTTGTGTGTACTCACCATCGGCCCCTTCTCAGGAGTTGCCTGTAACGTCTATTGTTGGAAGAGAGACGATGTTGTGATCCGTTGACCGACCGAACACGGCGATAAGAATTGAGATAGCTTTGCTTCCCGTCAGAGATCGATCGTGTTTTTTTTTTTTTTTTTTTTTTTTTTTTTCTTCCCTCGTGCGAGGCTAACGGCAGTAAGCTTTCACTCCAATATTGGTTTAGGACGAGGCCTTCCAAGATGCCTTTCTCGTACGAACATGGGGTTGGTTTTCTTCGTACAATAAACGACGAAACCTACTTGGGAGACAGAATAAGGTGATTCGACTGTCAGTACTTGACTCGATGTTAGCGAAGGATTCGCCGTACATGCTACACGACCACTAAATTTCCATAAGTAGAGCGTCCCGAGGAATACATTCTTATTGATTAGCATATTGGGGTTCAGACAGACATAAAAAATGTCCATGAATTCTAATATTAGAACAAAACGCAGAAAACTCTTCCACAGTCAATTTTTCCTTAGAGCAAAAGAAAAGGGAAAACTGTGAATGTCCTGTCATTCCTAGAAACACTTCACTCCTCCACTCTCCACTCTGCATATGCAAACTCCCCACTCTACAAAAACTTTTCATTCCTAGAATGTGCAAGCGGTATGACTATGTAGAGCAAAATGAATGTTTGCAGAGTTTTTGTGTTCTACTTGGGTTCTATTCCAAGAAACTCTTCACACTCATATGAAGAGTCAATACTGAGTTTCAAATGAAGATTCGTCCATTTTGTTAGTAGAGTAACCAATGACTTTGCCAAATAGTGAATACTCTCAAAATATCATTTAGGAGATAATTTATACTTAAAGTATTATTTCAGATGGATTTTATTGGAAGAGGAGAATAATCCTAAATCTTTTGATTGGTAATTTGGTAATGAGGACATTTTGATGTTGATAATAATAATATATTTTTACAAACAATTTAAAAAAATTTCTTCAGGGACCTGCTTTTGGCATTACTTGGTCTTCAAACTTTTCAGCCCGATCGGAGCAAATTTGGGAGGAAGAGGGTCTAAATGCGTATTTCGAAAAATGGATTTCTTTGGATTGATTTAGAGTGAAAGGTTTCCAGGAACAGGAAGTTCTCCTACTCCTCGTAATTTTCAATGCGAAGAGTCGCAAAGCATGGAGTGAAGAGTTTCTAGGAATAGGCCCCAGGCCTCATTCAAATCGATTCAGCGTACCAAAATCAGGGGAAAATTATACCACACAAGTCTATGTACCAAAAAATATCGAAAATCGAGTTACAAAAATCTCTCCCCCAACATGGGCCGAAAGGTTCGAGAAACGAGCCAAAAAGAGGTCCCTGAGCAACATTAAAATAGGAAATTCTCCACAGCCGGAAAAGGCGTGGACTGACATTTTGGTTTTGGTTTTATACCTCTCGAATAGTAAATTATTCGATATTAATATACTATTTAAGGGATAATGACATACAATTTACATATTAATGGTGTTTTTCCACGAAATATTCAACATTTAACCAATAGGTTGGATTTATGACCAATAGCGGACTTGAGTCAGAAGCGGATACGTTGACAGGCTGGCCAACCAAACAGAGTCGAGAGTATTGAGAGTATTCTGTTGTGGTCAATTGGTAGATTGACCATTACGAGCAACTCACGACATTACATTTGGAGGCTCAACGGTAGATACAATCCTCTCACTAAGTTTTCGCGATGATTGCTCGCTTCATCAGGGCCTATCAGGCATACCAGGGTGGAGTATTCGACTCTATTCCCGCCATTGCAGTTTGCACATTCGATTCGGGTTGATTGATTTTAGTCGAACCTCTCCTTAACTTCTAAAACCGCGAGATCAAACCTTTCGATAATCGAAACAACGATTCGACTCCCCCCACCCCCTTTTCCGACCTACTCCAAGTTTTTCCCCCTTTCCCGGGAAAAGCGAGATAGCGATAGCGCGAAGTGATAAATGGAGTTTCCCGATTGCGTCGCTCTCCTTCACTGCTACGTTCTACCCTCATTTTCTCATCCTTTCCTGGACATTTCCCCTCCTCTTCGCCACTTTCCTCGTATCGATTCTAATTCCTCATTCTCGGGGCCTTTTCGACATTCATCCTCACGACCGTGACGCTTAAATCGTGTTCGTTTCCCCTGCTCGGGGTTGGGTGCTCATCCTTAGAAACTTCTCTCCCTCCCATTGAAATTTATTCACTGGCCCAAAGTGACAGGCTTCAATTGATTAATCCGTAGTAAATCTTCATTGTCCGACCGTGGTGGACAGTTGTAGTGACGAGTTGACTTTGTTAATAAATTTCCTTCCCCACAATCGTCTCGCTTCCTATCACATTTACTCGGATTTGATTCATCTGAGAAGCGTTCCACCCGTACAACTCACACGACATTCCTTGGATGAATGCAAGTTGAATGAATTCACAAGATTCTGACAACACTGATCAAGAAATTAATGTTGAAAAACGAGGAATTTGTCTTCTTCAATCCCTCGGACGAAGGGGCGGAATCAAATTGAGCCTAAAAAACATGAACAAATTCCCTGCAAGAAAAGGAGATGTAACAAATGCCACAAGAACACAAGGTAAAAGTGCTAAGACTGTGGGGTAGGTCTACACATCCATTGTTGGTATGACCACAATAATTCGATTTAAAACGTACATATCTTCCAGAACTCTCCTGTTTTCATTTCTTCAATTACCATTATATTTTCAAATCGAATAAAGAACTTTTTCAGTTAATTTTTGTGGTATTATTCCATTTCTGCAGTAGACCCCTCTTAGTTGCGATATTGCCCAATGCACCCTACAGGGTGCAGCCCTGTAGCCAGCAATTAGCAGCAGCAGAAATAGTATAAAATATGTAAATGCTTCTGTTAAAGACTGAATAACACAAAAATATTTTTTTAAGTCCAAATTTCATCGCCCACAGATGACCGAATTTGGGCTCAAATGTACCGCTTTCTTCGCAAATTATTAATTTTTTTTCACTCCAGTTTTGAAGATAATTCGGTTTGAAAGGATTTTCTTTCATTTTCGAGTGGTCAACCATTTCACGAAACTCAAGGTACGTCTCGGCTTCAAATGACTTGGCCTCAACTGGTGGGCACCTCGAAAAAGGCGACTTAACGCCTCGTCGGACGACATTGCGTGTTTGGTCACGGTCCTTCCAACTATCGGTCTCACTTTTTTCCCTCTCCAACCGGTGCTGGGTAACTCTCATCGGTAATTCGACTACGGGCCGATATTGTGTTTGAGGGTCGCACTTTTTTGTCACCCGATACCGGCCCATGATCCCCGCTATTACCCGGAGCCTAACGAACTGAGTGCCGTGATAAATATGGTTTACGCCCCAACGAGCTTGAATTTCACTTCTCCTCTCATTCCGCGCTAATTTTCCGCCTCTTTGAAATTCTAACTCTGTCGTTTGAATTTGAATATCACTCGTCATGTTATGAGGCTCGGATTTGTGTAGAAAACGCCAAGGAAAACGACTCCATTGTTGGTATGCCTTTCTGTCAGATATTCAGTTTTGAGAGAGAAAAATCGAAGTGAAATGGGTTTTTGAGATTTATGGGTATTTAGGCGTGTGAAGGGCATCATTTTCTACTAAATGTTGAATCGATTGAAATGAGAATAGGACGCTCCACGTTCAGTTTTCCCCATACTCTTGCTCGAAGGAATAATGAATAATTGTATGATAATTTGCAGCGTTCTAAAATTAAATTTCGTCTCAAACAAATTGGAAATTTTTCAAAAAAAAATTGAAAATTTTCAAAAAAAAATTGGAAGTTAAAAAAAAAAAAAAAGAAATTAAAAAAAAAAAAAAACGGAAATTAAAAAAAAAAAAAAAAATTTGAAGGCCATTTGAAGTTATAAATCAGACAAAAAACACCAGTTTGACTCCTCCCTCTATATTTTAAGAGCTCACCTTCAACGAGGAATGTATCATCTGTTATCTCGATTCAATGCCCGTAAGAGATTACGCGTTGGGCCGTAGAATGAAGATATCGTTCTAAACGTTTCAAACTAAAGCGCCTAATCACATACATGAAATCAGAGCTATCCTGCAAATTGAACGACGACCCAGACAGTCAACGTTTGTTGATTAGAACGTGGTACGCTATCAATAACCGGCAACACATTCCATATTGCGTCCAAGTGAGAAGTGATGCTCATGCATAATGAGTCATTCCTATTCATTAAACGGGACAGGTTGTAATCAAGAGGTTCAGAACCTGCACGCGAGTTGAATCCGTTCATTATATTGTAGTTATTTCTTTACTAATTACTCGGGTGGACACCGTCGGTGGGAAGCGGTTAATGACAATGATAATATAATCGACGTCCGAATCGGTCACGATCAGATGTCGAGATTAATCAACTACTTCAATATGGTTCGTGATTCTTGAAGCAACGTTAATCAAACAGTTGAGAGTGAACAATGTAACATGTCACGCTAAAATTGACAACGATCTCATCATCAGTTGATTTTCGGGATCTTTTGAGCCGGAAATCGTTCATAATGCCGGCTAAAAAAATACAGGGGTTCTAAGTTTAATGGAAAATGATACCCCACACGCCTAGATACCAGGAATCTCGAAAACACACATTCGAAATGAGTAATAGATACCTATTTTGACCCATCCAAGAGGGTGCCAATTGTTCTGGGACCCATTTCATGGGATTCAGCGTCCAAAATTTAGTGGAAAATGATACCTCACACGCCTAGATTGCAAAAATCTCAAAAATCCATTTTTTGAAAAACACATTTCGACCCTTATCCCACCCAAATTTGGTCCAATTGGGCTGAAAAGTTTCGAGGACCAACTAGAGCTGGGAACAGACCCCTGACCCAAATTTCAGATTTTTAGACAAATTTCTGGCCGAATCGAAAAAGATTGACTTTTTGCATGAAAACACAGGCTATTTAAGGAATAACCAACCAAAACTGAATGTCAATTTCAAGTATTGTTTTTCAATAGGTGGAGTCTTGGAAATTGCTATTTGGCCGCTTTCAAATAAGTATTGTTAACAAGAGACTTCTGTTGCTCGCCGCCTAATGAATTTGTTTGTCCAAGAGGGTGTTTGTGTATCACGCATGCACATATTTAGCGGTCCAAACGCGAGTCAACTCGCACCGAGAAAAAACTCACGGAATTAGCCAACGCGCTCCACTTAACATAAAAGGGGATCCGCTCAAACGACAAACCTCACGGCAAATTGAAAGGAAGGTCGGTAAATCTCGGACAAATAACTTCACACTGTGAGGAGACTGGCTAATTTCGTCGGATGATCGTTTCCAAGGCGACACTGAGCCGCAATGTGCCAAAGTTTTAACGAGACGCGCGTTTAGTTTTAATGGCGCGGTCTCATCAACGTTGGCCTGCAGAGGAGTCAGATAAGATTTTTTTTGTTTGTTTTTATACCTCGCTCAGTGCCAGTTAATTGCTACAGAATTATTCACGCCGGCGAATAATAATAAAAGCGAAATGAAATTAACATCTTTCCTCGACGATTGTTGTTGATACTAAACCATCAACACGAGAAGAGGGGAAAAACGTGAGAATTTCCTGACTAGACGGACGTGTTAATCCTTTGTCAGGCACTTCTGCGGATCTCAAGTCATAATACGAACTTTGAATTCATCATTACGTCAAGTTCCTTGTGCCAAAGTTCACTCTGTACAAAAATTCAAGTGACGCTCTTCATCTATAATACAAAATCTCGTATTTTATACTTTCCACAGTACTATTCCTCCTCAAATTCATCATCGTTTTTTCAACCATTCACAGACAATTTTATAAATTGTTCAAACACTATTCGAGTATTTCGCTCATTAGAATGTGTAGAATGAGTGGTTCATGATCAAATGATTTTCGTTCGACTCGGTTTTCGGCACTTTTTGAGCACTGGGGTGTCATTTTCCACTAAATTTTGGACTCTGAATCCATTGAGACGGGTTCCACGCCAATCAGCGCTCACCGAAGGTGGGTATGGGTCACGATGGGTACTTACCTACATATGGGAATGGGTCAGGGACACCCCAGACATACATTTTTACTCTTACTTTACTTACTCTGGCTCCAAGGAATAATGAACTATTGTAGAATAATTTGAAGCATTTTAAAAACCAATATTGGTGGAGGGACAGCCGGTAGAAAATGAGCCTCAAAATGGCAACAGATAAAGCGTCTACCGTGCCGGTACTTAACTATCAGTTTTAGGGTAATTATGGTATTACATTTCATTTTATTATTCATTCATTTTCATGAAGAATCTGAAGGGGGAACAAGATTGCATGTGTATTGAGTGTAGTTACGTTTTGTGAATTTTCCAATATTGTTTTCGTTCATGTTCTATCATCATATTATGCTTACGGAGTATCGTTATTTATTCAAATTTGATTGGCTGTATCGGTATATAAGCGATATGGTTGTAGGAAGAGACGCCTCATGTAGAAAATTTAGAAAATCTGCTCTGAATATATGAGTTTTGATATGAGAGCGAGCGGTGATTTGAAAGATGTTGGGCATTATTGAGGGTTTTTTGCCCTTCACCAGATAATTAAAGAAAGGTGTAAAATTCATCCTGTAAAATGAATTTGAGCGTTTCCCCGTTTGTCTGAACCCGATCTTGATGGGAGGGATTTTAGTAAAAATCTTCATTTTCGTCGGTGAAACGTCACGGCGAAAAACTTCCGCGCCAAATGGCGGGTGTTTCCTTGCATGGTGCATTAGAACGTGACGCGGATAAGAATCCTCAGCAATATATTTTCAGTCCTCGCGCGGTACTCGGGCTCTCACTTGGCGCTATAGTTTTCCCTCCTTCACCTTCCCGCAGTTAATTTGGCCTCCAACAGACGGAATAACACAAGGCAACTCTGATTTGTATGCTTCCCGGTTTTCGTTTCGGACCTGGGCTGCCAGGGCGATAACAGAGTGCTCGGCTTTATTGGGCTGGTGTGCACTATTTCCCGCACATGGTGCTCCCTAGCCACTCAGTTCCACACTCGCGCCTCCACGGCATCCCTTAGGGCTCGCTTTTCTCCCCTTTTCCAATAATATACACCTACTTTATTAATCTAATAACCCCCTTCGCAGTTGCAGAGAAATCTCCTTTCCGTCCCCGGCGCAATTACAACTGGTATAACTTCCTCCCTAGACTTTTCGTCGGCCTTGGCAAAAGTGAGGGGAATTTTTGATTAATCACTCGGCTCAGAGCGGCGGTTTAATCTGAGGAGACCCTCCAAGCTATCATGCCAGCATTATGAAACCACTGCCGTAAACAACGCGCCCAAGAAGACCACCATAACCGAAAGTGGCTTTGAAATTTGCAAGTTGGTTAGATCCAAGTCCTCCGATATTCGCTACTCGATCGTAAAACTAAATCAACTAACCTTTCAATAAACACTTGTCTTGTCTCCTCACTTATATGCATTATAAAGATATCGATTTCGTAGAAAAATTATCACTTTGTCACCCATGAATGGCGATCAATCGATTCCGTGTCCGACGTCATACGATAATCACCCCGCGCTTTTTACTCCCATTTTCAATCGCAATGCCTCATAGTGTGTGCCAAACTGACAATATTTGTTGTGTTGTTGGGCCAATTGATTGCCATAGTCAAATTGGCGAAACTAGAGGCAGAATCAAGACTCGACATTTTAGACATTCTTCTTACGTACGGATTAACAGCAGATGGACATTTCGAACATTGAACATTCAAAGTTTTGCCATTGAGAAATGAGTTATTTTTCAAAAAAAAATATTGTTCAGTAGCAAGTTATCTTTAGAAAGCTTTTCACTGTTTTTTGGGTCTAAATGAATAATGGAATAATTTCATGAGTTTCTTTCTATGTGAACAGATTGTGAGTGATAAAATTACCTACCTAGAAGATAAACATTGAAATTTGTTTCTCGTATGCGGTGGGCCTGATTGATGTAGTTCGATTTGTTTAATCGTCATAACAGCTCCTAATTACGATTGGGATCCCAACGATAACCCTATTCAGCGTATATTCATAATAGGAGCCAATTTGGCCCAGTAGAGGGGGGAGTGGTAAGAATGTTCGCGCGAATTTATCGCACCCTCTCGATTACAGGCGATACATGTAGTTCTTGGCTCTCAGGCGATAATATAGTTATTATATGCGTTTGGTTACTATGAAATGAAGACAAGAGAGTCAAAGGTGCGAAATGTGTCAATACAGCAGTTTTTGACGAAAGGTGTACCTACTTCGAAAAATGGATTTCCAAGATTTTTGGCGATCAAGGCGTGTGGGGTATTATTTTCCACTAAATTTTGTACGCTGAATTGATTGGAATGGGTCCGGGACCAGCCACACCCACGTTTCCCCCATGTTGAAGATATGAGTCTCCATGCGCCTGGTGCAAGGAATAACCAACCCCTGTGAAAGACTTTGAAGCGTTATTTTCCTTAAATCTTCAAAGAATTTACCAAAGCGAATTTTTAAAACAACGGTCACGATTTCAATTTGAAACTTCAATTTAGGGAAGTTGTGGTCTTTTTACATTTTTGTGAGGAATGCGGAAAAGTTCTGGATAATAACCGACTAGAAGAAGCTGTTGGGGGCTGTTCTCTACAGAAACGAGCTTCGAATCGATCCCTCGGCTTAGTGACACCTGTTTCGGACACACCCTCTTCATATTAATTTCCTTCGAACGTCCCTGAGTGTAGAATGTTTGTCGATTTGTCATTCAGCGAGTCTGGAATGCTCGCACAACTCTATAGGAACAGGTTCGTTTCCACTTGTTACCTGTATTGAAGTACATACCGCGAAAGAGCGGAGATGGAGATATCCAAGTATTTCAACTGTTGATCGATGCGTATGTAGAACGAGAAGAGCTTAAAAGACGTAAACGGCTGAGAGGCGATACATCAAGGGTGGAGTGCGACCAAGGAGAGCAGCGAGAAGGAAGGGCTTACAGAAACTTCTCACCAAAGTTGTAATTTCCGTGAAGCTCATCGGAGGCTTTAGCGTACCCCAAGGAGACCTTAATTCCGCCTACTTCAATGGATCAATTAACGCGGAGAAAACCCACCCTTCGAGGCGGTACATCTCGTTCTCAAGACGTTCCGAACAACGGTGGGAGGGGCTGCCAAAAGTGCGTTCTCCGTGACGGCAAGGTCACGAAGGGATTTGGGGTCCAAAACTTTGTCGAGTTCATTAACAACGAGGGTGGTGGGATAAATTTGGAGCATCAAAGGAGAAACCGTGTCTGGAGATTGAGAACTCGTTGGAGCAGGAATGTTTACAGATGTACGTACGGTGCTGGTGGATTGGCTTTGAGTGAATGCCGTGTCCACAATCAATCCCTCGGGCAAGGCATTGGTTCTGCCACGCCAGTGTCAGCAGGGAAGCCATGTAGTCGGGCCATCAAACGACCAGGAAATGAACCATAATTAGCAAAATAGCTTCAGTACAATCCGGCGCATGCGCACGAACTTAGAATGGAGTAGATGTAGCTACAGGCAGCCAGGCGAGTGCGCTACTACTCCAGATCGTGGGTCGTTATGAGTTGAGACGACTGTTCGCCATTGACAGTTCATCCACCGTTGTGGGAGAGCGTAATCATTCTAACGTTAATCCTTGAATAAGGACGAGACTACGTTAATTTCCCTCTAATGACACAGGGAAAGAAACCCAAGGATGCTCGTTTTGATGTGAAGCCTGCGAGCAGATTTCACGATAAAGTTTCCGTTTGAGCGGGCTCAGATTAAGGTGGCTGATGCAAGACAGAACAGGCAGAGGGCGTCCAGAATTGTGCGATACGACAAACATTCATTCATTCACAAGATAAATTATCCCGACGTGGCCAGAGCTACGAAAGTACGCGGACTGACGGCACCAGTCACGAACTGATCTTCCCAAAGGCTGACAACATCCATTATTACATTAACCACAATTAGTTTTTTTGCTATCATCGCGCTAATAGAAGCACATATTGACTTCGCCATCGTCCGGGATTTTGACAATAGTGAAACATTCTGAAAAGGTGTTTTAATTAAATCAAAAGCGAAGGTTCGTTGAGTTGAAGCCGTCACCTTTCAAGTTCTCCGTAGCATCTGACACAACTTTCGTAACACGCGTCACGAAGATTAAACTGAAGGAGTAATTTACAGAGAAATACGATCGTGGGAGAGTTATTTTGGACGAGTTTGTCACCGATACAATGCTTAGGCTAGTCATACAATTAGCGACAGAGTACTTTTGGATTATTTTTATTATTATTAATGAATTCTTCCTAAGGAAGTGATTTTGATTTCATTTGTGGGTCTTCATGCAGTCTTATAATGAATTTTATTCGATTTGGTATGTTCTTTGTGTTCGTTAGTTGAAATAGACTCATTATCGTTCGTAGCATGAAATATTTCCTGCTGCTCTGAATCATCCGGAACCTTGTAGTTGGGTTGTGATCTTTGAAAGACTCTAGAAATCTTCGTGTGGGAAACTGAATGATTTGGTAACTGGAGGACGAGATTGTGGCGAGCAGAAGAATGGAGGGGGCCACATGTTTTGTTCGAAGCGGAGTAGGGCGATAAAGAGTCGAGTTTCAACTCGGTATTTTCGCAGGTTGAAACCACATGGCAGAAAAGAGTCCCATCTGGCCGATTCGCCTGCCATCCATTCAACCAAATATAACGGCGACGGAATCATATGCGGCCCTCGCGCAGTTTAATCCCGGAGTCGGCTCCCCTCTTTTTCGAAGCTTTCCGAAGAGGAAGTAGGAAACGATTTGGGCGATGAAGAAACGAAAAGAACACTGGTGCTGGTGTCTGTCGGTGTCCTGAACGAAAGGAGATGACCGAATCCGGGCTCCCTCGGGACGGCAAAGGGGTGCGCACTGTTTGTCCCCGACAATATGTCAACTGTTCCCTACATAATAAGATTTGCTCCGACACATGCTCCAAGGGATTGATTAATCGGAGTAATTACAACCAGCTGAGGCACCCATTCCCTTTCAAGACTAATTGTTGTCCGAATAGAAATGAGATTTGGTGGAAATAACCCTGGGGTAACTGGAGGTGGCGGTGGAGTAGGGAGCTCTGTTATTGCACTGGGGTTACTGTAGAAGCGTGCTGGAGGGAGAGGGGGAAAGCTTCCCTTTTCTAATTGTCATGGCAAAAGCAATCCCCGGCTTTTCTCATCCGACAAACACCGACAGGGTGCACGAGGGTTCCGATTATTTTGTAAATATTTATAAGAAAAATACTCTTAACGGCCCTAAACTGTTCATGTCGACCGCCGAGGGCCAATGAAGAGGAATCCAACAAGAATCAAGGGACGCTAATATCATCTATTTGCTCTTGGACGCCTCATCATGAAAATGTTCAACAGTTACAATTTAGTTACAACAGCTAGGTTCACCCCACAAGAAGCCATTCTTCCATGTAAAATGGATTCCTCCTTTGGAACTATATTTATGCTCATAGTCGAAGAAATCTATAACAACCTGAACCGGAAAATGCTACAAATAAATACGCTGCAAAATCATTCACACGGGTTTGTTATTCCTCGGACCAGGCGCATGTAGACTCATTTCTTCAACATGGGGGAAATGGGGGAAGCAGTGGGTGTGGTGGGTCCCGGACCCATTTCAATCGATTCAGCGTCCAAAATGTAGTGGAAAATGATACCCAACACGGCTAAATTGCCAAAAATCTCGAAAATCCATTTTTCGAAAAACACATTTTGACCACTACCCGGCTCAAACTTGGTCCGATCAGGCTGGAAAGTTTCGAGGACCAAAAAGCGGGGAACATACCCCTGACCCAAATTTCAGATTTGTAGAAAATTTTCTACTAACGGTGTGGACGGTGGACGGCGTACAGCGGACGGACATTGGACTTTTTTGATCTAGCCACCTTGAAACGTCCAGAAACAAATTTTGGGTTGACCATTTGATTGAAAACATAAATTGGTTTCTTGAACTATCGAACCTTCGTTACCCAATAATGTCCCTAATTCATGATTTCATGTGGGGTATCGTCTTGGCACAAAAAAGACGAAAAATACGAACTGATATCAGTCGTGAAGAGGTAGTAGACAAAAGCTAAATTTCATATTGGACGAGTTGTGCACAGCCCCTTGATTACAAGTATCGTCTTAATAGTGAGATAGCTTCTCTATGATTGAAACTTCATACGAGGTTGGATTCATGCGAGAAAATTAGGCATAATCATAAAACGTTCAAAGAGAACTAAAAACGTTCTTTTTCAGAAGGGGTTGAAATAATTCGGTGTCTTGTTTCTGATTTTGGACAGAAATTTGAAATAAAATTGATTCTAAAATTGTGCATTGCGTCCACATATACGTCCGGTGGTCTCAAAGTTGAAACATTCTTGTCAGCACTTTTACGTTTGAAATGTATTATAAAATCCGGGAAAATCGACGAATAAATAACTGAGGAATCATGTACTCACCAATTGTTCACTTGGAGTATGGTGAGACCAGTATCTTGGGCTAATTGTTTCTTCTGATCCTCAGAAGGGTAGGGGTGCTGCAACAGAAGACAAAATCAAATTAGCGACTGCATTATATCACATGTTCGAAGGAATTAATTGATACATGAATGAAGGGCGCAATGTCACGTGGAATTTTATTTAACGAGGAAGAAATGATCAAAAAATGTATTCATGTGGTCTAAGAAGGAGGATTTAAGTAGGAGGTATATCAGGGGACCAAGGTGCGAGCCCTGAGGAACACCGAAGGGACCTCAAACATGAAGGAGCTAATGCGGGTTTCGATATATCGATAATCGAAAGGGTCAATAAGACTACGTCTTCTATTGGGACCGCTAAGCTTCATATTTATATAAATCATATCTTTCGTCGATGATACACCTTAGTTATAATCCTAACTATAGAACTAACGTTATGGAAGTCTACAAAGGCAGATTTGTTAGGGAAAACTAGGAGCAAGCTGATTTCAAACACTTGTATAACAGTTGCGTGCCAATTCATGGTCCGCAATGGCTCATCCCCAGGAGGATGCCGTGTTGAAGCTAAACTGTTAAAATATGCGCTCTATTATACCACGACAGGGAGAAATATACGAATACATTTACGGCAGTATTTTAATAAATAAAATGACACGAATTGAATAAAAAGAAGTGAAATAAAGCTGTGTTAAAGCCAGAAATTCACTCGGAGCGATGTAATTTTGTACGAGAATCGAGTTGATTTTATCGAGTTGGGTTCAACCATGTAGTTAGGTGTATCATTGAATCCCGTGTAGGTAGAACGTCTGAACAGGTCATCACAGGCTACCCGGAGGCACAATTGCTCTGAAGTTCCCCTGAGGCGTCGATTCCCAGCGTCAAAATGGTTAACCGGAGAGAACTGGGTGTTCATTATCATTCAAATCACCTACTTAAAGACTCTAGTTGGTTCAGAGTAAAAATGGAAGTACTGAACGTCGAGAGCGAAACATCAAAAAGGGGACTGCGGTTAGTTTGAATTCAATTAGGAAGGAAGGCGAAAGTTTATCTTACATAATTTTAAGAAGAGATAATGATTTGAAGTTCCCACACCCTCAATTTTGACGCTCTTTGCTGAAAAAAATGCTCCCTTCTCCCTTTTCGTTTCAGTTAAGATGTTTATCCCCTCCCCTTCCGCGACAAGACGTTTCCTCGCTTCCCGTCTTCCGAATTTAAACTTGCCGCATAATGAGATGGGCCAGACCCCTTGAGAGAAAACACATAATTTCGCGATGTAACTCTACGTTTCACCCCAGGCAGCGCCTCCCTCATTATGGGACGTTGAGCTTTTTAATTGGTCGTGTTCAACGCTCGGTTTGGCCGTTTTACAGCTTCCGAGAATTTTTTTTTTTTTTTTTTTTTTAATGAAATTTCCTGTAATGAAATGCGGTAAAAAAAATTAAGCTGAGATTTTGAAATGGCCGAGTCAATACGTGTTCTTCACAAGAAAGGGTGTTTTGAGTGGGTTTTGTGGGATACAAATGGGTTTTCATAACCCTAAAAAACATGTAATGTGAAAGTAAATTTATTTTAGGGGAGCTTTAACATGTTCAATGTTTGAAAATACGCGTTGACAGTGACGTCACATCGCCACGAAATTTCAAATCTGTAGAAAGCGTTAGGCTAACAGCCTCTGACTGTTCATACCAAAAATCATTCTCTCCGATTCGGCCCAAAAAAAATTTTTTTTTTTTGACGTTTCAAGGTGTTAGGATCAAAATTCGCAAATTTCTCTTTGGTAGTAGAAAATTTTCTAAAAATCTGACATTTTGGTCAGGGACCCGCTTCTGGCTCTAGTTGGTCCTCGAAACTTTTCAACCCGATCAAACCAAATTTGGGTGGGGTAGGGGTCAAAATGTGTATTTCGAAAAATGGATTTTTGGAGATTTTTTGCAATCTAGGTGTGTGGGGCATAATTTTCCACTAAATTCTGGACGCTGAATCCAATGAAAAGGTGGAAGAGGTTATGGGTCAAAATGAGTATCTATTACCCACTTTGAATATGTATTTTCGAGATTTCTGGTATCTAGGCGTGTGGGGTATGATTTTCCACTAACTTTTGGACGATGAATCCAATGAGACGGGTCTCAGAACGATTGGTGCCCTCTGGTGGGGGCTATGGGTTAAAATGGGTGCCTCTCTACCCATTTAGAATGTGTGTGTTTTATCAGGCTGGCCAAGTAGGCCTTTTCCGCGTAAAAGATTAATCAATAGAATAATATAATTTTTTGTTCGTACAAATCCGCGTCAAAATGTGTTAACCACGCTTGAGTTTGTTGGGAACTCATACATGGGAGGATTTCCGTCCAGTTTGAACACGCTTGTACTCGACAAGACGAAAACAATGTTCTCAGCGTGTCTATCCGACCCAAGCAACTCACAAAACCGATTAATTAAAAAAGACCAATTAAAGTTTCACCGCTTACAAACTCAATAACCCTGGAATGGGCGTGACTTCCTAAATTGAATATTGGCAGAAAAAAAACCCTCCGGGGGTTGATTGACGGTGGAGAAGGCAGATGGGATTCAGGGAACACCTGCCGTTCGACCATCACCGCGAACACTTCTAGAAAAATTTCTCAACCCCCGTTTCCTAGACAAACATCAATGTAACGACTCTTTCATGTTAACTATCAGATTCTCGAGGCGATAATGTCCTTGTCTATTACGAACTCGGGTTTTTTCGACTCTCGTGTGAGCGCCGACTAAGGTAGGTCGCGACCAGAGCGTAAAAACTTGCATCAAGACGAATGGGCAATAAAAACTTCGAGCAACATCTGTCACAGGGCACTCAATACGCCTACCCCGCAATCGTGACGTTATTATCTCAGGGCGAATGCAGTTTGGTGTGCAGGGAGGTCGAAAAAAGTCACGTCCGAGTGAAATTTGTACAATTAATTCACCAATAAAAATCATAAAAATCCAAAACATCTAAATCTCGAAGGTTTTAAGAGACAACGGGCCTTTTGGTGTATTTATTTCCTACTCGGCACCTCTTTCCGGCTCAAGTTGGTGCTCAAAACGTGTCATTTCGACCGGCCGACATTTTGGGAAATTAGGGTTGAAAATGGTGTTTTTTGAAACTCGTTTTCCGGGGTGTAGAGATTTTCGAGATTTCTTGGCGATATGGGCGTCTGGGGTAACCACATTTCCTCTAAATTTTGAACGCTGAATCCACTGAGGCGGGTCTCGAGACGTTTGGTGCCCACTGAAAAAGGTTATGGGTCAAAATGGGTATTTATCTACCCATTTCGAAAGTGGGTTTTCGTTATTTCTGGTACATAGGCGTGTGAGGTATCATTTTCCACTAAATTTTACTACGCTGAATCGATTTCCTCACTGTTTCCCCATACTGAAGCCGCAATTTGCAGCATTTCAAATGATCGAATCATTGGTCATAATGGGCATTTCTATTATAGATTTTTTTGAATATTGCGGGGGAGGTCCCTACTTGCTGGAAATGCAGAATGCGATGGGGATGTAGCCTCCAAAAGATTTTCCTGCCACTCATTGAATTGGTAGTTTTGACGAAACACAACTGACCGTTCCTGCATTACAATGCACGACTGAGCTGAAATGTGAAATCACCAGAGAACGAGTAAGTTGCAACCAGACGCGAAACACTAGAAACCGTAAGATGAGGCTGCTTCTTGAGGGAGCGTCATCGGTCAGGACAAAAATTTAGAACTTTCCACACACTCTCGTCCCATCAAATTGAACAAAATAGAAGAATCGTTTTAATTTACTTCTCTCGAGAGCTCCGACCGTTTTTCGAAAAAGGGGATGTTGAAGCGCAGAGACGGAGTGCTATTAGAAAATGAGTATAGGTTTCGTGACTGGAGAGCTGTCTGGGGTAAATCTTCGTCCAAACGAGCTTCTGAGGTGAGCCGAGCACGCTAGACGAAAGGCAAACAAAATGCGAGCGACCCCCGAATCGGCTTTTTACTGTTACCGTACGCGTGTTTTCGAAAGAGAAACCCCGGTTTTAGATTCACTTCGTGGTTGCGCCTCGTAGCAATTAATGTTGGCTGATGAGATACACGAAAGTGAACACGATGAGCAATTAGCTCCAATTTTCCGAGTTGCTCTTTTAATGGGAATTGAGATTGTTATTTGGTCGAATCGCCCCCGACTTGGCACTCGAGCCAGAACGAACGACTTACAACCACACGAGTACGCTCCAACAACGTTATTTCGGTTTCCAGCGGTTGTCCACGCCACGGTGGTGTCGAGGCCTTTTTGGCACGTGAACACCCTTTGGGTCTTCAGGGCATTCGATCCGCTACTTCAGCGTTTCCATGTATGCCGAGAGATGTACATACGGCTCAATTTCCCCCAAAAGTACGCAAAAAGCACCCCTCTTCCATTTAATTCGTTAATTTAAGAAATCACAATAAAACAGCTGTCGTTTGTCGATAAATAACATTACAATGAATCCTAAAAAACAGTTGGCCACTCGGCAAAGGCCGGAAAATATACGCAGAAAATAAGTAATGATTAATAGCATAACCCGAGTAACTGATTGATAAAAATCAACAAAGTGGCTATAAGGCAAGAAGAAAGCTTAATAATTTAATAAGAAGGTTAAGACGCCATCAGGGTAAGCTAATGTTTCCTTAGTTGGGGGATGAGAACTAGAATTAGTCCCGAAGGGGGACCGAGTAGCCAGCTCGAGGAAGGGAGCAACAATTTGCAATTTTCTTCTGAGTAGAGGGAGGGACTTGTTTAGGGTACTGGTGTTCCCAGGGGCTGCATATACAGCCACCAAATTGTTTGTAACGTTGGCGGGACAGGGCCCAATGCCTTCCCTTTCTCTTCCAGACCCCTTCAAACTCGTTTCCTTTATATTCTTCAGACCGCAATTCTCAGTTTTCCCTTCCTTTTTACCCTCTTTCTTACGGGGCTGTTTCGTTGAAGGTGGCGAGCGGGGGAAAGTCTTTCCAGGGTCGAAAAAACCACGGGCTATAGGAAAATCTGAGGCAGTCGAATGGCGAAGGAAATATGTCGAATTCAGAGCCATGAATGTGTGTATGGGAAATGTGATGTGGTGCTCTTCGAAACTCGTACTTATTCGCATCTTGTTATTTGTCAAAATGGTTACCATAATGAGCAGCTACACCACTTGACGAGCTTCAGCATTGCCTTATCTGATCCAATGGTTGAATTTGATGTAATCGTGACGGTTAAAATGATTATTCCAACTGCAGGGGAGTTCTAAGATGGCAATCTTTGCTCAGAATCTGTCGATCAGAGGGTGTGTACGTAGTATTATAAAGATGTCCTGCCTTTCTACCTGGAGAAGGAGGAGCAGTCCATCTAAAGCCGCCTCAGAACGCCTTAGCGTGGTCATCTGACGCCAATATGTCTTTCAGAGCGGTCCTCACAATGATTTTGCTTTTGTCTTCAAGACTGATGATGAGCAACTACTACATCTCTCATCTTCATACATCGTCTGGCTAGCCTGAAGCCAATATGGCAAAAAATAAAAGCCCCACTGTGGCTAACGAACCTTCATCTACACGTCTGAGATGGCCACAGCAAGAGTTTCTGGTTCATTCAGCAAAATTGTCGCCTCAGTTCATGTTGGAGCTTTTAAAGGCCCCGTCCAAAATAAACTTCGTTCCTATGCACTGAGCACAACAAGGAATCCCACACTCATAGTTACACCACCTATTCACGAAACATTATGGAATCAAAAGATGTAAGTTTCTCAGACCGTCTCAATTTGAGAGAGGCAGCTCGTAATAGGAATATGGCGAATATATTGGAGAACGGGGTTCAGAGCTCAAGTAAGATTGTCTTCGGACGCAGCTAAAAGGGGACTTGCGAGCCAAAGCCGCGGCATTCGAGAACGTGAACAAAATAGTTGGTTTGGAAAAAGTGTTGGGGTGAGATGGAATGACAATGTAAAACGCGCAGTCAGCCAGCCAGCAGACGCTTCCCAAAGGGCCCCGACCCCCGAGAGAAAGAAAATACTGCGAACAGAAACAGAATTACTCCGAATAAGAACTCGCGGTCACCACGGGCAAGCCAAGGACGCGACAAAAGTTTTTTGTTCCACCTAACGATTCAGAACAGAAATCAAGATCGATTCACAACACGAACGGGCCCCGACGGTTGGGGAACAAAAACACGGAAACAATGAGGGATGAGGACGTCAGGCATCCAGCTCCAGCGCTTGGAGGAGCAGAACCGGGCAGGACATGATTGAGCCGTCCCAAGTAACGAGTTTTTTCGCCGAAAAACTCCCGGAGAACGAGGACGGTCAACGGCGACCGTTAACGATTTCTACGCTCGAACAATGTTACGTGTCATTAAATCGACAAGGGACAGACGAGGTGGATGGGAAAAGATGATACTCCCCAGGATCACCGTTTCGACCAGTGGTTAATTCGTCAAGGTGGACACCCGTCACGGACTCTTCCTTGGACGAAATCCCCTCGAGAGGAGGAGGCTAGGTGCTGTTGGCTGGGACTCTAATGGATGCCCCAGTTTCTTTGCAGACGGGTTTTCTTCACTGTGGGACGGCTCTGTGTCCGAGGGGGAGGCTCTGTCCAGGACGACGAGGCAGTTAGTTACAAAATGTCTGGATCAAACGTTGCATGTTCTTCCACAATGGCAAATTATTCTTGGAGCAAGAGTACGGAAAAAAAGAGTGTGTGTCCAAGACTCATTCCAATCTAAATGTAATTTATCTATTCATTTATAAGTGGTTGGTGGAATGTCCGTCCATCGTTCACTCCAATTTAGGTACATAATAGAACATTTTCCAAGACTCTGAGTCCTTTAGGCTTCACACTCTTGCCCAAAGGAGGACCTTGAAACTTTTCCGTCCAATCGGCCTAAATTTGAAGAGAGTATGGGCAAAAAAATGTTTTTTGAAACACGATTTTCGCATATTTTCGGGAGCTAGACAAGTGGGGTACTATTTTCCACTGAATTTTGATAGGAATGAGTCCTTTAGGCTTCACACTCTTGTTCAAAGGAGGTCCATGAATCTTTTCCGTTCAATAGGCCCAAATTCAAAGAGAGTGTGTGCACAAATATGTTTTTTGAAACGGGATTTTCGAGAACTAGACGAGCGAGGTACCATATTCCACTGAATTTAGGACGATAATTCGATAGGAATGAGCCGTTTAGGCTTCACACTCTTGGCCAAAGGAGGTCCTTGAAACTTTTCCGTCCAATCGACCTAAATTTGAAGAGAGTATGGGTAAAAATATGTCTGTTGAAACAAGATTTTCGGGAACTGGACTAGTGGGGTACCATTTTCCACTAAATTTTGGACAATATTTTGGTGGGAATGACTCCTTTAGGAATAACATTCTTGCTCAAACGAGTATTCAATAAATGTAATGGTTACACATGTGTGTGTTTTTAATGAAGCTTCCGTGTTGTAGCCTTTGCCCATAATGAGAAAATATCCGTGGAGAATCCTTTTTGCTTTAAAATGAGAAGTTGATCGAATAATCTAGTAGTAAAGTGCAGACCCGCAGCCTAAAAGTCGTCTGGAGAAGACGACTGGTTCAAAGCGGTACCCAGCAGGACTAGCCCAACGTCAGAACATTCAAAACACCCCTAATCTCCTCCGTGTATGCGCTAAAGTAACAGGCAAACGAAGCCACGAAGTCCCTTCAGGGAGGATTTTCGTACCCAGCGCCCTTCCTGTTCTACTTCATCCAAGATAAAACAACAAAGAAACGAGAGAAGGTAATAAAACTTTGAAATGAGGTTGTCACTCGCATCAAACGTTCTTTATTGGCTATCCCAGAGTTATAAATAAATAAAATCAACGTCAAGTCGAGTCGAGAAAAGTCGACAGAAACTACAAAGAGAAGCGAAGCCGGTCTTACACGTAAGGTATTTCTATTACATTACTTAGAGTTCCCTTTTTCCTCCTTCAAACCGCGGAAATCTCGCTCGCTTTGAAAATCCCAAACTATAAACGGAATACGTATTAGGTATCAGGGACGAGGCTTTGGAAGTGTTATTGCATGTGTAAAGGAAAGAACGGCGCGAGGGTTAACCGATTGAATCCTCGCTGTTCCCTCGAGTGTGATCTGGCCGGGTAAGAAAAGTGATGAAACAATCATTTCCCTATACGTCGTTCCGCAATCCCTCTTTTCCTCCTTTTTTATATTTGTTTTTTTATTAACAAGCTCCTGGAACGCATTTTCTTTCACGCCCCACGAGGGTAAAAACACATTCTCGATTTTACGTTAGGGCGCCGTAATTCGAGACGCTTCGGTCGTCCCTATTTTCCTCGCGATCACCGTTGGATTTCGGGAGGGGATGATGTTTATTCAACCTTGAATATTGAGAGTATGGCGGTAAGGGAATGCGCGGGTTATCTATCGTCGCATCTCGTAAAAATGTAAACGCGAGCCTTTTAGTTTGCTCGGTCGTTGACGTCATTTAGTGCGAACGTGGAGTTATTCAACTTTTAAACATTTGTAAACTTAGCGATTTACTTAGATGGATTAGATGGAGACAAAATAGGAAAAGACGGAATTTTCCCCTAGGAAAGGCTGTCAAAAATCTGCCAGGAGTGGAAGTTAACGAATAAAACCGATTTTACCATATTTCGTTAAAATAGCTCAAAGTCATTTCAATTATGAATTAACCATTTAATGCTACGTCATTATTTGTCATGTTCTAAGTGGCTACATCGGTAGAATTCCGTAGAAATTCAAGTACTATTTCCCAACAAAATTTCTCTTAGATTTTTGGTTGGTTATTCCATGATTAATGTTTTCATGCAAAAGGTCAACCTCTTCGATTGGGTCCAAAACCTTTTTCTGGACGTTTCAAAGTGTTTAGATCAAAATTAATTTTTCGTAGTGGAAAATTTTCTAAAAATCTGAAGGGGTCTGGGTCTGTTCCCGGCTCTAGTTGGTCGTCGAAACTTTTCAGCTCGATCGGACCAAATTTGGGCGGGTCAAAATGGATTTTCGAGATTTTTGGCGATCTAGACGTTTGGGGTATTATTTCCCACTAAATTTCGGACGCTGAATCCAATGAAATGGGTCCCAAAACGATTGGAGCCCACTGGAAGAGGTTATGGGCCAAAATGGGTATCCATTTATTTATTTCGAATGTGAGTTTTCGAGATTTTTGGCGATCTAGGCGTGTGGGGTAACATTTTTTAGAGGTTACAACTTAGTAGTTACATCATTTTTAAGAATTAATCCAGAATTTATACCCTCAGTTTATCAAAACTTCCATAATTAATAACAAAATACAAATTTTATTAACGTTGGAAAAGACGTCAAATCTATGTTTGAAACCCCCAAAATGGAAGCGGGGTATGGTTGAAAATATGGATTTCAGGAGGTTTTGTGTGCAATGCGTGTTGACCCTTTCTTGACTGATTCCACCAAATCGCTTTATTATAGGCAAATTAGGATATATTATTAGGAGATATTAGGAAAATTAGGAGCATAATTAAGGAGAATCAACCCCTAAACTCGAACGAGAGGTAAACAAGGGTGGAGATCCTGTCAACTGGGAGAGGAGGTAATGATGGCCAAATCAGCTAGATTCGAAGGTCCATAGAGCCGTGAAGTGAACTCGTTCAGCCCATAAATATGAGTTCTAGATTGTGGAAAATGTTATCACGCTCTTAAGAGAGTACTCATCGAAAAGAAACCGACTGGGAAAGTATAGTTTCTTGTCAACAACTCAAACTTTATGTCGCCACTACGCCAGCCAAATAAAACGTGAACTAATGGTTGAGTGAGTTTCAAACTGCCGTCAAGAGTCTCAAGTGTCAAGGGTTCGAATGAAAAAGAATAAAAAAAAAGACAACAAATATCGAGAGGAGGTCAAAAACTGTGATCTTAAGACCCTTCGGTCTCATAATTCATCGCTCTAGATGTCAACTTGGGATTTTTTCCTTATTCTATCAATAGAAACGACATTTTTACAACGTAAGTGAACCCAACATGGAGAAATAATCACATTTCTGAGAAAAATCTCTTAATATGCGTAATTTCGGGACAGAAAGATGCTCAAGTAACAAACAAATCTCTTCAGACGAACCATCAACGTCAGCCTCATTATTGATAAATTTACGGAGACCAGAAATGATCAGTTTGGGTGCCGTTAATCTTTCATAGACCTCATGTGTCACGGGTGAATTGAGTGGAAAATAATAACAATTTGTTGGAAGCGGCCGACTTCAAAGAGGTTCTCTTGACAGTTGTTATCTGCCATTTTGAAACATGATACGAGTAATAGCCACGCCGATAATGAGATCATTTTTCATTCAGCGATCGTCCCACCGAACCGTAACTGCTCCTTCTGAACCTCTTGACCTCCTTCGAACATGCGCAATATTCAAAACGTTCGACGATATTGGACAATATAAAATCAAATTCACCCGCACATACGGATTTCATAGGAAATAACACGCTGAGAGGAAAAGAACGCAAAAACTGTCGTCAGAGAAATGTTCTATTTCACGCAATAAATCATTTTCATGGCGAAATATAGAATCCGGGCGGTATCACAATCCCATTTAAAAACTGTTGAAATAGTAAACTGCCCATCAATTTATCATTCGACTTTCTAAATTTATTATTTTATTTTTAAGGAATTTCAGTTTCCAAAAAGCGAAATTGGCTCCTTGCTTGAAGTATCAGGACCTCTTTTTATCGCCTCAGCGACCATTTAATTTGCCAAATTGACAATCCAAACGCATATTAATCCACGACTATCGCCAGGACGACATTCAGCAACTCCTGGGACATCGCTTTAGTAGTAATCGCGTTCTCGAGTAGCCACTTTGGGGCTTTGGACCCGTCCCCACTCGGAGTTCCGAGCTCGGCCAACAATAATACGTACAAGTGTAGTTAATGTGACGCAGAGAGGAAAAATATATATTCCGTCGCCGTTTAGTTTTCCGTCAGAAGTCACGCTCCGCAGTTCTGGCCGTGCTCCAATATTTGAACTCTGGGGGAAAAAGAAAACCCTTAGCAAGCGAGGCCCCTTCTAGACCGCCACTAGCTAGTCCGAAATGTGAGGAAAAATAATAGAAAACGCTGCGAATTATTCATTCACACGGGTTGGTTATTCCTTGGACCAGGCGTATGGAGACTCATTCGAATCGATTCAGCGTCCAAAATTTAGTGGAAAATGATACCCCACACGCCTAGGTACCAGAATCTCGAAAACACCATATCGATAGCTTACTTGTAAAAACCTTGTAAGTCTGAATTTTCATTGGATTTTG
>CM034007.1:13218126-13251116 GCA_019603395.1 Cyrtorhinus lividipennis
ACCCCGACGTGATTAAATCACAAATCTCACCGCAGAAGGAGCCAGTAAGCGACAGCCGGTTGCTTTAACGTGTTTATATCATGTGAGGATTCACGTCATATGTTGACGCGAACCTTTGCACCATTTCTAAGAGAAGAGCCAGGCAGAGGGACTACTTGGATTGATGTATAATAAATAGGACTGCGATATGGTGTCTGTGTATGATGTGAGTGAACGATCCCAGAAACGTGCGTACAGGATACATATTCGAAAAGGCATGCCCAACACCTCGTATATTGAGCCTCTTTTTTTTTCCTTTTCAGTTATTTAGTAGTGTTGCGTAGGTTACCACATCTCCTCCTGTCTTGGTTAGATATATGGTTTACCCATTAGGTGCTACTTAAACACGCTTCACGCCTTCTAAGTTGTACCTCAACGTTTGTATAATTCATACAACCCGGAGTTGACATAGGGAAGGTGCCAGGGAGGGGCGGGGTAAGGGAAGTGTTTCACAGTTCTCGGCATCTCAGTTAATGGCCACAGACAAAGTATTTGTTCTTTGCCTCGCTAATTTATTGTAGGCCCGGGTCCCAGCGAGGTGGAAGATTTACAGCACGCTCTCCTCCCCGCCATCATCCCAACTTCCAAGAGTATTCATAATAATCTTTCATTATTTCTTTCTTTTCGGGCCTCTTGAGGCATCACAGGTGGTTTCGTCGCCCACACGGTTGACTATGGCTCTAAACGTTCATTCATGTTTCGTGCGACGTCATCGGGTGATTCGGGATCAGGCTAAACGTGACGCATCGCAGGGCTTCGTGGCACCTGTCAGGCATGGCGATGGTAGATTAGGAAGCATGCTGAGAACTCGGAACACGGACGAATATGCCCCAAAGAATATAAACCACTTAAAAGACGAGCGAAGGAGGAAAATCGTCCGCACTCGAACTCCAAAATACAATACGCAAAACGAGCATCGCCCCAAAATCTTAAATTCCACACGGACGCTGAGTTGAACAAAGGGGATGTGACGGATCTAAAGAGAGCGCGATATAAAACAAAGATGCGAAATAAGAAAAAAACAACCATGTCCCGTCCAGGCTGGTATGAGAAGAGAAGGAAGGTCTCGTCAAGGTTATGGAAGAAGCAAGAAGCTGCCTTCGGCCATAAGAGGGGGAGTCCTGGTTTCCACCGCCTCTTGAGCGTTGCACAATCCTTCCAAATCATCTGAATAACAAAGCGACTAATAATCCTACCGAATTCCCGGACATCTGCCAGGACTTGGGAATGAATTTCGGAATTCAACTCATGTCTCGTCTCTTCAGTCGGATTCCGTCAGTAGGTCTTCCTTTAAAAAGATGAAAATAAATCCAGTCAAGTATAAAACGAACGACTCCATAATTTAAACAAAAGTGAACGTTGACTCTCAACTTCAAAGCAACTCAACGATAAGAAGAAGGGAAATAATTAACTAATTCTTCGTCAGTTCTTTCTCCTACACAACGAATTACCACTAAGAGAACGTCAGTTGTCAGTCTTTTTCACGACATGAGTCACGTGGGTATAATTAAAAATACATCGTCGAATAAACTCACCATTTAGCTAGCTGACACCTCACTGCCCTTCTTATTTTGACTCTAATTGAATATAAAGGTATTGACGGCGGTGAAAGTTCTCCATCGTTATTTTCCCCATTTCTAAACTGAATAAAAAACGTCAGTAGATGCAACAATAACATTTTTGAGTTAAAATAGTACCCCTATAAATGAAAAAGGGAAACATTTTATTTTAGATGCAAGTATTTACGATGAAGATTCAATAAACTAACCTGATTTTGTCTACGTATGTATTAATCATTTTTAGATTTGTTTAAAATCGTTTATACAATTTTTATTACATCATTTTACATATATTATTCACAAAAGAGAAAATACATTTTCCGATTTAATATCAGGCTTTTTCAACTGAGGTCTGGCCTAATGGTTTAACCCTCCAAATGGTGAATTGTTTGTTTGAAGGCTTATTTCTTTTAATAAAAACGCCCCAATCGTATACATACGGAAACATCAGGAGTGCCGTCAACAACAGCTCAAAAACGTTGTGGGCGTTACGTGACGAGGTGGTTAGGTTCACAGTAGTTGTACAGTGTTGATGATTGCTAATAAAGATGAAGGAGGGACGCACAAAGCAGGTTTTGTAGGGGACCATTACCTTAGTAGTGGGTCATTTTCCACCGAGGAAGCTGTAATTTGGAGTAGTGGGGACTCCGCTTCACTGATATGATTTACTCGGCCTTCCCTTTCGGAGCCCATTTCTCATCTACGTTTTTTTTTTTTTTTCCTTCTTTTTTGAATAACAAGTTCATTCATACGACAAAATACAACGCCTGTCAGTAAAATAAGGTTTTTAAGTGGGGCGATTCTCATGAATGAAGTTTCACGTAAACACTCCAGCATCTCATTTACAATTGAAAAATAGGATGGATCGAGTCACATTTTGACGTTGGTTTGGTTCTTACTGAACTGCAAGAAGGAAATGAAAACCAGATTTGCTCAACTGTGGACTCCAATAGCGGAAGGAAACCAACGACGCGTCTGAATTGTACAAAAGCTTAGCCCGACAAGTTGATGAGAAATTCAAACGCGAGTTGGAAGGTTTCTCGAGCGAAAACTGTCAAAGTTTTACGAGCTGGAGAAAGTGTAAGAAGAGGGGAAAAAACATGAATATGAATTTCAAAGCTCGGAATGCAAGGAGGCACGTGACTCACACACAAATATGTTCAAATGTCATGGTGTGTACACAGAGTTTAGTCCGAGTTATGGGGAAATAAATATTTTGTCTCGAGCCACAATGTAGCTCAAAAATATGAACGAGTTAAGATGAATGAAAGGAACAGGTGGTAGGCAGATTATACTGACAAATCACGACACTTTCTTTTTTTGTTTGTTTATTATTCCTTGAATAATCAACCCATGTTTTTACCTCTCCGACTAGCCAAATTGGTTTAATATCCAAAGATTGAGCTAAATTTGATAGATATTAACATTTTTGCGATTTACCCAGCTTTTGACGTTTACTTAAATACTGAGTAACTCGACTGGGGGCGTCATGAAAGTAAATTTACGTTTAGAAGGCGAAAAGATCCGAGTCAAAGAGAAGTCCGTATAGTGGTCCGTAGGACGATATTTGACTTCTATTCCAGAATCAAGTTCAACTCAGTAGCTCCAGGTTGTAAATCAATTTGATGGACCATCTCCCATAACCTTTTTGGGCTACCGAACTAACCCATTAGCCGGAAGACATAAACGTTATAACATAACGAGAGCCAAGTTGTTCGCCGTTAACGTCAAACGACGAAGGGACGTATACGACGAGATTGATGGTGAGCATGAATTCGGGCAATTTCGAGGAGGAACCCATAAAAGAAACGAAAAAAAAAAAAGTTGTCTGGGGCGAGTCGCGTTAAAAATAGTGATTCTATGTGGGTGAGTCCTGACAGAAGGTACGAGTGTGGTTAAATTGGGAGGTACATGACTACGAAGGAAACTTGACGGTGTCGTGTAGCACCAGTCAAAATTGCCCGATCAAACCGCTCACGTGGGTTGTCGTCCGACATAATTTGGACATCAGCAAGAGGTTTGTCAGTTCTAGGTGAGGTAATCCTTTAATCGCCTAAACTGGGTTCTGCAGCCATTAAAATTAATCCGATCATAACGCGCAAGAACGCTGAAAAGGGTTGGGAAGGCAATGGTGATCCGATTATACCCAATTTGTGAAGCAAGTAAAAGCTCCTGTCAATTGACTATTGCCGATGACCGTGGAGGCCTTTTGTCAGGTCTACTTTTGAAGGTCCTCGTCTCTTGAGGAAGGTACGCGTATCGGTTCAATCTGATGACAAGAACCGTTAAACGCGGGGGAGCTGATCCGTTTTAGGGAGAAGAATAGCTCGAGCCCCAGATGGGTTTTAAAGGGTCAGTGACCAAAGCACAATGTCCCACATCCGTCCAACAGCCGAGATCCCTCGAGGGCTTCGTGTTGGGAGTCTTCAGCCACCGACACAACGTGGATGGTGGCAGCCTGGCTGGTTTGAACCTGGCATTTGCGGACGGAAGCACGAATTTGAGTATTGCCCGATTTGGCCGTTAGCACGACACATTTAGACGAGATTGAATAAATACTGGTGGCTAAGGAGGCAATTTTAATGGGTGCATTCGCCGCGTGTCATGTGACAAATATTCAACTATCCCACCCGAATCGCTTCATGTTCGGTGATCTAGGCAACAACCAGTTGGATGAGCAGTCACACGTTGCTCAGCGAATATCCGCGAGTCTGTCTATCCATAGATTCGTCTACAATACACGTTGAATCCAAGCACAAATGATAAACGCATGCAAATTCTCACACACGGGTTGGTTATTCCTCAAACCAGGCGCAAGGAGACTAATTTAAACCTCGGACTAGGCGCATGGAGATTCATTTCTTCAACATGGGGAAAATGGGGGAAACAGTGGGTGTGGCGGGTCTCGGACCCATTCCAATCAGGGTCCAAAATTTAGTGGAAAATGATACCCCACACAGAATAGATTGCAAAAAATCTCAAAAAACCATTTTTCGAAAAACACATTTAGACCCCTACCCCACCCAAATTTGGTCCGATCGGGTTGAATAGTTTCGAGGACCAACTAGAGCCATAATAGGACCCCTGACAAAAATTTCAGAATTTTGGAAAAAAATCTACTACCAGAGTCGGCGTGGACGGCGGTCGGACATTTGCAAATTTTGATCTAGACACCTTGAAACGTCCAGAAAAAATTTTTGGGGCGAATCGGGGAGATTGATTTTTTGTATGAAAACATACGTTGATTATTCGAAAGAATAACCGACCAATAATCCATGAATTCCTCCAGGTTAGGCTTAGGGAGGCTTACTAAGTGCTCCCACATCAACTCCATCATTTCTATAGGTGTAAGCCTTATTGATTTATTTATGCAATGTGTTTGATGCAATAAATTTGTTTGATATGATACAGAAGAACAACAAACTTCATCGCGGTAGGGGTGCATATTTATGTTCATGTCGTTTTAGTGAACATTCAGCTGAATTTATGTTTCCTGCTACACTTTACTAAATAGGCTGTTGCTTGCTCCGCAGCTGAAACATCAAGACTTGTCCTAAACTCAAATCCTTCGTCCTCACAAGAGTTGGAACACCAAACAAATGACGAACGTGAATCATCTAGTCGACCTTCGGATTTTGACGTTTGAGGACCAACAAAGAATTCGACTTTCTCATTCGACTGTACAGTTTTCTGTTGTGAGAGCGGAGCAGGTAGAGTTGCGCGGAACTCTTCTAATTTTTCAGGTAACCATCGGGTATAGGAATGGTGACCCGGCAACCTCATCTGCCACGAGGGGTGGAGAACCCAACTAAAATCTATGACTGACAGCTGGCTCGAAGTGATTTTTAGTCGACTTTAAGCGTCTTGTTGAAAAATCACACGCGGAACTCATAAATCACAATTTCAAGTCCATTATGACTTATAATGAACGATTATTAGTTACTCAAGTTGGATCATCGTGTCAACAGTCTTGAATGAAAAGTATCGCTGATAGTACACATGGAAAATTTATGGAGACGAATCAGACCCCCCTTATTTCCGCAAGACATTTATTTATTGATTCTTCAGTTTCTCCGCGGATCAAAGACTTCCCGCGACGGCAGATTACTTTTGGAAAAAAAAAAAGAAACAAAAAAACCCCACACACGAAAACAATTTTCACTGGCTCTTAACCGCTCGCCAATAATTCTGTAAACAAGGACGCTATAGATGTTTCGTCGCATTTAATCTTTATTTCCAAGTTTACAAACACTTAATCGTCAAAGACGATCCGCCACGCGATTCATCACAATTCGGCTCCTTTCGAAGTTAACACGCGACGCTAATTTACCTGTCAGAAAGAACTTCAATTTTTCGATTTTGAAATGCTCATTCACATCAAACGACCGCAATTCGTTTGAAATTCACCCGAAAACCGTGACAATAATTTGTGCGGTTTTGAAGTGAACGAAGGAAGAAATTGTTTACACGAGGTAATGTGAGACAAGTTGTAGGCAAACGTTAACAATCCACCAAGCAGCCGAGAGTATCCGGTATAGGTTTTTTTTCCACATCATTCTTTCTTCTTTTTCAGTTTAGAGTGAAATTGACGAAACCGCAACGACGGGGTTCATGCATTTTATATACGCGCAGGCACTTTAATTGGATAATGTGAACGAATTAGGGTAAGAAACAACAGAAAGCATACAATCGACAAGTGCCAAAACGCTATACGCAGAAGTTACGTTGAATATTGTGATATTATTTCTACAAAATTACACGGAGGGATGGATGTTTTGTTTAATTCTACTTTAACACCATATTTGGCATTTTAGCTTCACCCTTAGTGTAAAGTGTAAAATTGAGCTGATTATCTATAGCAGTTCATCATATATACGCGCGAAAAGAAAAAAAAAGTGACGCGCGAAATAGGGGTAGCAGAATTATCGGGAGGCATGTAACCAGTTTTTCATTATTTTCTACCCTCCATTAACTTTCCCTTCTTCCCCACTCCGCGAGGATTTCCATACGGGCAACATCCCCAACCGCAACTAAACCTCCCCTCTCTTTTTCCGTAGAACGAAAAGTTATTTTCACCGCATCGTCCCAGGAAGAGCGAACAGTGAAAAACTGCCGTCAACCCTGTAGAAGAGGTGAAGGAATGAAGAGTTACGACTCCTCGAGGAATACAGACAAACTTCTTCCTTTTTTTTCTTCCTCCGTGAAAAAATAATCTAGGATAAACATTATACAGAGCCTTCACCCGGCAGTGTTTTTTACGTACCATAACGCCGCATTGGAATAAAAGTAGAGAAGTCGGAAGAGCTGAGAGAAAATGGAGAGTAACTTGTCGTATTCCCAGAAGAACGACAATTTACCAAGAACAAGCCACTTTGGATATGAAACAACGAGTTGAGTAGGATCATTGTTGTTTTGAAGGGGAAACGTTTTCATTGATTGGGCAGAATGGAGGAGAGCGTCAAGGAAAGCTGATGTGTCACAGGCCTTGAGCACTACTCCAATTCGCTCAAGAAATGTTGCTAGATTGGATAGAATTGCGTAGGACGCATTTTGGTGGGTCATTCCACAATCAACCAATGTTTTCATGCAAAAAGTCAACCTCTCCTATTCGGTCCAAAATTTTTTTCTGGACGTATCAAAGTGTTTAGTGGAAAATGATACCCCACACGCCTAGGTACCAGAGATCTCGAAAACAGACATTCGAAATGGGTAGATAGGAACCCATTTTGACCCATAACCTCATCCAGAGGGCGCCAATCGTTCTGGGACCCATTACATTGGATTCAGCGTCCAAAATTTAAAGGAAAATGATACCCCACACACCTAGATAGCAAAAAATCTCAAAAATCCATTTTTCATGATACATTTGACCCCTATCCCACCAAAATTTGGTCCGATCGGGTTGAAAAGTTTTGAGGACTAACTAGAGCCATGATCGGACCCCTGACCAAAATTTAAGATTTTCAGAAAAATATCTACTACCAAAGTCGGCGTGGACGGCGGACGGAGATTTGCTAATTTTGATCTAGACACCTTGAAACGTCCAGATACATTTTCTTCAGCCCGATCGGACCAAATTTGAGCAAGATAGGGGTCAAAATGTTTCGAAAAATGAATTTTCGAGATTCTTGGTGATTTAGGCGTGTGGGGTATCATTTTCCACTACATTCTGGACGCTGAATCGAACGAGAGGACAACGGAAGGACTGAGGTGCGCTCGCAGTAAGGCTACGACGATTTTTGTTGGCCATGACTTTTAATTTAATTCTTAAAGGGGCCACGAAAATCAAAACTTGAGCTCGGAGAGGCAAAGTCGTCGCATGTTTTGTTTCTCTCTTCCATATGGTCGATCCTTCGCTCTCAAAACACCTCATTTCATTACCACTTGCCGTCCTTACGTGCTTGAGATCCTTAAACGCTCGAGAAAAGGAGGTCACCAATTTGGAATCTTTTCTGTCGAGCG
Organism: Cyrtorhinus lividipennis; assembly: GCA_019603395.1. Classification (NCBI taxonomy): domain Eukaryota; kingdom Metazoa; phylum Arthropoda; class Insecta; order Hemiptera; family Miridae; genus Cyrtorhinus; species Cyrtorhinus lividipennis. The sequence continues at coordinate 13,226,187 of CM034007.1, forward strand.
TTGCGCCATTTCGAAAGAAGGGACACTCAGTCTGGCGGGACAATGGCAGGCGGTTGTGCAAGGAACCGGGGCGAGCAGCATACTTATAGGGTTCATCAGCCAGACTTGGGAAGCGGGACGAAAAACCTGAAGGAATCGCAACAAGACCGTCCAGTGCGAGATTCTGGAGCTGGAGGGGAGCTCTCGGATTTCTTTCTAACGTGTCTCACTGGAATCTCGAGGGCGAAAGAGGCTTCACATAAAAACGTCTTAATTATTTTAGCTGCTAGAAGGAACGTGTTCCATTGTCCCGCTCGCTAATGAATGCCGCTCACGCCCCAAATCAATTCGACATTTAGATAACTTTCTAATTGAGCATTATTTCTTTTCGGACAGGAACGAGTTCGCCCGCTCTGAACCCACCAATTGTCCAAATGAACGTATTGTCAATCAACACTCGCTTTTCATCAGACACTCATTATGCCACCTCCGCCAACCTGCATTATAAATATGTATTAATCTTCGGCTTTTTCTATTACTTTGTCACCAATTTTCCCATGTGTGTTTACAATAACCATTCTTTACTACCCTCAAGGTCCCTGTAGGAATCCTTTAGCACCTACCAGGAACTACAAGACACGTATTGTGTCTTGGGTAACAATTTTGGATATTATGCAAGACAGGAATAGGCAGCAGATTCACTAGGGTCTTAATTATTATAGTTAATAGGAACTGAAGGGATGAACAGATAGATGGGAATGAACAAATATTAATAAATAGGTATGAACGAAAAAAAAAATAATTAGATGAGTAAATAGGAAGAAATATACACGCAATTTAGTTTTGTGCGACTGGATTTTAAGGATTTAGACAGTCTGGGGATTGTTTCCCCTACAGTGACTCAAGTAGCAAGCTTCGTGGGGTAGAGAGATGCCAAATTTTGGCGGTTGTGTTTTCGGCGCATCAATGTTGTTTCATTTTGTTTTTTCCACAACTTTGCCAGACAATTGTTGTACCCATGTAACAGGCGAAAAGGTGAAGATGACGCCCGACTCGTGGCGAAACGCGTCAAGAACGCACAAACCATAAATGACTTTATCTGTAGAGACTTTCCGAAGTGAAGCGATACGCCCCCTTTTACCTGACCTTCTATCACCTGACAAACAATGTAGCCTACTATCCACGTACACATGTTTTCTAATGTAGCATATCTCTGTTTACTCAGTCACATCCGGACCCACGCCGCCTTCCTACCGATATCCCCCACAACCTTTCCCCAAACCGCCCTTCCAGTTCCACGGTAGCGTTTTCTAATTTAAATGCTAATGTATTCCCGACTTCATGACGGCCTCATCATTCCACGGCACGTCGTTAAACACAATTATAAACCGCGCGTACAAAATATCGAGAAAATCCATACGGGGAGCGCGAGAGGGGAGATCGTGGCGCTGCTGAATCTGGAGGCCCCTTATCAAGCCCAGTCACGAAAGAGCTGAGCTTGTCAACCCAGTTCCGATATTATTCATGAAGGTTCCGTCCGAGTCAATGAACGCTCGAGTGATTGAAGTCCATGCGCCGGTTTATGCAGTCAAATGAGCTGGTCTCATTGTGAGCGATGAAAGAAGCCAACCTACGAAATTTCCTCCAAAAACTTATATTTTTTCAACACACTAAAATAAAAAAGCTGCAAATTCCTTACACACGGGTTGGATATTCCTCGGACCAGGCGCATGGAGACTCATTTCTTCAACATGGAGAAAATGGGGGAAACATTGGGGGATTGATTTTGTGGAAAATGATACCCCACAAACCTAGGTACCAGAAATCTCGAAAACACATTCAAAATGGGGAGATAGGTATCCATTTTGACCCATAGAATCATCCAGAGGGCACCAATCGTTCTGGGACCCTATTCATTAGATTCAGCGTCCAGAATTTAGTGGAAAATGATACCACACACGCCTAAATCGCTAAGAATCTCGAAAAACCATTTTTCATTATACATATTTTGACCCCTACCCCACCCAAATTTGATCCGATCGGGTTGAATGCCTAAATCATTACATTCGTGGAAATCGTGCCTGACTATTACAACAGTAGATGGGGTATTGCAATTCGAGGCTCGAAGCAGCACATTTGAAATGAGCTACAGCAAGTTATGACGTATGGGAAGAACATTCCCCATGAAATTCTCCCTACTACATGGTCAAATTCTTGCATGATTTGATGATTAAATGCAGAACTTTTCGAGTGATTAACATTAAAAAATAGAGCGCGTATACAAATTTAATGGATTTTAGGCAGATGTAAGGTAGGAAAATTTTCCAAACACCACTAAAAATGCGTATAAATTTGCAACAATTGATTAATTACATTTGTACACTTTCCATTAGAAGTAATTACTCTTCTTCCAATTGTGGTTCAGACCAAACACCGTTTTGAATTTATTTGTAAATTATCGTCCGGTTCAGGGGGAGCCGAGTTACAAATAAATTCGAAGCGTTGGCCTCTCACGACTATTACAATTTGATTGAATTTTGTGGTCGACGGGTGATAAATTTGGTGGATTTGCGGTTCTTTCACTTGGAGATGGCTCAGTCGAAAGCTAAAACCGTACGATCTGAAATAACTCTTCTACTAGCTCGATATATCAAACGTAATATCCAACAGAGCGTTCCAATACATTGAAGAACGTTAATTGTAGGCAAATGCGAACGCACAATCGTATAATCGACTTTAATTCATGGCGCACAGATGTTCTAGAGGTCGGTCGAGGACAGTTTGATCGTATAATGATGACAAGAGCCAAGAACGGCGGTTGATAGGACTGACACATCGGCTCATTGAAGTAATTATTGTCGAGAGGGTTCCTAGAGGACTCTACGAAGACAACCCACATGGACAGTGAACATTCGCGAGGTTTATTCTTCTGAGAATGAATAAGTGGGCAATGCGTGGATTGTGTAGCGTAGCCAAAAACTTGGTAGTTTCTGAACAGCCAAGAATTTCTTCATTTTGAGGAGCAAATGATTAAGCCTTGCACCATGAAACAAGACTGACGTTGTATCGTATATCACTTAAGAGGGAAGCTGACTGCATCTTCTTTCATTGTTGTGATGCTGGTAGCGTGGTAAGCTTAACGTCAGCGCCTGGTGGCTGCCGAGGCCATAAAGTATTGATAGGGCGCAAGCTTTGCTCAAGAACGTCTGCCTCAAAAGTCCTGAAGTAGTCATGACTGACGGAGTAAGTGTCTCAACAAAACATGTTTCATTCGAGACCCACGTTTCATTCCACGATACAGATAAACCGTCGTCCCAAAGTAACATCAAAGGAGTCAGAAAGGAAATTCAAAACACTGGACAATGAGGGAGGATTCCTTGTTTGGAAGGGCGATAAGCTGATATATGATGATTCCGCTCCAGAAGCAGAAAAGGGAAAACAGGCCGAGGGATTCTGGGAAAGGCTATCTCCCAGGGAATCTTATTTATATCAAGGTGAGATAGGGAGGCGTCGGAGTGGAATTGTGTTCAAACAGCGAGCCTTGTGTTTAAGTGGAGGATAATGAGCAAACGGCAGGGAGTTATCGACTGTTGTGGTTAGTAAGTACATTTCCTGAGGGTTGGCCTCCACAAAAGAATGATTACTAGGGTAGAGGCAGAACAATGCACAGTCGCCACGCGACTCTTCTCTCCTCCCCTAACAGATAATGATCTTGCCATTCAAACACAACAATAACCGCGGCTCCGGCTCCACCCCCACTCCCACCCCCTTTTATAATTGAGTATTTTTTAACAGATAGTGCCGGAGAAACGTCAATGTCACTGGTCTTAATTCACAGGGTAGAAAATCACCCCCAAGTTCCCATCCTCCGCCCCTGCGCGTCACCCCTTTGAAAATGTATCACAAAAGAAAAGCGAAAAAAAAGTTGAACAGTCGGGAAGAAAAACATTGCGATTTTACTTCCAACAAAAATGACAAGATGTCCTGGATCGATACATGATTCATCCTCACATCCCAGGGTAGTTGGCCAAGAAAGCTTACCCTCACAATTCCATTTCTTAGACACTACTCAACAAAAATTTTTATTATAATAATTATTAATCATACAATACAATTATAATAATACAAATTTTTGTTAAGTAGTGACCAAGAATGAGGATTGTTGAGATTATCTTCACAAAATAAATAAATAAAATAAAAATAATTGTTATTATTATTTTATTTATGGTTTTTTTTATTGACAGTGTAGGAAAAAAATTTAATAAACTGTGCCAAAAAGGTTATCATGATGATAATTTGATAAAATCCAGGAGATAGCTCATCAAATAATTTCAATTAAAATCTCAGTTACGGGCTTCGTTTTCTTAAATGACGTAGGGAAAATGTAGCCAAGTCCATTGCACTGTTTGATTGTACGGAATTAATGTAATTTTTACGCAATTATATACTTTCCCTGCTGCACCTAATGCGCACATTATCGATCATTCAAATGAATTGTATAGGCTACGAGTAAGTACCGAAATGTCCTGATGAATAAGGAGCAATCAATATGATATGACGATAGTGAAGCCGATTTGAACAGCAACAATACGAGAGTTATTAATGAAATTGTAACAAATCAACGGTAAAATCTGACTTCAAATCGCCAATATTGATCGAAATGTTGTCATCAGCGGACAGAAAGGCGCCCACAGGTACCTACATTACAATTCCACTATTGCCGGAGTAAGGATATCATTATTATGAGCGGTAGATCATTGGGATAAATATAAAGCTCACATTTTCGTGTATACGCTTGTTCCCTACGATCATCCATAACGGGGAGACAGATCGACTCGGCCAAGTAACAGTCCAACTGTTAATTCGTCAGTTCATCGACAGCACTTTGGGGAAATGTGGAGTAACCGCTTCATTGATCGTTTCAAATGCTATCGCACCACGACCGTGTACCCGTTCTCGCTCTGATCAAAATTACGAATGACACGAAGAGCGAGCAGAAATAGGTTCAGGAACAGGACGAGTGAGCCGATATTTGGACTACCGTCGTCAGTTGAACGTAGGACGAGCTCGAAGAACAAGCTCCCACCATTATAGGACCGAGAGTTCCGGAGGTATGGACGGCTAATTGACTTCTCTTGTACACATACACAGGAACAAAGCTACTCTATATTCATACAACCACTCGCGCAGAAAGGGAGGACGAGCGGAGGTGAGAGAAGAGGTGCATGGCATTATGTTTTCCTGCTTTTAACCACCAACTATCTCTGTCCGCGGACAAACAACTACCGGCTCCAAGTTGTATTTCAATATTTGTCCATCAACATTGGAGCTCGAGAGCCGAGAGAAGAAGAAGAAATAAACAAAAAACGAAAAAAAAGTGAATGAAACTCTCAACGGTATCTCATACAGTGGTTTTCACTTAGAGCAACTTGGGATAAGACGACCATCGTGTTATCGCCACCAATCATAGGCGCTCATCACTTGGTCAAACATCCTTTTTACGTTATTTATACCGTCATAGCGACATCTAGATAGCATCGTTTCAACGAAATCGTTGCAAATTATTACACTGGATAATTACTCTAGGTAGAGTAAGGGAAATTTGGGGCCTTCGGAGTAAGGAGGAAAAAAATGAGAAGTGGACGAAGAATATTTCATTTTTCATAAAAATTACGCCTCTTTTTGCTGAATTTCCTCAAGAACCATTTGCGTTCACCTTTGATGTTAATCAATATCGATAGATTAGTATAAACCCGAAATTTAGAGGAAAATTATACCCTAAACGCGCCTAGGTCCCCCTAAAATATTTTTAAAAATTTTCGCTGACATAAAAGGCCTACGGCGGATATATATTTCTATTTATTCTGATCTGACATCTGAAAACACAAGATTTCACATTTCCAGGCCAATCAGAGAGATTGATTTCTGTCTCAAAAACGCTGCAAATTCCTTCACAGGGGTTGGTTATTCCTCGGACTAACAGCATTTGAATCAACTCAGCGTCCAACAGAGGTAAATTATACCCCACACGCCTAAATCGCCGAAAACCCACGTTTAGAAAAACACATTTTGACCAAAATGTAATGATAAAAGTTAGCGAAAATTGGCTGTTGAGTTATCATTTTACGTTTCGTCGACGGTATCCGAATCGAACATACCACAAAACGCCCCTCCACCACCAGCCCCGCCAACTTTTCATTCATCCGTTGTGAAGGCACCGTTAATTACAGGTTAATCGCCAAGAAAAGTTGTTCGTCGCGTGTAAAACTCAGATCTACCGGGCCGATATGTCCCCTTCGAGCGCATAAATTTCGGCATAAGAATGAAACTTAATTTAGGGACGTTAGATAATCTTGAAGTTGAACCTTTAATTTCCTTTTTATGAAGGAACGCACTTTACCACTACGGTCGCTATTCCACTTAGAACACGCTAAGAGTTTCTGTCGAACTGGTGCGTTGACTAACACGGCACGTCAAACGAAGAGAAAGCAAAATGAAGAGAGTTCGTTTATAAATTCTTCTTACATATTAAAATTCAAAATTAAAAAAAAGTTTTTCATCACAAGCACAATCTGGAACGGTGACGTTATATTCCGATTCGTTACAGGATTTACTTGAGGTCTTTTATGGCCCACACAGGTCACCATTTGCTTCTTTAATTAATCAGATTCAATATAAATTCAATTTACAAACTCCATTAATATCGTATTATTGTGATCATGGTGACCGCACCCCGTCTAATGAAATTGTTGAACTTGAATTTTCGAGGTTTATGGATAACCATAGTGTCTCGGATAAAAATTAACGTTCCTTTAGAAGAAACAATAATAATACGTAAATATACAAATAAAAACTAAAAATTAAAGAAATAATGAAAAAAAAGATAATGCTGTTCAAGAGTTCCAAATACAGATTTTCCTTTGTATACAGAAGAAAATTACTAATTACGTTGTTTATACGAATTATCTTGCTTTTTCGTTTTGTTATCTGGGAAATCCGTAGCAATGGAGAAATCAGGTCTCAATGTCATTTATTAAAATTAAAAAAAAAAAATAAATAAAATAAATAAAAAAATAAAAAAACTTTTTTGTTTGAAAAGGGCAGCTCGAAATGTCGACCAAACCGAACATTATTTTTCCCTCCGAAGGAACGTTGTTCACGTTTTTCCCTTTTTGTTCACCGAGTGAAGGAGGATCGTTTGAAAAGATCGCTCGGATTTGAGATCCTGTACCGAGATATAGAACATGCCTCTTTCCCTCGGAATGTCGAACGTCTTGACATTAAAAGCCGAAGCAACAAGGACGAACGAGTTGAGCGATTATCAGACGTTCGGAACGAGATTTCGAAAGAAGATATCCATCGATAGTTCATCCTAATGTGGATATTGCGAGTGGATGTTGTATTTCCACGGTGACGGGACGTTTGAAAGATGGCGAACCAACGCGAAACGAGGAATTCAATTGGGTAGAATCGCCTTTTTGTGGACATATTCTCGGGTTGCTCGACACTTGAGCGGCTTGAGAAACTTTGAAAAAATTTGATTAGTGAAGGCCTATTCAAGTCCAGTAGTAACCAGAATTCTAGGATCACAAATTCAAAAACACTTCAAATTCTTTCACAGGGGTTGGTTATGGTGACTTATTTCAATCGATTCAGCGTCCAAAATTATGTGGAAAATGATACCCCTACACGCCTAGATCGCCGAAAATCTCGAAAATCCATTTTTTGAACACATTTCGAAAATCCACCCATCTACTGCCTCCTTAGCCAACTGACTTTAGACAAGTAAAATTCATGTTATTTTTCTGTGAGGTTTTTCTAATTTATGTTCTCAGTGAATGAGTAGTACGAGGACAGCACTAGGAGGTGAATCATCACCTGATAATCATTCGGGGGAGATTACCGGAAGGTAACGACGGAATTCGAGGGGTTGTCGGCCTCTAAGTGAATCTCTTTAGATGAATTTACACATTTTTATCCAGTCAGATATAAAAAGAGTCGAACGACAACGTACTGACAGTGGACGAGGGGTTGAAACAGAACTTCGTGTCCGAATCCCCTCGATGCAAAAACACCAAGTCACAAGCTCCGGTTCACGGAAGGGAGGGAAAAAAGTCATTGAAAAGTGTTCAGTTGAACGGGTTATTATTAGCATGAGAATGACTTTGAAATTAGCATCGTACATTGAGTGCGTCGATAGGGCACAAGAGCGGTGATTAGTGCGTTGAGCGGCTGAGAAATACCATGGAAGGGGGTTCGAGGTGACATGTGCAACGCGGTCCTTCCTCCCCATTTCGTAGGGCTCACTGGTGCAGACTCAGCTGGTTTCCTCTGGTTCCCCTGTTCTTTTCTACTTACTTCGCAGAAATATTTAGGCCCTTACCAGACAGACATCTCTCTTTAATTGCCTCCAGCGACGAGGGGAGGATCAGTTTCCATCATGGGAATCTGACACTCCAACTTGACGCCCCCCTTCCCCCGCCCCACTAGAAACCACCCCCACTGTAAATCATATTTTATATTTTTCCGACTCCGAACGCTGAATGAATTGATTCCGAAGAAACAAAGGTACTCGATACTCAGCTCAAGGGATGCCAACAGAAAATATTCTTGGAACCCAACGGACTATAATGGACGACACTACCCTGTTCCATAACAACTCAGCTGCGGGGTTTTTCACACATCGTAAAAGGGGTAGTTGCATACTTGTATCATTCGAATTAAAAACCCTCTTCAGTGAAGTAGAGCCAAATCACATGGGTTGGTTATTCCTCGGCAGCATGGAGACCTATTCCAGTCGATTCAGGGTCCAAAATTAAGTAGGAAATGATACCCCACATACATATGAACCAGAAATCTCGAAAAAACATTCGAAATGGGTAGATAGCACCCGTTTTGACTCATAACCTCTTCTGGTGGGCGCCAATCGTTCCAGGACCCGTCTCTATGGATTCAGCGTCCAAAGTTTAGTTGAAAATAGTACTCCACACGCCTTGATCGCCGAAAATCTCGGAAATAATTTTTTTTAAACACCTTGTCTGAAAATTTTTTGAAAATTCTGAAAATTTTCAGATTTTTTGACAATTTTTTAATATTAAAATCGGCGTGGAGGGCGGACGGACAATTGATAATTTTGATCTAGACACCTTGAAACTACAAAAAAAATTAAAATTAAAATAACCAACCAAAAAGAGATAATGAAAGAACCCACTGAAGATAAACCGAAGACAACGTTTCGGTTGTCGTAAGATACTTCAGGACCATCAATCCAGTTGTTTCTCAAGTTTTCACCAACACTATACAAGTAACTCGAACTTCACTCAACGAAATGTAACGTTAGCGTAGAATCGTCAAGTTATCACCGCCCCTTTCAACGAGTAACGTCGCTCAGATCCAACACGGATCCCCTTCGTGAAAAGTTAGCGTTAGTTCTGTATTGTGATTGTTCTGTCACGCCTTTAACCTGGATGATAAGGAGTTATTCACGGGCGGTGGGGTCGTAACATTTGCGTTTTTGACAAAATGATTCTCAACCCCTCTTCAGCGTCTGGCGATACGCTCGACGCATTTTCGGGAATATCCCTCGGGTCCATTAACTAAATTATCTTCGAAGGAAGGTAATCAAAAAGAGCATGGTCCCTCAAACCTCGTTTATGTGCCCGTCGGAAAATTTTCCTTGCCTCGTACCTTCTTTATTATTCATTATATCGCCTCCTTTTCCCCTCCGTGCATTCATCATTCACCGACGCCCTTCCTTGAAGAAAAAAAAAAAAAAAATGAAACTGGAACACTTTCCATTATATCCGTGCCCATGCAAGAAATAAGAATGATGCTGTAATTGTCTTTTGCGCCCTCTCGACTTCAGAGCGCATAAAATATTCAATTTTGAAATGAACCTCAAGGTAAAAGAGAAGACTCCGAGGGAGTCGAGGGCGCGAAGATGGGAATAGCCTATAAAAATGAGAACGACGTTGCAACAGTAGAAACAACTGAATGTGATCTCATCATTGGAGTCAACTTTGAGGGGAAGAAAACTGAGCAAAAAAAGCTAATCGAGTGTATAAACGGGTGATGTTCTATTCGAATATAACCTGTTACAATATGGAGACTGAGTGATTTGTAAATACCAACTGAACCGAAATAATTGTGATAATAAATGAATCAATGATCGACATTCTCTTTAGAAGCGAAATAGTAACAGAAATAGAAACTAGAAGAAAAACAATTTTTTTTTTTTTTTTTTTGCGACATTTGATTGATGCAGACTTTAATGCCCCATGATTCATATTCTAAACAACATGTTTTCTCTAACTAGCTGTGTAAAAGCCGACCAAAAAGTGAAAAACGCTGCAAATTCTTTCTCAGGGGTTGGCATGGGGCACACATTTCTTCAACATGGGGGAAATGGGGGAAACAGTTGTTGTGGCGAGTCCCGGACCCATTTCAATCGATTCAGGGTTCAAAATTTAGTAGAAAATGATACCCCACGCGCCAAGATCGCTGAAAATCTCGAAAACCCTATTTTCGGAAAACACATTTTGACCCCTAATCCGCCCAATTTTGGTACGATGGGGCTGAAAAGTTTTGAGGACCAACTAGAGCCGGAAACGAACCCCTGACACAAATTTCAGATTTTTAGAAAATTTTCTACTCCGTGGACGGCAGACGGCGGTTGGACATTTGACATTTTTGATTTATGACGCCTTGAAACGTCCAGAAAAAAAAAATTTTTGGCCGAATCGGAAAGATTGACTTTTTGCATGAAAACATAGGTTGACTATATTATTCAAGGAATAACAAACTAAAAAAGAAATATCTCTTAATTTCAGGTCTTAAGGGAGTTGGAAATTCGAAACCTCAATGTTTTGATGCTAATTCCATCGGTCCTTAAAAAAATTACAAACATATAAAATTGAACAACCCGACAGTTTGTGAACGGCTAAATTTACTGAGTTAATCAAACTAATTAATTGGGGCAAAGTCTAAAAATTATAATAATTTCCATTTCAATTCATGAGATTTCTATTGGCCGTACAATGCTTCAGGACTCAATTTTATTCTTCTAGTCTCGCAGATCATTCAAACGGTTGAAATTGTTCGAGGAACGAAGCAATTCAAGCTCCTATAGCTTCTGAGGTCGTAGATTCCTGTAGATCGTTTCTAGAAGGTCATCCACGTTCCGATGCGCCAATAAGGTAGCAACGGCGGTGGTTGTTAGGTAGAATAGTGATAGAGGAATGATACCCAGCTTATTGTGACTTATAGGTGAAAAAAGTGGAGTCAAAGTGGTCTTCAAGATTGTCTTAGGAGGACAACTATTTTGTTTTTGGGGTGAGTTCCACCCTGGGATTCTATCTCGACGGTATAAACTGATCAAATTTTAATCATTTCTCCGAGCACAAGTGGCGTCCCCCAAATTGACTTGAAAACGTGCTTACAGGGAGATATTGTCTATTTGAGACCGGGCCGGTAAATCCGGATAAACAAGAAATGGGCAATAGAAGAGCCTTGCCCGAGGATGATAGAGGTTCCTGAGACGCCCATATATGGTGAATGGGGGATGATCCGCGGAAGACTTCAACTATGCAAGAGCATTATACCCTGGAAGCTCTGAATCTGGAATGAGGGCCCGCAACCCAAAGGGGTTGAAGGCGGTGGGGAGAGAAAAGCTCTTTGTAAAAATTGGAAATGCTATATCCATGTCTTGTCGCAGGGGTAATATAAGTGTAAAATGAGATAGCACCGCCTCGAAAAAGCCACCGCCATAAAATATTCACGGGGAAGAACACAATAACTACCTTCGCTCCCCTTTGCCTCTTCTCTCAAGACCATATATGAAATTTTATTATGAATATCATATGAGTTATTGATTTTAATATTCTGATGTGCGTGTTTCCTCAAGCGACGTCTGGTGGCAGCCCCATACGTTCGGCTCAGCCTCGAAATTCTCCTCTTTCACCGTATCCACCCTTATTCAGAAGAATATTGCGGGGAGGGGAGGAGTGTTTATATTTTATTCGCTAACGGGAGCACCTTCACACGCGATGAATAACTCATCTTGGAGGAATTGTCTATGAGACGTTTTTCGCAAGAAGTAGGGCTCCTCGAAGGTAGAAGAATACCCTGGCGATTCCACTCTTGCAAGAATAAAATACGGAAAAAGTCGTTGACTCGGGGAATTTGTGATGGCAACGGTATTGTTTTCAATAATTAAACAACTAGTCTCTCTGAAGTATAATCTGACGTTCGAAATGGAATAATACATCGTGAATAAGAGGAGAATGAATTCAACGCTGAGTTGAAACGATCCAAATCAAGTTAAAATGATATTTTTATTGCGCGAATCGATTTTTTTTTTAAATGTTTTTGAGATTCATTTATTCATACTCATTATATTCACCAAGTTAAACGTTCACTGGGTAACAGCAATGGCCTCATAAAAGTTTCTCATTGGCTGAACGAAGTGACGTTGCCGTTATTCCCCTTCATTATCGATTTTTTGATCCTATTAAACTTTCAAGGCGCAATTTCGACTTTTGTATCATTTGTGCTCCTTAAATGTCTTGAATGGTGAAGTAATTGACAATTGAAGCCATAACCGCACCCCTTTGAGCCATCAGTATTTCACGTTATACGTTATACACTTTTCTACCCGATTGGACCATATTTGGGCGGGGTTGGGGTCAAAATGTGTTTTTTGAAAAAATGGATTTTCGAGATTTTTGGCGATCTAGGCGAGTGGGGTATCATTTTCCACTAAATTTTGGACGCTGATTCCAAAGAAATGGGTCCCGGAACGATTGGCGTCATCTGGATAAGTTTATGGGTCAAAATGGGTATTTATCTACCCATTTTGAATATGCGTTTTCGAGATTTCTAGTACCCAGGCGTGTGGGGTATAATTTTCCACTAAATTTTGGACCCTGAATCGGTTGGAATGGGTTCGGGACCCGCCACACCCACTGTTTCCCCCATTTTCCCCATGTTGAAGAAATGAGTCCTTATACACCTGGTTCGAGGAATAACCAACCCGTGTGAAAGATTTTTTTTTATTTTTTTTTTTTTTTTTATTACTACGAAGTGAGTGCACAACCAACTTTAAAGGGTAAGCCTCTCGAGAATTTGAATGGCTCCTCGTAGTAGCGTGTAGCGTATCGAACACATGGTGAAGGTGGATAGAGTTGATTTACGGGAGGACCGACACAAGTGCTTGAGAGAAGATTTATCAGGACGATATTTTAGGTCTCATATCTGCGTCTATTAATACGCTGAGGCGAGTCACATTAGGTTGAAAGTGAATCGTTTCCTACTCGTCAGCCACTTTTCAAAGTTCAAAACGTCTGTAGCGAAATTGACAATTGGTTAAGGATGTACGAGTTGAAATATAGTATTATATTCTCGATGCGTCTGAACCGGAGGTTGAGTGTCAGATACATTGCTCGAATAGCTGAAGCACCAGGTCATCCTCACCTGTGGACTCCACCAGACGGGTTTTGCTTCGGAAAGAGTTGAATCAAAGCCAGTCTTCTCGTTCATCACCTTCATCAAAATTCGATGATACTGAGTTTCGAAACCACTTGAATCGAATGTGCTTCATAATATATTCTACAGTTTTCAACGGTGTGAATGGTAAATAAAATCGGCATAACGAACATGAGCAGATTATTGAGAAATATTAGAATTTTTGTAGAACCACCAATGGCGTAAATTGTTGAAAAAATGCTGAAAATCGTCCTTAGACCAACAGGACGGGGAACACTAAGTGTCCAGGACTCATTCCAATCGATTCAGCGTCCTAAATTTATTGGAAAATGATAACCAACACTGCCTAGTTTCCCGAAAATTTCGAAAACCCGCTGTCAAAATAAGGTAGGTTTATGGTAATAGACAATTTTATAAAAATTTGAAATTTCGGTCAGGGACTTCTTTTTGGCCGTAGTTAGCCCTTGAAAATTGTCAGCCCGATTCGAGTCGAATTTTCGGGACTTTATGGGTACTAGGGAAGTGGGGTATCTTCTTCTACTAAATTTTGGATCGATTGGAATGAGTCCTGGGCAGTCCATTTTTTTCATCATGCTCTTGTTCCAAACCAAATCGAAAATTATGAATTTCAGCAGATAAAGTCAAATTATCGGTACTTTTGATGAGTCAATTTTGACGATAAAGAGTCGCAGAATCAGAGCGATATTGAACGTGGGAATTGGTCGAGACGTGCGTGAAGATTTGTCGTCAGGAAAACGCTAGTTATTGAAGAGTTATGTAACCACAGTAATTTCCTGGCCCCTTCAAAGATGACTCTCGCCCGGCAGATAACTCCTACTAAAGACTATAATTCCGCCGCGGGTGAGTCCCAGATGATTGTCACACGTTGAACGGTGGAACCAGGAGCGGTTTTCAAGGGACGTTGGGGGCGAAATAGATGACTTATGGGCTCCCCAACCCCACTCGGACCCGCTCACCCCCGTTATCGCCCCGCTCGCCTTCTCTCCGCTTTTTACACCCCCGCTCCACCCTCTTTCGCTTTCTGGTTCTCCTTATCGTTTCCCACATCTGTTACGAGGACACGACTGGTCTCGAGGGTGGCGGAGGTGAAGGGGTAGTTGGCCGGCCAAAGGTAAAAAATGGAAGGGGGAAGATGTTTTCAGGTCAGATAGTAGACTGCGCTCTACCTGCACTTACTAGACACTATCCGCTCTATGTCTGAGTGTGGCAGTGTGTGTTCATATTTTACATTGGTACCCCCACCATCAACAACCGGACCTTTTTCACTAAAAGGGTTTTGAAACGTTTTTATTCAAAACTGTCTTTTTGGAAGTGGCACAAAAGAACGAGAGATTTTCAACTACTTTTCCCTCCCATTCCCCCCCTAAATGGCCAGAAACTTGTGATATCTCGGAGAGTAACTGGTGAGATTTTCATCTAATCATTAAACTTTCAAATCGGACCAGGACAGGGTCGACGGGCGTAGAGGTAGAGGAGAGAGAGACGAACGATGAGAGGAAACGGGAAAGAGGAAGTGAAATTCCACGGAGAACCCTTTTCTCATTTCCACTGTCAAGACTGTCAATTGTTATTAAATTAGCCTTCCATAAAGCGTCTCAATGTAGTGAAATGGACGGTTGTCACTTATCGTTTATTTCTGAGCTTTTGCCACTCAATTCATAACGAGTTCAATGCGCAGGTCTTTGGAAGGGCTGTCCTCGAACTTCAATACACTTCTCATGCCCTGAAATGGCCTTTGGAATTAAATTTGAATCGATTCGGTATAGAGAATTTCTTCTCCCATACAATTCCCGTTCTTGTGAAAGTGAAAAGGATAACAAATATTTAAATGAAATATACTTGAATTATTTATCTATTGTTTTGGCGAAAAGCAATTTTTTTGGAACCATTACAGCGCGAATAGGGTAGTACATATGGGTGAACCCACAAAGGATTACGGTAATTTTGACTCAAAATCATGAATAAATTAATGTTTTTTGGTAAAATTATAATTACAATTGCTGATTATAATCCTATTTATGTTCATAATTGTGCACGTCTGCTGTCGTTAAGATACCCGCCATGAACAACAATGATAAATACATAAATAATAAATGGATATAGATTTGTTTTGGTATAAGAAAAATTGAAGAACCAAAATGAATGTCCCGAACTGGATACGAGACGTTCATTATCGACGGTTGAAAGTGGGGATCGGCCTAAAAGCGATCAACTGTGCTAATGCTAATGTAATAGGTGGGAGTGGTGATGATCAGGGGAGGGAGGGGGTTATGGTGGGAAGTCACCATTTTGTAATCCCCTTCGGAGACTAGAGCACGAGGGCCATTAATTCGAAATACCGTCGAACACCTGTGCTGCCCCCGAGGGCAAAACATTCTTCCACAAAACTCCTACAGCTCTGGTCCGATCCCTGGAGGCCTTCAGGATCAGAAATCCGAAAGACACGCAACTCACGTGAGGAGGTCTGAGTGAAAGTATCGGTCAGGATGACGAGAATCAGGCAGAAATTTCTGTCGAATGGGAAAGAGGTCGGTTCCAATTGACGACTGATGTCGAAATCCGGAGTCAAATTTAGGGTATTCGCTTCAAAACGATGCCCAGTAGACTGAGAAAAAGGATTAACCAAAAGATCGGTTAATCTCGGTTGAAGCGGCCGAAAAATAAATAATTTTAATCATGAAAAACGCTGCAAATTCTTCCACAGGGGTTGGTTATTCCTCGGACCAGGACATTTGACTTTTTAAATAGACAATTAGAAACGTCCTAGGAAAAAAATTTGGGCCAAATTGGTGAGATTGACTTTTTGTATGAAAACATAGGTTGATTATTCAAGGAATAACCAACCAAAACTCATTATCGCCCTAAAGGATGCAATCTCGACCCCTATTTTCACTACTTTTTGACAGGATTGCTACTGATTTAAGGCCAAAGAACAGTACTACCGGCATACGAAGCATTCCAATGGATCGCTTTCCACTTTGAGCACGCAGCGTCGTAATAAAAGCGGAAAAACGGAACAAACCGCGCATAAACGGCTCAAACATAACAACTCAACCTTGATGCATCTAAAGCTGTGATCGTCTCGTTATGGGGGAGAAACGGGAGTCGCGAAACTGATTTTAGTGTCAAAATTAAACGAGAGGGAGTGTTCTGAAACGGTAGCGAGATAAACCCTGGTGTTGGTCGAATGTTGTTGCGAATAAACGACCAAAAAACACGACGAGAACAGCTCGTGGTGGCATTTTATGGTTGATCGCATGGTTGAAACTATATACGTTTTACTTGAAGAGGTGCTGACTAAAACACGAGTGTTTTAATTATAACTAATTGCGTCATTGGCTCACCCTCAAATACTAATTCCTGACTATCAGAATCGATTTTGGGTGATAAGGGACTGACCTAAGTGCCCACATTTTGGCAATCTAGGCGTGAAGGGTATCACTTTCCACTAAATTTTGGACGCTGAATCCAATGAAATGGGTCCCAGAACGATTGACACCCACAGGAAGAAGTTATGGGTCAAAATGGGTATCTATCTACCCAATTTGAATGTGTTTTCGAGATTTCCGGTACCTAGGCGTGTGGGGTATCATTTTCCATTAAATTTTGGACGCTGAATCGATTGGAATTGGTCCGGGACCCGCCACAACCACCATCCATTTCCCCATGTTGAAGAAATGAGTCTCCATATGGTCTGGTCTGAGGAATAACCAACCCTTGTGTAAGAATTTGCAGCGTTTTTGAAACCTATGGCTGACCCCTCGAATATCAATTTTTGGGATTCAATATCCCTCAATCTCTGGATATCATCAGAGTTGACGTCGCTATCATGGAGGCTGTTGATGTGGACGTCAGAAAGGGGCTCTTATCAGTCAGCAAGTGATATTCAGGGCTCTTATTTCTCTCTACTAAGTTCAAGCTCGAGAGATGATGTATATCCTTCTTCTCCACTTCGAGACGCGCCCAAGTTCAAGGTAAAATACCAAATCCTGAAGAAAGCGCAAGTTCAAGAGCGGGAGAAATGATGGGAGAGGAAAGCGAAATGATTTACAATAGCTATAAATAATCGACGAGGAGTCGCCAAGGAAGCGTCCTAAGTTTCGAGCCAGTGGCCTAAAGTAAACACCGGTCGAGGCATTAGGGTTCCTTCCGCTATTCGAGACCAAACTAACCGTCGGACGATTAACAAAACCGCTCTTACTGTTTACATTTCAAGGCTTTTTATCGGGGTTTCGGCCTCCTCGATCGGGAAGCTCGAGAACAGCTCTGATCAAACGGGCAGCCGAGTAAAGCTTGAAGAAACACGCCGAGTCACGCACCTGTAAAAACTGACGATATGGCGAGGATTTTTGGAGGTTTATGCGTCGATCGATCTTCCCCCGTATAATTTCCACTGAGAATTGGTGAAAAGCTACGGAAATCAAAATGATATTCCCATTTTTATTCAATAATACCACCAACTTGTTAAATTGAGTGTCGTCTTCGTGAGTTTGAAGTCCATACAGGCATGATTTATTTATATAAAAATCTAAATATGCTTGAAACCAAAGGCTTGAAATTCTATTTTTCCATCCAAGTTTTTCCCCAAAAATTAATTCATTTTCCGAAATTCAACGCCATTCAAATTTTAAATTCGGTTCAAATCAAGACAATATCCCGTAAACCCTTCAAAAATCACATTTAGATATTTCGAAGATTCACATTGTCGTGATTTTTTCAACGTTAAAAGGTAATACGCTGGTAATATTTACCATAAAAAACAATTTATTCGAATCAGGAGTTAAAGAGCCCATCAAAAAAGTTGAGGAAAAGCCTCCAAAAATGTCGTCTCTCTTCTCGGAAAACGAGAGAATAACCAGTAGATGAGATGGAGACACTAAAAATGAAATCCATGCGATAAGAAGGATCATTCAGGTGAGCGTTCGTCAAACACGATTGTTTTATCACTAATTCCACGCTAATGTCTTTCTAAACAGTAGTCGAGGCCAAGATTTAAAAATGTAATCCAACGTATCGCTTATCTGGTGAATTCAACTACAAAAAAAACCTGTCGTGACTGGCTCAAAATTGGTGGCTTTTCGAGTAGGCGATTTTAGTTTTTGGTTTTTCCCCCCATCAAGAAGCTTCTAGCTTGTTTTGAACACTTCTTCCGATCGAATGGTGTGCCAATTCACTTAAAAAAACACTGTCAAAAGACAACAACCTCACAAAAAAAAAAAAAAAAAAAAAAAAAAAAAAAACTCTTGTCCCACAGAGCGTGGAAGGTTATCGAGGAGCGGTTATTTTCATTTAGGGAAGCCAAAAAGATTCTGTAGTTGCCGCTTCATTCTCACAGATGCCAAGAAAGTTACATGGTAAACGGCAGGGGCCACCCTAAAAATATTCACCTAAATATACACCGAACTGTCCGCCCCAATGGATAGCCGCCACCAACCTTCTCGAAACCCCCTTTGAGGATCATTGTCGCTCAAACGAGAAATATTTTTACGCGCGGGAGTATTTTCGACGAAGCTAACGTTATAAGGTGAACTGTTTGAGATCATGATGTTCATCTAACAGCCAACTAATCGACCAGAATTAACAACCAACACAGCGAAAATTTATTATTCTAAATTATCTATGTTGAAAGTTGAAGGACGAGTATTTTGAGTGATTAGAACCGGAGAAATTTGTAATCCAAATTACGGTATTGCTGTTTGCTATGTCCCTGAACAGGTGAAAAGGAAAATGGGGCTTTGGGGTTTTTAACGTCCAGGATATTGTGAAAACATACGAAACTCCTCCAAGCAATTCAGAACTTTCGCCATTAACCCCAAGTAAATATAGTGTCCGTGTTATGGGCGAAACCTCTACAGTGATCCATAGTAACCATTTTCTCGATGGAGTCAAAGGAGCGCCGATGATGAGTTTTCACTTCATGACATCCTTTAGGACGTGAGGAGTGATATCCCGACGAACGTCGGCAAAGACACAAGAAGAATACTCAACCGTTAAGAGCTCAGTAATCCTTCAAGACAAATCGAGGGAAAACTAACGGGTCGCCAACCGGTCGCCACGCATGTTCTCCAAATTCAATTCAACGTCGAGAGCGAAATGCCCATTTATGACGGAAGTCTCCGAGTGAATCATCTTTTATGTCTTTCGAATGAGCTTAGGTTGACTCGAAGGGTAGTAACGATACAACGGTAACGAGTCAGAAACGGTCTGGCAAGAACCTCCACCCAATTAGCCCGTTCCGGAAAGTGTTTTACTCTGCCAATTAGCTAAAGGGGTGACAACTATGACTGACAAGACTTCGAGCCACCAGAGGGACCACCAGAAGCCTATTACTCCCTGAACCTGCTTATTCTGTCCAAAGGCGCTAGTAAAATTAGCGATAGTGTGAAGTTCGCGCACACACTCAGCTCTCCTGGCACCAAACGAGATGTACACCTAAATTATGGTCAAATAAAGTATGAATTGAGGTGATCTCCGCATTTTGCTTAAAGCAGCACATGAGAATCATGAGTGTACGGCCCTTTGGAAAATTACAAGAAAATGTAACCGAAGACCGAAAACGCTGAAACAGGTCAACAGAAAACAGCCATAGAAATGAAAAAACTCTGCAAATTCCTTCACAGAGGTTGGTTGTTCCTCAGACCAGGCGCATGGAGACTCATTTCAATCGATTCAGCGTCCAAAATTTAGTGGAAAACGATACCCCACACGACTAAATCACCGAAAATATCGAACATGGGGAAAACCGAAGGCTTGAAATGCCATTTTTCCCAAGTATTTCCCCAAAAATTAATTCATTTTCCGAGTTTTTCCGAAATTTAATGCCATTCGAATTTCGAAACAGAGGGTGCAGTGTGTTCCTAGACTCATTCCGATCGATTTAGCATTCAAAATTTAGTGGATTTAATGATACCCCACACGCCTAGGTACCAGAAATCTCAAAAACCCACATTCTAAGTAGGTAGATACCCATTGTGACTCCATAACCTCTTCAGGTGGGCACCAATCGTCCCGGGACCCGTCTCATTGGATTCAACGTCCAAAATTTAGTCGAAAATGATACCCCACACGCCTTGATCGCCGAAAATCTCGAAAATTCATTTTTCGAAAAACACATTTTGACCCCTCCCCCTCCAAATTTGGTCCGGTCGGGATGAATAGTTTCGGAAACCAACTAGAGTGTCGAGTCGTCAAACGGTCAAACGTTTGGCCCAACATTCGACCTTCTTTGATGTATATAGAATTCAAAAATTCAGAAAATTCAAAATCCACTGGCAGCCCACCCAAACCAACCAAAGATAGTACTGAGTTTGCACGAGTAAGATGGTCAATTGGCAGGAATCTGACAAAGTAATACGTATGTTACACAATATTTCGCCAATACGAATTGTTGTGGAGAATTTTTCGGTTCACGCAGCATGGTCATCCCTTGAAATGGCACGGTATGCAAATAGGTTGTTGGGGCCCCAATCTGAGAAAGCCACACGTCCGGCTAATTGTAAAATATATCCGCACGGGAAGGGAGCCGGATCCTAGGAGCCCATCGCCCATATCTGGTGGTAATGACGGTTAATCCTCTTTGGGGAGGGCCTCCAGTCCGCATGAGGGCTCAAATTGACACCAATTATCCCCGGCCCCAACTCCAGAAGCTAAGACCCCCCTTCAACCCCCACCCCCTTTCGGCCCTCCGTCGAGTTAGAGTGCTCGGCAAACCAGCAAACTCCGCCGCCCCCGTCGAGCAGGAACGTTCTCGTCTTTCGAGTGTTACCCCCACCCCCGGCGACTCACCCTTCGTCGCAACGGTCCCGTTACATTATGGACGCGGGGGCGGTCGGAGCGCCACCTTTGTATTGTTCGGAAGAGCTTACTAATCTCATTAGGCAAACCACTTCGTCCCCTCCCTTCATCCACCTCTCGTCCATTTATCATTTATCAACTCTCTCCCTCGCACTGACACACGCATCAGCTCTCTCCCTTATCCCCTCGTATTTCGTCATTTTCTCCTGGTGTCACAGAAAGTAACACTAACGTCACATTTTCATCATTCCACTAAGGGCGAACGTGACGTTTTAGATTATTTCCCTCACAACTACCTTTCAGTGCAAAACTACATCACACCACATACAAAATTCCATTCAAGAACATAAAACGTGTAACAATAACTCGAATTTTGATGCTATAACCCCGCGAAAGCTAATAATAATTTAGCAATAAATGCAGATGAAAGTCCAAACGCCGTCATCATAAGTTCATCTCACAAAGGGGAGCGGTGAGATTTGTCGAATTATAAATGACCAAATTAATTTATAATAACAAAAAAAAAGTATTTAAACCGATTATATATTTCGAGGCTCAAATATCTAGTTATTTTAGTAGCTTTGTGCTGCGCGACTGACTCCTCCGCATTATTAGTTGACAATATGACAACATGTTCTGCCTAACTTTTTTTTTTTTTTTTTTTTTTTTTTTAATTTAAAACGTTAATATATCTAAACTAAAAAAAAAAAAATTAGATTTTTTTTTTAATTTTTTTTTTCTTTTATTTTTTTAAATTCCAAATTATTGCTCACTGCAAGACACATTTGACGGTCATTTTACGACAAATCCAATTTTGAAGGTAATAATGGACACCGTGCACCCAAAACACTAAAAATAATAAATTTAAAAAAAAAATTACTTACCACATCCGGTGTGCTGGCACCGTCAGTGTGTGAGGTGGAGTCGGCATTGCTTCGCCCGTCGTTGCCGTTCGCGGGCGTTCCTATGTCGGCCAGGGGTTTCGAAGATTCTCTTTCGTCTATTACTAAATCTATGGGCATTTTGCCTTTCAAGCAGCTTATATAGCGGTGGCAAAAGTTATCGCACAACTCGTGAACCTGAAATGGAATACAAAATTAAATGTAATATAATTTAAAATTTCTGTTTTCGAATAAAATTGTCAATAAATTTGGGAAGAAACAATTCATACAAAAAAAATTACCTTTTCTAATTCGAGTAAATGGAACCGGAGTACTTGTATTGCTTGAACCATCTGAAAGAAGAAAGTTGGACACTAAATTAGATAGAGGCACAAAAAGGGACAATAGATGGCGGAGGATAAAAAAGGAAAAGGCTTAGCATGTGAATCGAGCATGTGACACGGGGCACAACAGAGCGCTAACTAGCTCGTTCTTTAGAGCGCACGAGATGGAAGTCGCCAGTAAACTGCATGGTGTCAAAGTAGAAGATATTTTACCGGAGGATTGTACACTTCTTGGCCCGCTAATTATTGACTTGGGGATAGATCATGTCGGTTTTATTTTCATGGGGACAAATGCCAATTTGGTTGGCCACTGATGAGCAGCAGAGAAGAGTCTTCAGGACGTTATGCCTTCGTCCTGCTCCTGTTTTCCACTCCTGTCAGCTTAGCATGTGAATCGAGCATGTGAGATGGGGCACAACAGAGCGCTAACTAGCTCGTTCTTTAGAGCACACGAGATGGAAGTCGCCACTAAACTGCATGGTGTCAAAGTACGAGAAGATATTTTACCGGAGGATTGTACACTTCTTGGCCCGTTAATGATTGACTTGGGGCTGATCATGTCGGTTTTATTTTCATGGGGACAAATACCAATTTGGTTGGCCACTGATGAGCAGCAGAGAAGGGTCTTCAGGGCGTTATGCCTTCGTCCTGCTCCTGTTTTCCACTCCTGTCGGCTCTGAATAAGCGTTGGCACGTTGGTCCCCGAAACCGGGCAGGCTTTCAATTGCCAACATATCCGTAGTTTGGTTTTCACGCGTGTCGCCGCGGATGCTGGCGGTTGATAAGAAAAGGCAACGTTTTTCGGGCCGTGAGGGGGTCTTCAACGCAGGAAACACGCGCCCGATGCGCCGATTCGAGGTTATGGCGGTCGGAAAAATATTCGTGTTGCGGGCTGAGCGGTCGAGGCAGCACCCAGCTGTGGATTTATGAGGGACGACGCTTTTCAGGGGACCCGCATCGCTCGACCAAAAGAGGGAAAACAAATAATCTCCCTCTCTGCGACCGTTGACGATCGAAAATCTCATTCAACACCAACTTGTGCAAAAGGCCAGATCAACATACGAGCAGCACCAGAAGCCTTTCTCAGCAAAAAATTGTATTTACCCCCAAAAACAAAAGTTCCTCTCGCACCTCATGAAGCCCTCTATAATAAGTTAGATCCAGAATTCCATTTTTAAAGCGATAATCTCACCAATTGGATCCAATTTTCATTAGATACCGTAGCCCAGCAATGTGCATTTAATTAAATAGAATGGAGGTTCTGCGCATGCGCTAATTTCAAAGTTTCATGCCATTTGCTATTTTACCATCTAGCGGCCTGAATCAACAAAACACATTAAACATTTTGACGCATTCACGATTATCAAAATTTTTATTCATTCTTCAAGTATGACAATATTTTACACATTATGCAAGTACATTGTTAAATTTTCAAAATGATAACGATTTATTTATAAAGTTTCCCCAAAATCCTTATGATTGATATCGTTTTGGCGAAACGTCTCGCACACTAGTATTTTATTATTAGCTAACATTTTAGGAATTTTATGCTCTTTAATTTAGATACGAGACGCAATGTTGATAGAACAGGTCATTTTCAAGTTACTCGTATAAACCAAAAATAATGTAAAATGTTCATTACACGAAACCGTAGCGTTTAAGGGTTGACAATTTAACTTCATCACCATTTATACTAAAAGTACCAGTTTGAACAAAGAAGCTTCATCCTTATTCAGCGCAACAAATATTCTTTTGTTTTGGAATACAGGGGTCTGCTTTGGTGTATAAACATCCCGATTTACGCATTATTAGCAAACTACAATGATTTTTAACCTGAAAAATTGTCTTTGGACGTGTCAATTCAAGATATCGGACTCTCAGGGTCCAAATGCCGTAATTGATAAAATTTTCGCTTTTTCAAAGATTACTGCTATTTGTTGCTGTGGAATTTCATTCAGGGCCAATAACTGTGAGAAATTTTGATTTGAAAAATTGTTTTTTTTTTCTTTTTCGGCGGTTCAGATTTTATACATAAGAGTGATGAAACATCCTGGGAAAACTGAAGAGGTGATTCCTCAGGAAAAAAATCGGTTAATTAAATCGTTCAGGAACATTGCAATGTAGGTTTTGAGTTTTTTTAACGTCAAAATACCATGTAATTAATTAACAATTTTGGTGTTCTGGAATTATTTTGTAAAAATGTAAGGGCGAGGATTGTGGTTTATACAATATTGCCTCAATTTAATCGACGAACTAACGCTAACTTTTTGCATATTTACTCTCGAAATTTTATAATTTTTACCATTTTCAACCAACCAAGTAAAAAGGGTCTACTTCGGTTGCATAGAACGCCACAGGTGACCAAGGCAGTCACGTCAATTTGGCTCGGAAATATCGATACGTTGATCACAGACAGCTTGACGTTCGTC
>CM034007.1:13251730-13265684 GCA_019603395.1 Cyrtorhinus lividipennis
CGTTCCCACGTCGCACGTCACGTCTTCGACTTCGAATTCATTTCGAAATTCCAACCCATCGCTTTAACACTCAAATTAATCTCGTATTTTCGACTATTTGCGCTACTTCTTGTTAAGTTTCCGTTGGAAGAGAGACGACAAAAAACATCATGACTTTGACGAGAACAAACCAGACGAATTAGGAATCAGCGAGTCGACGATAACTGAACGTAAAATGGATCACGAAAACATTTTCATCGAATCTCATCATTTTTTTGTAAAAAGCACGCTCTAAATCAGATTTTGGTTGGTTATTTTTTGATTAATCAACCTATAATTTCATGCAAAAAGTCAATCTCTCCAATTCGGCCCAAAATGTTCTTCTGGACGGATCGAAAAAGTCAAATGTCCGTACAGCAGTTCGCGCCGTTTTCGGTAGTAGAAAATTTTCTAAAATCTGAAATTTTGGTCAGGGGTCCGCTCCCGGCTTTAGTTGGTCCTCGAAACTTGTCAGCCCGATCGGACCAAATTTCGGGTGGGATAGGGGTCAAAATGTGTATTTCAAAAAATGGATTTTCGAGATTTTTGACGATTGAGGTATCATTTTCACTAAATTTTGGACACTGAATTCAATCAAATGGGTCCCGGAACGATTGGCACCCCCCGGGCAATGTTACGGCTCAAAATGGGTGCCAATCTGCCCATTTCGAATGTGTGTTTTCATGATTTCTGGCACCTAGGCGTGTGGGGTATAATTTTCCACTAAAGTTTGGACCCTGAATCGTTTGGAATGGGTTTGGGGCCCGCCACACCCACTGTTTCCCCATGTGGAAGATATTAGTCTCGAAGGACCCAAAGGAAGTCAGCAAAAGTCAAAAACTCTACAGAGGAATAAATATTCGCTGATAGAGAACATGAACCCGCATCTTTTTCACCGTCGAGCGCCTATTAGCATCCGTTTTACCAGCAGACACCGGCGATTTTGACGGTCGGCTGAAGGAGCGAACGCGCTGAAAGGGAACCCGCTGATCCGCGAACCAACGACAACTCCGATAGAAGTCGACAACTCGCCAATACAAGAGCTTTCAATTACTGTTAAGCTGTTACTGATGTAATGATATGCACGCGATGCCTCCGACACGGCAGTTGAAAGTCACGACGCTTCGCGGAGCTCAAATGTCGTTAATGGCTGAGTACATTGTCTGAACGAAGGGAATCCGCACATTCTGACGGGATTTTGAAACGGGAAATGTGTGTAGGGAACGTTACATCGGTTCATCGTCCATATTGGAGTGATACACCTTGTATTCGAGTTGTCAGTCCCCTCAAACTAAAGGGTACAAATGATAATTTTGAAAATATATTTTAGAATGAGAATTTCAGAATTATAGACGCGAAGAGAGGATCATTTTTTTACTAAATGTTTTACCACTGAGTCGATTAGATAGTCATTGAACCAATTGCCACCAATAGAGGCTGCATGAGGGTGGAAATAAGAAATGTTGAAGATAAGGAATAGATTTTTTAATCGCGAGGTACGTGGGGGTACTTTTTCTGGTATTTTGGACGATTTATCGATTCAGATTGGTACTAAATCGAGTGCCAAACCCCAAATGTGGGTAAGTACAAAGGAGCGTTTCGAAAAAAAGGGTATTTTTAAACTACAAAAAACTACATACTTTGAAGAACTCACAAGTCCATTTCTCACGAGGAAGAATACAATTTCGCTACGTTTTGCTTTATTATTCCTTGAATGATCAACCAATCTTTTCATGCCAGCGGTCGATCACTCCAATTTGTCCCAAAATTTGAAATTTTGCGTCCAGATTAAAAAAAAAAAAAAACTATGACCTAGCAATTTTCTAGGTTCTAGTTGGTCCACAGACAGCCTGGTAGAAATGTGATCTCTAAAATTTGATTTTCGGGATTTTTTGGAGACTGGGAATCATTTTCCACAAAATTTTGAACTTCGAATCCATTGAGATGGGTCCTAGACCGAGGTGAGTACGGGTAATGTATTTTGAAAATTACTATTCGAGTTTTGCGGACATAGGCGTGAGAGATATAATTTTCCACTTAGTTTACGACGCTGAATCGATTCAATCGAGCCCTGGGCACTCATTGTTTTCACCATTCGGGACTTGAAGGAATAATAATTCATTGTGGTAAGAATTTGCAGCGTTTTGGTTATTTATTCCTTGAATAATCAACTTATGTTTTCATGCCACAAGTCAATCTCTCTAATTCGGCCCTAAATTTCTGGGCATTTCAAAGTGTCTAGATCAAAAAAGTCAAATGTCCAAGCGCCGTCCACGCCGATTTCGGTAGTAGAAAATTTTCTAAAACCTGAACTTTGGGTCAGAGGTCCGTTCCCGGATCTAGTTGAACTTTTCAGCCATATCGGACAAATTTGGGATTTTCGGCGATCTAGGCGTGTGGGGTATCATTTTCCACTAAATTTTGGACGCTGAATCCAATGAAATGGAACCCAGAACGATTTGCGCCCACCGGAAGAGGTTATGGGTCAAAATGTGTATCACTTCGAGTAGGTATGTGTTTACGGAATTTCATGTACCTTGGCGTGTGGGGTATCATTTTCGACTGAATTTCGGAGGCTGAATCCAATGAGACGAGTGAAATGAGTTCCCATGCGCCTGGTCTAAAAAATAACCAACCTTTGTGATTTAAACAATCGGTTCGTTTCAACTCACGACGAGCAGCTCGTTTGAGTCAACTCTGGACAATACGACGAAGTAAATGACGTTCGCGTCCACAACCCACGCCACGATCAACACAATTTACCGAGGGTCGTCTTCTCCGAGCGAAGTCGAAGCGACGAGCATTACAACCAGCTTCGAGTTGACGGAGAGAGATAAGCGTTGTAATAGAATAGGATTCAGATGCGATGTAGGAGACCGTAGAGGTCGTTTCATACGAAATTATGATGGAGAGCTCGGCAGGTTATGTGATCAAACCTCGAGGTAAGGAAAAAAAGAATTTTTTTTTTTTTTTTTTTTTTTAAGCATAACGCGTCTCAGCCGCTAGCGGTTGGTTCCACTCGATCAGAAGCGGAATGTATCCCCGAGGAAGGATTAACATAGATCCTCCGTACATTAATGGTCGTGCGGCGCGAGATTATTTCAATTCCAAAACCGGTTGACTACAAAGAATCCAGATTTAAAATAAGAATACGAAGGAAGAATAGAAAAAAGAGAAAGGACGACGAGAGGGGGGAGGATGAGGGAGAGAGATATTTCACTGTGTTGTCAGTTACAGCCAGTTCTCCCCACATAATAGGCTCCGTTCGTGGGGCAAGCGGAGACCCGGAGAATAAAAAGAATGAGAAGAGGGTCGGACCGAGCACACTACCTTGTACCATCCCAACATATATATCCCTTTCTGCTCCTCTCTCTCGCACTCTCTCTCTCCGGCTCAATCTCTCTCTTTCTTTCTCTCTCTCACTCTCTCTATACCTCGCTTTTCCCCCGCCCCGCGCTCCGCCGAGCAGCACCGACGCACTCGTGAGGATTTCTAGGCCTGTTTAACCTTCATCGACCCGCCCAACGAATCCACCAACGTCGCTCAACGGGGACGATGCCCTCGACCACTTATTTATTTATTTTGTAATATTATTTACAACAAATTATTTTGTACAACGTGTCGTTGATTCCTAACATCACCATTCCTCCAAAATATGCAGGCAATAGCACTGGTCATTCATAATTCAATAGTAACACCAAAAATTATGATGCCTTTAGTTTTTCTGTAAGACTCACATCGTTTTATCCCGATTGATTTCGTCGTTTTTTCCCTATTCTTTTGGTTAATTATTCCCTGAATGTTCAATCACTCCAATTTTCGCCAAAATGTGACATTTTGCGATTTTAGGTACCTAAATCAAAACGCTGCAAATTCTTACACAGGGGTTGGTTATTCCTTGGACCAGGCGCATGGAGACTCATTTCTTCAACATGGGGGAAATGGGGAAAACAGTGGTTGCGCGGGTCCAGACCCATTCCGATCGATTCAGGATCCAAAATTTAGTGGAAAATGTACCCCACACGCCCAGGTTCCAGAAATCTCGAAAACACATATTCAAAATGGGTAATATATACCCATTTGACCCATAACTTCTTCCAGTGGGTGCCATCGTTCTGGACCCCTTCATTGAATTCAGCGTCCAGATTTAGTGGAAATTGAAACCTCACTTGCCTAGATCGCCAAAATCTCGAAAATCCATCTTCAAAACACATTTTGACTCCTACCCCCGCCCAAATTTGGTCCGATCGGGCTGAAAAGTTTGGAGGACCGTCCTAGGCCGGGAACAGACCCCTAACCCAAATTTCAGATTTTTAGAAAATTTTCTACCACCAAAAACTGCGCGGACGGCGTACGGCGTACGGGAAATAGGAATGTCGTAGAGAAAATCAGGCAATTTCCAGCAGATTTGACCAGCGACGGTATCAAACAACCGTATTTGTGAATTTCTCGGTATTTTTTTCTGTTGGGTTCGAAAGCGCTATCCACAAATACAACAACAGCAACAAATGTTTTTGTTTTGAGCAAGAAAATCACCAGCGTACTGCAGTCGCTACACGGATCAATCAATTTAATCGTTTAAATTCCCCAGTGTATTCCACCAAAGGTCGTAATTCTGTCGAAATACTATTTCAAAATTTCCGTCACGATTGAAGTTCCTTTTCCAGGAAAAAAACGTGCGTAAAATGCGGGAATTTCTACTTTATACGGATGTTTTGAGGTTGAATGTCGCGATCAGGCAGGCGAGTATTTCGGGACGGCGAGAAGATACAAATCTGCAGAAAACTGTAGGGCATGTCTAAAGCCAGGCCTGGAATGATCGGTTTATTGAAGTAATTTTAATTTTAAAGCGTATTTAAGAGACTATAATACGCATAACAGGTTTCAGACGTTCAAGGGGGATTCTAGAATAGGTTGTTGAGAAGATATTGAAATGGATACCAATTTGGCTATTATTATTACTCATTCTGGGTCTTCAAAAAACTGACCTTCGACCCATACTCGCCTTTCTCTCGTGTAGGAGGTCCGAAGAACCGCGATAGGAGCTATTAACTAATGCGCTAAGATGCATATTTGAAACCCTACAGAGAAACGCCTCGTACTGGCTTCACTCCCACCGATGTGCAACACAAGAAAAACTGCACGCAGAATGTTTTCTCTAGTTGTATTTAGGCTCGTACGTCGACCGAACAAAATAAAATACTGGGAGTAGGAAAAAAACAATTCAAAGCTAATAATCATCCAGTCAAATCCAATGAATGTTGGTGGCATCGATGGAGGAAAGGAACTTGGATCCGAGCGTTTTCCCCTCGTGAATAACATTCATAAGTGCTCGTAGGCAAACAAACATGGCCACGCTCGGAGGGGTCCGAACGCCGGGTGCCAGCCGCAGATTTCCAACCCCAGCGACCGAGGGCATAAGGAGCATCATAATACGTCAGAATAACACTTACCAACGGATCTCTCCGTGACTGAGACAAAGCCGCTGAAATAACAATGAGTTACCCGCCTAAGGCTTGAGGCCTATTTTATCAACACAAACAAACCACCGGGAGGGAAGTCACTAAGTTGCCGAGGATATCAACAATCGGAGCTTTCGTTACCGCACAATGAATCGATCATTACATCGTAGATTAGCAAGATACGCGCTGTTATAATGATAATTCAACCTCTGCTTTTATCCCGTCAGAACGAGAGAAAATATCAATCAACGCCTGCTCATTTTATACGTACGATCTCTGATGAACCGACACAAAAAAACCCAGTTTCACGAATACATTTTTTTCAAAATAAAATTTAAATGAGGAAAATTTATCAACGAAGCGTCAACTATAAACCTGTCAAGAAATCACAAGCAAAATGCAGGGTGCACCACACGTTTAGGGGTTGGAAGGCAGCTTGAAGGAAATATGGCCTCCAGTTTCATCGAAAGACGTAAATCAAAAGATCCTTCCCAACCCCGAGGGAGAAACTTTTTTTTGACCCCTTTTTTTCGTAGTACAGTAGCTCAGGTGCAGAGGCCCATTCTCAGAAAGACGAGATGCCAAGGTCGTCATGGTTTCCACGGGGTTTCAACTGCCTTCAAAATTACGAGGGGTGTTTTGGAAGTGGTAACGATTTTCAATGACAGAACGAAATCTATCTGATTCATTTTCGTGAATATTTTTTATGGACGATGGAGTTAATGTCGACGAGAGAGAATATGAGGATGGTTGGGTGACGAAATCCGACTATTGGATCAATTATAAGTACGAATTCGTGAAATAGTCTGGTGTCGTGAGATTTGCTGAACGGCAGTCCTGTCTGAGCTGTTCATGAGCTCGTCTACACACAGAATCAGCCACCACTCAACTCACTATTAACGAAATATGTTGGATGGAGACCCAACTGAAGCAACACAGAATAACACAGGATGAACTTGACAAAATCCGACTATCATAGCTTTTACTGGCACGAATTTGTGGATTGTCTGCCATCGCAGATCATTCTTGACTCTATCGTATGCCCTCCTTCAGCACCAATATTGCGCTTTTGGTGAGCCCGCTTACAACCAGAGTCAGTTGCTAATGTTCAATTTAAGGCTTGCCACTGTTCAAAGCTCTTCTCTTTTACAGTTGGACGCCGCATCAGAAGAATCAGAATGCTGGACACATGAACGCGCATGACAAACGAGCAACGAATATCCATAGGATTCCCATTGAAAGCAGGAAAAATCCGAGGCAGACAAGCTCGAGAGACAGTAAGAGTCAGAACAGCATTTTTACGACAACTCAGCAGATCCTTTACATCCCCTATACGGAAGGCGAACACAAGAAAGAGGAAATAACAACAAAACGGAGAGCTCACAATTTCGGGGGAAAAGGCGGGTCGACGGAAAAGCAAGGAAAACGTGCATATGAATGAGAGGAGGAAGTTATCTCGGGCTCCCAGCGAAGGGAAAGCTGTGTCCAGGCCGTGGGGGCGTCCACAGCCATAAATATCGGAATTATAGAGAAAGATAAGAGCGGGGCGGGGATTCGAATCCTCTTTCGGAAAGGATATCCCCCTGATACCGAAGGGGACACACGAGGGATCTGGTTGAGCCAACCGGCATCTCGAGAGTAACAACAAGGGTTAGAAAATCGGCCGAGGGATAAGAGGATGGGGCGAGAGCGGCGAAAAACCTAAAAGTGGAAATAGCACTTAAGATCGAACATAGTGGCGGATCTTGGAATGTGAAGAGATTCTGGTAAGAATGGATGGGGTGTAAATCATGTTCTGCGACCCCATCCAGAACTCATTCATTCCGGAACCACAGTCCCCCGCGTTTCTTTCGCATGGTTCTTACTATCCCCAAAATACTCCGAATCACGTAATACGTCCTTCCTTAGAGCTCAGGGGAAGGGTTTTTTTTTTTTTCAATATACGACCCTTGAAGCTACCAACCACCACGTCGAAGATCCATCAACCTAAATTCTATTTCGTCGTATCTCGGTTGAAGATGGCTTCGAGCAATGCCTCATCCTATCAGCCACCTACGTCACACATGAGCTGCAGATAGTTCGTAGGCTCAATCGTGTTGTTCCATCTTACAACAGCTATTCCACCGCACCACCACTACTCCTCGTCTGAAGACACGATCGATCGAATAAAATAAAATCATAAATAACTTACCTGTTTCGAGAAAATGGCAATATCTTCGTTAAACGATTCGGACGAGCACACGTCCCCGCCTGCGACGCCGGGATCCCGCGGTGTGCTTGTGGCTAGCTCGCACTTTTCGAAAATTAACGCTAGCAGAGGGAAGAGGGGGTGACTGAAACAGAAGAGAAAAACTAAAATTACGACAAGAAGTCATATTGAGGATGTTTTAATAATGTTTTGAACAACAAAACGCATTTTTATATTAATAGAGGGGTTACCCCCTGGTGATACTTGCTACGGGGGTACTATCCATTGATAGTCCCCGTGAGTTTTACATAACCATTGATAGTCGCTTAAATAACATTGTGAATAGAACAAGAGTCCGACAAACATTCAAAAATAACATATTGATTAAGATTTTAATTTTAATAAGAATATTAATAGTTACTAGGAACAAAATGAGTTGATAAATACATTGAACGAGAGTTTTTGTGTAAAAAATTATTATAGTTGATAGGAACTGAAGGGATGAACAGATAGATGTGAATGAAACAATATTATTAAATAAGTATGAACGAAAAAATAATTTAAATGATTAAATAGGAAATATACCCGCAATTTAGCTTTGTGTGACTAGATTTTTTTTTTTTTTTTTTTTTTTTTCATCACGTTTTTTAAAAGTATAGGCTCCAATGAGACGATTGAATACCTCAAAATATTTTGGAATTGTTCTCTTAAGCTCCATCATTTTCTTCCCGATCGCCGCACATTATAGGCAGATACAGTTTTAGAATAATATCTATATAGCGATACCACCAAACTGATTTTGTATGCCAAATGAGGGCCTCGCTTTTGTCATTATACACCTTAATCATTCCATTGGGGATTTGTTGAATCACCGTGAACTCTCATTGTGCCATAGGACATGGGATAATTCGCATTGAATTTGCAACCCCAGCCTTCAAGTCTCTTCCAGCTTCGATATTTTTTTTTCTTTTTCAGAGGAGTTTAACGATATAAAAGACGAAAGAGAGGAAATCTCGACCCTACTGGCCTTTTATGCCGTTGTCGCTCCGACGGCTGAATTGAGCCGAAGTTTTGATTCTAAAGAAAGGACCGGAGAAAGAAACACCGAAAAAAATGGTCAGTTCAGAATTCCGAAAAAACAACAGAAAAAGGTTACTCCTCGACAACAACAAAAATACAACGAAACGTTAAAAAAAGAAAAAAACTTGCAGGACGGACCCCATAAAATATCGAGGCAAGAGCGAACAATGGGGCTCATCCTGTGCGTTAACCATTTGCATAGTCCCCGGACCACATGCATTTATTTAGGAATTCTCTGAGACACCAACTTCTGACTACCCGCGCACAAAGAGTCATGCGTCCCTTCACCTTCCATTGTCTCACTTGGTCGTCCCTATCAAGGCTTCTGTCTAAGGAATGAGTTAATGCTACTCGGATTCCGATCGGCGGGAAAGGATAAGCGTCTGTCAGGAGGAGAGAACTCATTAAATCAATGCGGACGGTTTAACGAGCGAGTTGAAGAAAAAAAAAAATTATATATTTAGAAATCATTGGGTTTTCCAGAGTTTTGCACCACCGTAAATGGTTATAATGGGGAGGTTTAATCGAGAGGTATTCAGCAATCACTGAGAAAGGCTCTCCGAGAACGCGAAAAATTAACACGTTCCGTACGGATGGCCATGTGAGCTTTAAAGTGCCCAACTGAGTAACCATGGTGTTCTTCAACGATGTATTGCCTGCTTGCCTGGCGATACCAAAACTCCATGGATGGTACTGACAAATCTCATCCCAGGTGATTTCATCAACACCAGCGCAACCATCTGCTCACTGTTGGAAATTCAAGAGTTGCTGGTTTCTCACCTGACCTGGTGGAAAGTCGTCCCGAAAATTGGTCCGGTTTCCTCCCGTCATTTAGCATAAGTATACAATTGACACAAATTTTTCCCCCTTAAACCAACGATTTCGCGAAGAAATTTCGCCAGAAACCCAAATATGACATTTGAGGCTACCTCATGATTTGTAGTAATTTTAATTAATTCAAAAGCTGTTAATTTATTTGTGCAGCAGTAGGCTTTTATTCAGCGCATGTACAGATTTGTATTATAGCGTAACTCTCAAATCCATACAGCTTATACTTGAAAACTGTACTGGAATTAACTCGAGTCTAAGCTTTTCTCTTGCATTTTGGTATCTTGCCAGACTTCGACTAACAAGCCGCTTTTAAGAATATTTTTAATTGAATTGAATGTGTTCCAGGCGGCAACCAGCTCCCTTGTTGGAAGGGTACCAAAACCTTATATATCCCTGCGCGTTGAGGGCATTTCGGTTTAGTCGTAAGACGCTTTCCAGAAAGTAACCAAAGTTTGAAAATTTCGTTGAGTGAGGATGTTCTTTTAAGGTAAATTTTACTGTCGACTAAGTGCAAATTTTTCCATAATGGGTTATTATTATTTTGAGCAAGATTAGGAGTAAACAGAAAGTGTTCAAGACTCATTTCAATTGTTCAGCGTCTAAACTACTGGCACATGATACCCACCCTCAAAAGTCGCGAAAATCGAGTTTAAAAAAATACATCAGGGACCAACAAAAGCAAAAAGAATAGAAAAGAAATCATGAATCGCAAATTTAGAGGCAAATAAGAGAGATCGACCTCTGGCATGAAAACGTGGGTTTATTCATTTAAGGAATAATAAACCATAAACAGTCCGTTTAAGATGTTGGTTTTATTTAAGTAGTTGGACCGGTTTATTTAAGCTGCTTCAACGACAACTCGATATAAAATACTATTCGGAGGATCGTACAAGTCGTGTAAAGGGATTGCCTCCTCATATCTCAGCCCGCTCGGTTGGAATCCATTTTTTGAAATTAGATTCGGGTCGTGGGCTATACCTGTGAAGATGGTTCCGAAGCTTCCCTACAAATCATATTACAGTTTGAAAAAAAAAAGTGAAAAGAAAAAGGTTTTTGAGAAAAACGAAGAAAAAAGTCCTCAACTTCGCCCCAAGGGACATAGTTCTTATTGGTGGGCCTCGGCATGAGAGGCATTATATATGTTGAAGGATGCTCGGAATGTAGGGACGACCGACCGCGGTTTTGTTGATGCCCGCGAGGCACAACTCGGTAATAAGATGGAGGTAGGCTGATAGGTTCTTTCGGTCCTACGAGGACAGTGCTGTGGATCCATGGCCGTCAAGATGGACCCAGAGTTTGTTCAAGACCACCTGTTCAGAGGAAGAACTTGCACGAATCGAATAGAAATTTAGTTATGAATGAAATGCATTAGGAAAAGCTGCATTTTAGCCGCCTGGAGTGTACCTGAGTACTAGGGATGAAAATAGTCGCTGGATTCTCAAGTAGGAAACAATTCTCATGTTCAGAGAAGACGTACCTCCTCTAAATCTGCGTCTTCAACCTCTCACAGCGAAGCAAGGAATACAAGATGCGAATAAAATACGTCATAAGGTCTCACACTCTTAACGATGGCAGTAATTTTACAGCCTCTTGTGGTTCGTACATATTTATCCAGTATGTGCAGAACAAAATGAATCGCAATCAAATAATCAAGAGAAAACGCTGCCAATTCTTTCACAAGGGTTGGTTATTCCTCGGAACAGGCGCACAGTGACTCATTCCAATCGATTCATCGTCCAATGTTTAGTGGAAAATGATACACCAAATCACCAAGAAAATCTCAAAAGCCCACATTCAAGGTAGGTAGACACCCAATTTGACCCAAAACCTCTTCGGATGGGCACCGATCGTCCCGAGACCAATTTCATTGGATTCAGCGTCCAAAATTTAGTCGAAAAAAATACCCCACACGCCTTAATCGCCAAAAATCTCAAAAATCCATTTTTATTGGTTATTCCTTGAATAATCAACCCATGTATTCAATAAAGATCATGACACAATTTTGAGCTGAACCGTAGAGAAATGAGGAAAACAGTGGGTGTGGTGGGTCCCAGACCCATATCATTGGATTCAGCGTCCAAAATTTAGTGGAAAATTACGATCCCACCAGAAATCTCGAAAACGCGCATTCGATATGGGTAGGTAGGTACCCAATTTGACCCATAACCTTATCCAGAGAGTGCCAGTCGTCCCGAGACCAACTTCATTGGATTCAGCGGCCAAAATTTAGTCGAAAATGATACCGCACACGCCTAGGTACCAGAAATCTCGAAAATCCATTTTCCGAAAAACACATTTCAGATACCCTGCCCTACCCTGCACAAATTTGGCCCGATCGGGCTGAAAGGTTTCAAGGACCAACTAGAGCCGGGAACGGATTTCAGATTTCAGATTTTTAGAAAATTGTCTACTACCAAAGTCGGCGTGGACGGCGGACGGCGTAGGACATTTTTACATGTTTTGATCTAGACACCTTGAAAAGTCTAAAAAATAATTTTGGGCCGAATCGGAAATTTACTGTTTGCATGAAAACAGGTTGATTTTTCAAGGAATAACCAACCAAAACGTTTGTCCTACGTACGTGCAGAAATAGACCTATCGTAAACGCGACACCCAAATTTTATATCGTTACTCAAACCAAGAAGTTTCTCGCGTCCAATATCACATTTCCCCGCTAATCGTTGTACAGTTCGGGGTGTGAAAGGGTCGAACTGTTGTTAATGTGTCATTTGTTAGTTTAAGCTCGACTTTTTTTCAACCGTACTCATTTCCGCGTGTTTCTTTGTCCTAATTTCCTTTCCGCGCCAGATGAGATAATAAAACCATCACCCCCGCCCTCACCCGCACCATCATAGCCCTCATCGACCATGACTCACCCAAAAAACCTATTAGAGAGAAGGTTGGTACATGTTTTCCACGCTCGAATCCTAATTGATGGCCGACAGGTTGTCACAGGAAGTTCGGAGGTGCGTTCTTTTTTTTTTCGGCCGTTTTTTTGTTTTTCTCGCGTTGTCTTTCGTTTGGGAAAGCATCTGCCGTGGAAAAAGTGACCACTAGCTACGTTATGATTTCCTATTGTCATTTGAGGGGCCTTTGCTCAAACATCAAGAAGAGTTAGAACCACTCATGCTCCTTCGTTTCCATTTCATTATATTCTATTACTGAGAAAACTTTTTTTTCAATATGGTTTGTCATTACTTCAAGCAAAAGTATGAGGTAAACAGTGAGTCCCCAGGACTGATTTCAATGAGTAGTAAGTACTCATCTCAATGGATTCTGCGACCAAGATTTAGTGGAAAAGGATACCCCGCACGCCCAATTTGAAAAAAAGCCTCGAAAATCAAATTTCAAATATATATTTTCACCGGTAACCTCCCAACATTTGGCACTTATTCATTTTCAACTCAAAACCAGACCGCGAAATAAAATAAAATAAAATAATAAATTTCGTCTATTACCAATTTTCTTATTAACTTTTAATTACCGAGAATTTCTACCTAACCGATAGTAGGAAATTTTTTAGAAATTTTGGTCAGGAACCCATTTCCGGTTTTCGAAACTTTTCAGACCGATCGGACCGAATGGAGGGGGGGTCTCCCCTCTTCTTTCCCGACGCCGACGTCTAACCGGCTACTTGATGTTTACATCTCATTGACTTTGCTTATAGAGCTGGGAGGGTTCCCAGGGTTTCTTCGTTATTGATGAGCTCCCTCTTGAAAATTAAATATGGAGAGTTGTGCTCTCGAAATAGCTCTACACCACACGCGATTCTCCTTGCCCGAGTAAACCAACTGATCTCATTATGCGTTTGACTTTTGAACCGTTCGGCCACCGAGCCGACGTTCGAATTGCAACCAAAGTAACGAGCAACCGATTGATCGTGAAAACCATTGCGAAAATCATTTTGAATTGGAAAAAGGTTTCACACATTACAATAAACCGCGCGAAAATTTCATTGTTAAGGCGTCAACTTGAGAGACGACCGCAGTATTTTGAATATTTTGTTCGAAATCAAAAGTTTGAAAATCTCGAACTTCGGAGCCCATTTTGAGGGAAGACGCTATATATAACTCTTCCGGAGCGATCCGCGTATACATTAAAATACGAAATGTGAACTCGGGGTCCCCTAAGCCTGGAAAACTTGTTCGCAGCTTTTATTGTGTGCACTGCGAAGTTGAATTGAGATTTTTTCCTTCCTCCTTTGTTTTTTTAAAAAACGCCTGCATTTTGAACAAGAGCAAAAGGGGATTGCTGTCGACCGAATATCTGAATTCGACACTGTTGAAATGATTATTTAAGTATGATTTGGTCAGTGCAAAAATGAGACAGGTCAGAAAATGACTGTCTACAGGAACGATGAAGGGTAAAAAATGTC
>CM034007.1:13265709-13317526 GCA_019603395.1 Cyrtorhinus lividipennis
GTCACTGGGGACGTTTGCGGCTACCGGAAGAGGTTATGGGTCAAATGGGTAACTATATCCTATTTCGAATGTGGATTAATAT
The DNA here is from genome assembly GCA_019603395.1 of Cyrtorhinus lividipennis. Lineage (NCBI taxonomy): Eukaryota > Metazoa > Arthropoda > Insecta > Hemiptera > Miridae > Cyrtorhinus > Cyrtorhinus lividipennis. The sequence continues at coordinate 13,265,792 of CM034007.1, forward strand.
GAAGGGGGAGGGGTTTATGGGTAAAAAAGGTTCTATCCCCCTTTTCAAATGTGGATTTTGGAGAATTCTGGTACCTAGGCGTGTGAGGTATCATTTTCCACTAAATGTTGGTCGCTGAATCGATTGATCCTGGTCCGAGAAATAACCAACCCTGGAAAGAATTTGCAGAAATTTTGGTTGGTTATCCTTGGAGTATCAACCTACGTTTATGCAGAGTAAGTCAATCTCTCCGATTCGGCCCAGAATTTTTTTCCACCATTTGGGGTATTGTTTCCAATAAATTTTAGACGCTGAATCGATTAGAGTGTGCCCTTCTATGGTCTGGTCAGAGGAATCATCAACCGTGAATGAATTGCAGCGTTTTTTATTACATATTGTCGATATTTATGAGCTCTGTTAATAAATTATATATTTCCATTCACGGAGGTCCACTGTACGCGAATATCACCTGAGCCGTGCGATGCAGCCAGGTTAGGATTATATTACTAACGTTCTCGATCTAGGTATGGGAAGATACTCGCGCCGCTGAAATGCTACAAAAGCATCTGAGTGACGAAGCTGCGAGCCAGGGTATTAAAACAGGTGGTTTATTGTTCGTATGAATCAACCTCAAGATATGTACCCGTCCTTCCTTGTAGCAAGGGAACCCCGCGTAATCACGTCGTTATCTCTCGGTTGAAACAGCTCAATTAAAATGGGTTATGCTTGTTGATGATTCTAACACTTGCTCCGGGAATCCATCTGACACCCATCTGGACTAATGGTTGCTATTTTTTTTGTTCTTGCATTAACTCGTTAGTTATATCGTTAGGCACCGCACTGTGCATGCGAATGAATTATTTAAAATGGTATCGATCCAAGGGTAATTTTTTTAATTTTAAATAATTTTAATGATCAAATACTCTCGCCTCAAATAGGCTCGCCCAACCGTAGGCTGCCAATACGAAAGTGAAAAGCTTGAGACTGGCGTGTGTTTGCGAATAATCTTCATCCATTTGAGATGCCAAACGGGAGTCCAGGCAGCGGGCCGCGAATATATCGCTAATGACAGTGCAAACAACATGTTTTCCCTAAACGGTGGCGTGTTGGATCATCGCCGATGGCCGTTCAACTATTGTTGAAGCAACGCGTTATATTTATCAATGAGCAAGGCACATTCTCTTCCACGGTACGCCCTTGCTCAAATGTTAGAAAAAACCAATAATTAAATAATAAGTCACAGCTAGCACGAGGTGGTTCCTCACGCTACGCACGGTTAGCAGATACCGCAGGTATTAATTACAACTTATCAACGGTATTTTATAAAACTGTATATATTTCTACAATGGTTTATTTTATTTGGGTTCTACTCATGTGAAAGAAATTGTACGTTGGGGTCTTCGGAATTAGCTCCTACCTACCAGGTATGCAGTAGAAACAATTACTAAAAATTGAAGTTTTGGTAAGGGACCAGTTTTTTGTTCTAGTTGGCGCGCCCAGAACTTTTTAGCCCGATCTGGCCGAAATTCGGCGATCATTGCGTGTAGGGTATCATCTTCTACTAAATTTGGATACTGATCTATTGGAATAATGTAATGAATCCAAGACACTCCACACTCACTGTTTTCCTCCATTTCTTCCATGCTCCTGGTTCGAGTGATAACCAACTTACAAGAATTAACAGCGTTTTGGTTGATTATTCCTTGAATACTCATTGTTCTATATACTGATTATTCGAATAATATTATTCTATATGCTGATTATTATTACTTGAATAATCAATCTATGTATTCTTGCAAGAGGCTAAACTGTCCACTTCACCCCGAAATTTGACAGTTTGCGTTTCAAGGTGCGTTTCAGAAGATTAAACCCATATCTCCGTCCGGCGTCCGCCGCCCACGCAGAATTGTTTCTAAATAAATTGAAAAAAATATAGAGAATATGTGCAAAAACCTGCAAATTATTACACACGGGTTGGTTATTCCTAGAATGGGGGAAACAGTGGATGTGGCGGGTCCCGGACCCATTCCAATCGATTCAGGGTCCAAAATTTAGTGGAAATGATATCCCACACGACATTCGCTCTACCCTAGATCAAACCGTGGCGCAAGTGGCTAGCACGTTCGGCAAAATCGAAAGGCTGTTGGTTCGAGCCCAGGTGGGAGTGAATATTTTTGTTTGATTCAGTTTTTTTTTTACCCATAAATTGAACAATAAATTGACCAATAACTTCTTCCAGTGGGTTCCAACCGTTCTGGGACAAATTTTATTGGATTCCCAGCGTCCAAAAATTTAGTGGAAAATGATACCCTACTCGCCCAAAATCTCGAAATCCATTTTCAAAAACACATTTTTACCCCTACCCCACCCAAATTTTCTACTACCGAAAACGGCGCGGTCCCCTTATCGAATGATCACTGGTTTGAAATTGGTTGCTCTGGAAAATTTGGGGTTTTTGAGTCCTCGGTATGCCGCCAGACAGCTGTGTAATTAACGTGAGGTCGCAAAAACGACACGAACGGACAGCAACAGGTAGTCGAGTGGTCCTTATAAATCAGCGAGAGTAGTTCGCAGATTGGTTTTCATACATATTAATAGCAGTTGCATTGGATTGTGGACATGAAAAACCGCGGCGACACAGTTCTTTATTCAAGCTGGGAGTTATAGATGCCCGGAATAATTAATACAGAAAGAAATCCTTTCCTAATGGATTGAATCATTCTATTCGCGTGTCGGACGTCTTTCAGCTTTGCAGTTTGTGAAGACCTAAGCGTTCTTGTCACGTTGTAGCCGTCGTAGATTTTAATTGCTGAGTATCGTACGATTGGCACCCACTGGAAGAAGTTATGGGTCAAATTGGGAATTTATTACCCATTTTGGGTATTTATTACCCATTTTGAATACGTGTTTTCGCGATTTCTGCTACCTAGGCGTGTGGGGTATAGTTTTCCACTAAATTTTGGACGCTGAATCCAATTAAATGGGTCCCAGAACGATTGGCACCCACTGGAAGAAGTTATGGGTCAACTTGGGTATATATTACCCATTTTGTATATGTGTTTTGGGGATTTCTGCTACCTAGGCGTGTGGGGTATCATATTCCACTAATTTTGGACCCTGAATCGATTGGAATGGGTCTGGGACCCGCCACACCCAATGTTTCCCCCATTCTAGGAATAACCAACCCGTGTGTAAGAATTTGCAGATTTTTTTTTTTTTGTTGTTGTTGTGAAATTACTCATTTTACACAACGAAATATAGGGTACTTAACTAAGTCTCTATCAGTTTTTGGAGTTGGAAGTGACATTTGCTGCGCCTGGACTTTCACTGATTTTTCACAGAGCTCTGAGCTTTCACTTCACTGAGATTCTGTTATCGCGAGCTTCACACGCTTATCTCACATGCACACTTCATGAGGCTTCTTTTTCTTGAGACGTCTGAGTAGGTCATCAACGTCAAGGAACTAGATAGCTTCTTCGTGTACGTTCTCTTGTAGCCGCATGTGATGTACTATTGCGTACATTTTGATGACTTCTTTACCGTTGTTGGTATTTGTTGTTCTTTGTGTAGTCGGTCATTTCCGGTGTACCGGTATGCGTTAACATCACACCTAACCACATTGTTTTGGAACCCCGAAAATGTTTTCTGGGCGTTTCAAGGTGTCTAGATCAAAATAGGCAAATGTCCGTCCGTCGTCCACGCCGATTTCGGAAGTAGTCAATTTTCTAAAAACCTGAAATTCTGGGTCCCTGACCCAGTTGCATATCATTAACAAATTTCAGTTTCATGTCAATTAGCTTTTACTCGGCGAAAGCAAGGACACAATTTTGTACTCTGTTCACCAGGGTACTAGGGTACTAGGTCCCCCAACTACCACCGAGTGGTGCTCTAAAACTTGTAGGGAGGGGAATTGATTATATGGTTACATGCAAAGGCAAACACTACCAATCCTAAATACAATTTATTCGCTGGTTATTCCTTGAATAGTCAACCTATGTTCTGATACTGAATGTCGATCTCTCCGATTCGGCCCAAAAATGTTTCCTGGGCGTTTCCAGGTGACTAGATCAAAATAAGCTGATGTCCGTCAGCCGTCCACGTCGATTTTGGAAGTAGACAGTTTTCTAAAAATATGAAATTCGGGTCAGGGACCCGTTTCCGGCTCTGGTTGGTCCTCAAACTTCAGCCCGATCAAATCAAATTGGGTGGGGGGTGGTGTCAAGATGTGTATGATGTTATATTACATTGTATTATTATGTTATTTGGTAAAATGTTTTATAAATCTGAGTGTCGGGTCAGAGACTCCTTTTCGGCTCTAGTTGGTCCTCAAAACTTTTCAGCCGAATCAAACCAAATTGGGAGGGGGAGGGGGGTGTCGAAATGTGTATTTTGAAACATTTATTTGGACGCACAATCCAATGAGGTGGATCCCGGAACGATTGGCGCCCACTGAAAGAAGTTATGGTTCAAGATGGGTATCTATCTACCTATTTCGAATGTTTTTTTCGAGATTTCTGGTACCTAGGATTATCATTCTCCTGAATCGATTAGAATGGGTCCGGGATACGACACACCCACTGTTTCCCCCATTCTCCGCATGTTTGATATTTCCGGCGGTTTAGACGTGTGAAAAATAGTTTTTCATTCATTTCTGGACGCTGATTCGATTGGAATGAGTCTTCATGCTCCATGTCCGAGCATGAATCCGGCCCCTATGAATCAATTTGCTGCGTTTTTTAGACCGGATCAAATTATTTCGATCCCTATGCTATGAATGCCAATTTAGCAACTATGTTGAGCAATTCCGTGGATGGATACGCAGTCCAGACTGCGTAGGTACTTCTGTAAAGTCGAACTTATTTCCCAGTCCAATGAGCTTCAAAAAGACTGAGATTCCAAGAATCCCGGACAATCACGCGATACAATTACAATTTCAAGTTCCCCACGATAGTTCCACACGACGACGCAAGTTGATCATTCTCTTCCTCGAGTGCCGGTGGTTGTCGACACCCAAAGAGCACTTGAAACCACTCGACTTTATTGCGGCCTATCGGTTCAGATCAAACGCACTCGAAAAATCAGCTCAGTAGGTGGCTGCACCATGTGGCTGCACGCTAGATGTGTGCGTTATCTGTAGAACCACAGCTGATGGCCATGTAGTTAACGTGCCTGTGAAATCTGGTTGGCTAGTGTTACGCCATTGCGGGAAATAACCGTGGATTAGACAATTTTCACCCTCTCCCAGAAAAATTGTGCAGTATTGGCTCATTTTGTCTAAATTTCTCAACTTTAAGACCTTAAAACCATAATTCAGCCTTCACAATTCAGCCCCTTCCGTCCATACATAAGACATCATGTGTCTTATTTCCTAAATTCAAAATTTATCTGAAAAGTCATAGAAAATCTTGTGAATTGAATCTCACGGTTGGTTCAGTTTCTATGAGTTGTGCATAAATGAAAATACTCGGACCAGCAGTATGGAGACACATTCCAATCGATTCAGCATTCAAAATTTAGTGGAAAATAATACTCTGCACGCCTAGGTACCTAGCAAAAAAAAAAAAAAAACCCACACTTCTAGGTACCAGAAATCTCGGAAACCCTCATGAAGTAGGTAGATAGATACTCATTATGATTCATAACTTCGTCCGATGGGCCCTAATCTTCCTGGGACTCATCCATCGTGTCCGAAAGTCCGTTCGGAAATAATACATGACTAAATCGTCGAAAATATCAAACATGGGGAAAATTGGGAAAACAGTGGGTGTGGCGCGTCCTGGACCCGTTCAAATCGATTCAGGGTCCAAAAAGTGGAAAATGATCCCCCACACGCCTAGTTCCTGGAAATCTCGCAAAACACACATTCGAAATGTGTAGATAGATACCCATTATGACTCATAACCTCTTTCAGTGGGCACCAATCGTTCTGGGACCCGTATCATTGGATTTAGCGTCCGAATTTAGTCAAAAATGAAGGCGTGTGGCCTAGATTGCCAAAAATCTCGAAAATTCATTTTTCAAAATACACATATTGTCTTTACCTGGATTATTCAAGGAATATCCAACCAAGACGCTGTAAATTCTTTTACGAGGGTTTTCGATTCCTCAAAACAGGAACATTGAAAGAATATAGAGAAACAGTGAGTGTGGAGTGTCACATTCCAATCGATTCAACGTCCAACGTTTTAGTGGAAAATGCTACCCCATACGCCAATGCACCCAAAAATCACTCGCATTAGGAAAGTAGGTACCGTATTTGACCCATACCCACCCCCATTGTTACATTTCGTTTGGTTATTCTTCAAATAACTAACCGTTGTTTTCATGCCCAGAAAGTATCTACCTCTGATTGGCCCAAAAAGAAAAAACAAATTCTGGACGTTTCATGATGTCTAAAACAAAACGGACCAGGAACATGGGAAAGACAATGGACTGTGTCCCAGACCGATTCCGATCGATTCAGCGTCCATAATTTAGAGAGAAAAATACCCCTACGTGCCAAGATCGGCAAAAATTTGAATCTTACGTTCTAGAGGCTTTTAATGTAGAAGGACAATATTTTACTGCGCCACATTACAAACGCAACCACAGTTACTCGAGATGCGGGGAACCTCCATCATTAATGAAAAAAAGGGCCGTAAAGTCGAATACCACTGCCTCAAGTACCGTGTAGTGAGGAAAATTTACACCGGTTAATAATGACGTTTTTATTATTTTTTAGCAGTCACGAACAAAACGGAGGTTTGGAACGCACAATCCTCAAAAGTAGTCGTACGAGTTCTCCACATCTCATCCGTTAATATTATAATTGTTTAAATTTCTTCTTATTGGCCAGAGTTGGTCATCTCGAAAGTACAATGCTCAAACCTGTAATATCGGCGTCCAAAAATGAAACAGCGTGGGAGCCCCGCTAGCAGTGGTCAACCGGTTACGAGGTATGTAGGAGTATGAATGACGCGGGTCGAATTTTGGAATAGATGTCCCAAAACTATTCGCAGATAAGAATTTGCATACATCTTAATACGCTCATTGATTAATTTTAATGATATCCTAAGTGAATATATCATGAGAAGACGATTTATCATCTATGAGCAGGTATTACAACCGATTGACCGGGACAAAAACTAAAACAACTAAGCGCAAATGAAAATAATTCGCTTTCGAAAAAGCTTAAGCACCAATCAAGAAATGAATCATAAGTGGACTTGTTTTGTTTATTCTGGTTTGATGCCAATGATGAGGAAGAAGATTTAGGAGGCTCAAGAGAGCTTGTCGAGGAGTTCTAGAGAAAAGTCGGCACCTCTGTGTAAATAGGTTGGTATTGATCTTATCGCGTCACCGAGAAAAAGTAAAAGGGCTTTTGAAAAACCGGAGCTATTAAATGCGTACAAGCCGAATAACCTACTTTGAGAGGGTCATTATTTTAATTAGCTGTTAATGGAAAGGGTTTGCTCCTTTTAGTGGGGAGTGAAAGAGACCAGTATCGTCCAAGTGGCATGGGCCCTATTTGTACCTATTATCCGGCAACATGGGTGAGCTACATGAGTTAATTTCCTCTCTGGGCCAAAAATTTCTCCTAGGAGGAGACTTCAACGCGAAGCATCCCCGCTGGAATTCGGCTGTCTCACGCCCTAGAGGAAACCTACTCTATGATGAAGTAATCCGGCATGGATAGTGTCGTCCACCCGATTGAGCCGACTCATTACCCTGATAATACTCATATGCTCGATATTCTTGATCTCTTCCATACGAAAAACTTACCCATTGGAAGCCCTCATGCAAATGTCCTTCATGAACTTTCATCAGACCACTATCCAGTTGAACTGTACGTCAGAGTGAGTACACCATTTGTTCAAGCCGTGCCATCCTTGATTCAATACCCCCTTAACTGGAAACACTTCAAAATTACACTCGAGCGGATCACCAATTTGCAATGTCCTTTAAAAACTCCACATGATGTGAACAGGGCTGTTAGTCATTTGACTCAAACCATTCAGTTAGCTGCCATAACCCACAGAGAGTCAGAACAGTAATAAGACACCGGACCCCACTGCACATACATCAACTCCTCCGCGCAAAAAAGGACGCACGGGCCCTTTACGAAAGCACGAAATCTCCACCTCACAAGGCCAACTACAACCGCGCAACAAGAGAGCTGAAAATTGCACTGAAAAAAAAAAAAAACGCTGCAAATTCTTAACACACGGGTTGGTTATTCCTCGGACCAGGCGCATGGAGACTCATTTCTTCAACATGGGGGATAATGGGGAAAACAGTGCGTGCGGCGGGTTCCAGACCCATTCCAATCGATTCAGGATCCAAAATTAAGTGGAAAATGATACCCCACACGCCCAGGTACCAGAAATCTCGAAAACACATATTCAAAATCTGCAAATTCTTACACACGGGTTGGTTATTCCTCGAATGGGGGAAACAGTGGGAGTGGCGGGTCCCAGACCCATTCCAATCGATTCAGGGTCCAAAATTTAGTGGAATATGATACCCCACACGCCTAGGCACCAGAAATCCTGACACATACAAAATGGGTGAATACATACCCATTTTGCCCCGTAACTTCTTCCGGTGGGTGCCAATCGTTCTGGGACCCATTTTATTGGATTCAGCGTCCAAAATTTAGTGGAAAATGACACCCTACTCGCCTAGGTAGCAAAAATCCCGAAAACACATATTCAATATGGGTAATAAATACCCAATTTGACCCATTACTTCTTCAAGTGGGTGCCAATTGTTTTGGGACCCATTTTATTGGATTCAGCGTCCAAAATTTAGTGGAAAATGACACCCCACTCGCCTAAATCACCCAAAATCCCGAAAATCCATTTTTCAAAAAACCCCTACCCCCTCCAAATTTGGTCCGATCGGGCTGAAAAGTTTCGAGGACCCATCTCGGCTGGGAACAGACCCCTGACCCAAATTTCAGATTTTTAGAAAATTTTCTACTACCAAAAACGGCGTGGACAATGGACGGCGGACGGCGTACTTGGTTGGACCTTTTGGTTGGTTATTCCTTGAATAATCAACCTATGTTTTCATGCAAAAGGTCAACCTCTCCGATTCGGCTCAAAATTTTTTTCTGGACGTTTCATGGTGTCTAGATCAAAAAAGGTCAATGTCCGTCCGCCGTCCATCCAACACAATGGTGATGTACGCCGACGATCTAGCTGTCCTTAGTAGAGATCACGATGGGCACCTGGTGAGCTCCAACCTGCAGGAACATGTGAACCGTATCCATGAGTGGAATAAGAATACCCCAAAATCAGCCCACATCACTTTCACATACAGGCAGCGCTTCGAAATCAGTCCCATAGCAATAGATTCAACCCCTGTGCCAATGCGCGAATCAACTCGGTACCTTGGAGTCACCCTAGACAGAAGAAGAATGACCTTTTCCAAACACATAGGCAAAATAGTAAAACGGCTGAGAGGCCGCATCCGCGACCTGAAACCGCTCTTGGGGAACCGATCACCGCTCTCTCTCTCTCTCGACAAGCGGCTACTCTATCTCTCCCTCGTCTGGCCAATTCGGCAATATGCCTCAGGCTTCTATGGCTCAGCAAGTGAAACTCAAATTAAGAGAATTCAAGTCCAACAAAACAAAGCCTTGAGAATGATCACGTCAGCTCCTTGGTATGTACGAAATTCAGTGCTGCACCGTGATTTGGACATCCCTGAAGTAAAGGAAGTGATAGAAGACACCTACAAAACCTCTACAACACAACTGCTCGACACAGAAACCCACTCTTCAGTGACTTCGCCCAAAACCATCCCCCTCCACGTCCTCTTCGACGATTCTAAGAACCTGGGCAAAAGAGATAAGGGGGATAGAAGGGAGGTAGTCATTGGTTGGGCTGAGGCAACAGGAGATGTGTTTTTCAGACATAGGTTGGCAATAAGTGATTCTTGTAGCGTTGTACGTCAATAAGAACGAGGCGCGCAAGTGCCAACTTGAAGTGATTTCAGTTTTGAGGTTATGACTTAAATAAAAACCAACATCTTGATTCCAATCAACCAACCCACATATCACCAACTTCAGGGTACGCCCAAAAACCCTGAAGAAGTATTCGTTGGAGCACTGACAACTTTTCTACACCAGTAGCAAATATTACGAACGTCACCATCACAAAGGTCAGATCTACCACATTTCGTTCGTTTGGCCGCCCCCACTACAGCACATTCAGCGTTTCCCTAGTTACATTGATGATTTCAGAGAAAAGTAGACTGTCAAATACTAATGTGTATGCTACTTACAAAACCTAAGCCCCGATTGCGTTTGCCGAAAAATCGAGGCCCCGAGCAGCACTAAATGTCGCAGAGTAACCATTGACGATAACCTTGAGTGGAAGAAGCAAATTGATTCGATCATACGGAAAATTATGCTTGTCCTTGGTCTCCACAATATACTGAGCAGAGACTTCATTATGGGGGGTATATTTTGCTCTAACCTAGCAATGTGTTGTTGGTTGGGGTGGAGCAATGGCAACCATTACAAAGTGTGAAAAATCAATAGTACATCACTTAATTGAGATGAGCTGTAATTACCGTAGCCGGTCAGAGAAGTATTTTAGTGACCTACGACTTCTTAAATTCAGTAAACTCAGGCTAAGATCGTTAATACCGTTTTTGGACTCTCATCACCGCAGATTTCCTTCGACTCTTCACGGAAAGTGAGCGAGGGGTGAGACGGTCGAAATGATTTCCAATCCCCATGATGAACACATCAGCCAGTCAGCGTAGGTGGGTACACCTCAGTGACATACATTCAGACTTGCAGGATTCGCGGGGTGTGCATTGGCGGGGATGAGAGAATGGGAAGGGCAAGGACTCACCTGGAAATGCTAGCTGGATGACTGAGGAGAAAGGCATCCTCCAATAACACTCGGCCCAATGCAGAAACAGAAAACTAAACGCTGCAAATTCTTTCACATGGGTTGGTTATTCCACGGACCAGGCGCATGGAGACTCACTTCAATCAATTTAGCATCCATAACCTCTTCTGGTGGGCGCCAATCATTCCCGTCTCGTTCAATTAAGCATCCGAAATCTAGTGGAAAATGATACCTCACACGCCTAGGTACCAGAAATCTCTAAAACACATTCAAAATGGGTGGATAGATACTCATTTTGACCAATAACCTCTGGCCGTAGGTGCCAACCGTTCCGAGACACATCTGAATGGATCCTGCGTTCAAAATTTAGTCAAAAATAATACCGCGTAGATCGCCAAAAGTCTCGAAAATCTATTTTTCAAAGTACACATTTTAACGCCTACCCCGCCCAAATTTTGTATGATCGGGCTGAAAAGTTTTGAGGACCAACTAGTGCCGGATACGGGTCTCTGACCCGAATTTCAGATTTTTATAAAAATTTCTAATACCAAAATTGGCGTGGACGGCATAAGGTGGAAGGACATTTGCTTACTTTTATTTATTTGAAAAGAAACGGGACAAGCCCAATTAGAATAATGAATACAGGTAGTAACAAATGTATAGCGACAAAGGAAATGACAATCACTGAAAAGGGAAAAGAGCAGAATCTAAACTGAAAGCAAACAGTAACGTAGCACTGCACTGATCACGCGAATTGGTTAGGTAACGAAGATCATGGTAGGTTCAGAGTTCAGAAGAGAATAGACCTAATACGTGGAAGTGGCGAAGGAATTACGATGAAGAGTGGAGGGGGGCGTGGAGAGGGGGTTCACCTGTCAAGGAAGACGACACATTGGGCGGTTGTACAAGTATTTCGTAGCTGAGAAAGGGATGGCAAAGGGCATAACAGAACGAGAAGCGGCGCGGGGTGCGTGGAAGCCAATACAGGCGAGAAGATCCGGAGCGTCATGGCGACTTTGATCTTGACATCTTGAAACGCCGAGAAAAAAAAAAAAAAAATGTTGGGCCAAATCTGAGAGATTGACTTTTTGCATGAAAACATGGGTTCAAGGAATAACCAAACAGAATCTTATACGCAACTCCCTCATGCCGCACAATTTATGTTATCCTAAAATCCAGGATAGAAGAAGGCCTCTTTGCTGGTTAGTGCACTTATCTGAGTTACCGAGCGCCACGTTTGTTTCCCGAGTTTTTGTTTACCGTTCACTCAAATGTGCCACAGCTCAATCGGAGATTAAAAGTGGACCTAGTATCTTCAGGGGGTAATCCGGTATTTGTTCTGTCCCAAGGGTCACCGGCGCAGTGAGCTGGTATTAACACGTCGGAGGACAACTTGCGGCCAACAATCGAGCTTTATTTATTGAATTCAATGTGGGATCCAGTGAATTTTCGTCGTGCAAAGCGGGGAACTCGCATCCAGGTGCCAAACTTTATTGGATAGATGACCTATGGCCAAGTTCCCTAAGCGAGCATTCATTTGACGTTTGCGCTGAAGCGTGCCCTTGTTAAGGACGTAAGAGCTTACAGAACCACCGCTGAGGTGGGTTTACCTGTCCTAGCGGGAGTCCTCCCTGTGCAATAAGAAGCGTGCAGGAGATGGGCTGCGTATCGTGCACGTGAAGGACAGAAGTTTGTGATCCCGGGAGTGATGAACTGCGTACGGGATCAACAATGTGCGCAGTGCAGGACAAACTACTAAATGCATGGCAGGAAGATTATGAGAGTATCGAGTTCGGGAAAGTGGTACTCTCATTCCTACCAAGTGTAAGGGATAGACTTGAAAGAAAGTTGTTTGTGCCAAACTTTAAGGCGATACAATTTGTGACCGGGCATGGTGAATTTGCGGGACACTTGAGCAGGTTCCAACTGGCACCTGCACAACCACGTGTGTCTGGTGAACTGACAGACCATATATGAGCGAACTCAGAAGAGCAATCCGCTCCCTGGTCAGTTCGGGCGTAATAACTGACCCACTCTCTGGTCAGCAGGGTGTCATAAATGTTGGCCTAAACTCTGGGGACCGCATCCAGTGGCGTAATACCCTCTGAGCGGGAGAGAAAACTGGACTACTCAGGGGGGAAGGACGAAACCCCTGGTACTCTATAAAACGGTAGTGACAGGCACAATGTCTCTGCCACGGAGCTATTAGCCAGTTAGCCCTTATAGGAAGTCATAGACGTCAGTATGCAAACAATCCTGTATCTTCCCAAACTGGTACCGCGGATGGGGGGAGCCCCTGGCCACTGATATCGATTCGGCGGCAGATAATTTTGAAGTCAGTCTAACTTCCATTCTGGCGGAGTCTCGAACAAAACTGGAAAACCCTTCGCACAAAAAAACAAAGCTGAAACCATGGACATGAAACATGACATCCGGTTTGCTCAATTCAGTTAGGAAGAAGGAAAAATTATGCCAGAACGTGTACAATCAGCCTTTCAATATTCACCTCCGAAATTATTTAGCCCGTTTTAGAAATTAACCACAGCAGTTTGTCGGAACATTCTTCTTTTTTATAAAATAACAAACGTATAATTAAAATATCATATAAATATTCCTTAATAAAAAATTAAACCACAAATCTAGAAAAATAGATAAGTGGAATATTTTATCTCAGTGTTTCATCTCAGTATTTCATCTCTGATCTTTTGGCTAGTGGTTTTATTTATAAAAATTGGTTATTTATAAATGAGTTTTTGATTATAAATATGTTTTTGCTTTTTTTTTCTTTTTTTTTTCTTTTTCTACTTATAATTTATTTATATATTATTTTTACTTTGAGTGTAGTTTAATTCCAACGGTTTTTTTGATTTTTGGTTGAGGATCTCAACCGGAACGTTTAATTTCTGGGTATCAGAGAGGCTAAAAATCGTTACTATAAAGAACAAATTGAAAAATAACCAACCAAAAGCGGGGAGAGATATGAAAACTTTATGGAAAGTCATAAATAGTGTTGATGGAGTTAGAGGGACAAATGAAATTGCAGTGATTAATATTGAAGGAACGTTAGTAGAGACAGAGGACCAACCTAAGGATGTCGCCAATGCTTTCAACCATTTTTTCTCTACTATTTGGGAAAATAGTACTCAATCAGTAGCGGATGGTGAAACTATAACGGCCAACCCCAAACAAAATCATCCGATAGTAGAATTTCTTTAGGTGTCAGAGGGCGAAGTGAAACGAGTGATAGGCACGCTGCGAGGAGGCACGGGTCCAGGCATTGACCGTTTCAGCACTGAACTAATAAAAAAGTACAAAGACCTTTTGGTTATTTCCCTAACAGCGATTGCGAATTGCAGTTTTCGTGAGAACCGCTTTTCCTCAGCCTACAAAAAAGCGCTATTAATTCCTCCATATAAAAAAGGTGACCCCACGGAAATGACCAACTACCGCCCAATAGCTCTCCTATCAGTTGTGGCCAAGATCATCGAAAGGCTAGCAAAGAATTATCTGGTGCAGTTTCTGGAAGACCAGAACTTTCTCAGCGACAAACAGTCCGGTTTTCGGAAGGGTCGGAGTACAGAGGATCCAGTCTGCTTCATGGCTAAGAGTATACTGAAATCGCTAGACAGGGGGCAAAAGGTCATTTACATATACCAAGATCTTACTAAAGCCTTTGACACAGTATCTCACAGTAAACTGGTGAAGGCAGTTGAGGAAACTGGAATCAGTCGAGGATTCGTTAAATGGACAGCAAGCTACCTGGAGGACAGGAGTCATTATACAAAAACGCTGCAAATTCTTACACAGGGGTTGGTTATTCGTCAGACCAGGCGCAAGTAGACTCATTTCTTCAACATGGGGGAAATGGGAATAACGGTGGGTGCGGCGGGTCCCAGACCCATTCCAATCGATTCAGTGTCCATGATTTAGTGGAAAATGATACCCTACACGCCCAGGTACCAGAAATCTCATAAACACATATTTAAAATGGGTAATATATACCCAATTTGACCCATGACTTCTTCCAGTGGGTGCCAATCGTCCTAAGACCCACTTCATTGGATTCAGCTTCCAAAATTTAGCGGAAAATGGTACCCCACACGCCTAGGTTCCAGAAATCTCAAAAACACATATTCAAAATGGGTACCAATATATACCCAATTTGACCCATAACTTCTTCCAGTGGGTGCCGATCGTTCTGGGACCCATTTCATTGGATTCAGCGTCCAAAGTTTAGTGGAAAATGATACCCCACTCGCCTAGATCGCCCAAAATCTCGAAAATCCATTTTTCAAAAAACACATTTTCCCCCCTACCCCGCCCAAATTTGGTCCGATCGGGCTGAAAAGCTTGGAGGACCGTCCTAGGCCGGGAACAGACCCCTGACCCAAATTTCAGATTTTTAGAAAATTTTCTACTACCAAAAACGGCGTACGGCGGACGGACATTGACCTTTTTTGATCTAGACATCATGAAACGTCCAGAAAAAAATTTTGAGCCGAATCGGAGAGGTTGACCTTTTGCATGAAAACATAGGTTGATTATTCAAGGAATAACCAACCAAAATTCGATGTGTAATCAGCGATAGGGAACCCAGTAGATGTGGAGTCCCTCAAGGAACCGTCTTGGGGCCGGTATACTTCCTCGTGCTCTTGGATAGGCTGCTAAAACTTTCATTAGAAGGAGAGGCTGTGTCGTTTGCGGATGACACTGCGTACGTGGTGGCTGGTAGTAGTTGGGACGTCGCTATTAAAAAGGCTGAAAGATGCATAACGAAGTCACAAAGATGTCAAGGAGTTGGGCATGAAAATCAACGTTGGGAAAACGAATTTTATGCCTTTTCCATGAGAGAAGTGGACATCCCCAAGATTGGCCGCATAAAATGCCACAATACCGACTGCAATGATCAAGAATGCTGTCTCTGCCCAGAAATCGAGCAAGTGTCTTCAGTTTGCTACCTGGGAATCGAAATAGATCAACGCCTTCGTTGGGATCAATAGGTAAACACCTTGACGTCGAGAATGAGGAAATTAGTGTACGTCTGTCGGGAGGTTAGGAATTTCCTCTCAAAAGAGAACTGTAGAATGCTGTACTTCGCACTTGTTCAAGCATTGATGATATACGGCGTATCCGGGTGGGGTGGCTGCGGATCAGGGCTCATTGATTCCGTGTATTTGGCTCAGAAACTTTTAATTAAAGTGCTTCTGAAGAAGAGGATCCGATGGGGACATCAGAGGTGCTCTTTAGAGAATTTAAAGTGCTTAAATTTAATGATAGGAGCAGTATTATAAAAACTTACAGAGATACAACGAAAGGCGCACACATTTTTAGAGGATGGAAGCACGAGAAGGAGAGGGAAATACATAGTGAAAGTCCCTTTCCGAAAAATGCAACACGGGCAACAGGCGTATGATTATAGAGGAACGAAATGGTTCAACGCTCTGCCTCTCAACTTACGAGATATAGCCAAGCTTGAAGCCTTTAAGAGAGAATTGAAGCCCTACGTAATGAGCTGGTCGCTGAAGTCGCTCTAACTAATAGTGCGTTTTTTGTGCACAGTGGCTCTGTCTAGGTGAATAGTGTAGTGTGCTCCTAAGAGGCGGGACCAAGCATAATTTTTGTAATTGTTGCTGTGGCGCTGGAACTGGTCTGAAGGTTATACATCTACATGTTTAGTTGTAGTTTTTAGTTTTTTTGTTCGTCAGAAGAAACATTGTAGAAGAAGCAATTCCTTCCCCACAGCACAAGCCTCGGCTTACGGTGGGTAGTAGCGTTTGTTAATGTCCAAATTGTGAAAAATTTACTTAATATCCAAATAAATGCAATGAAAAAAAAATTAAAAACAATAAAAAACTGAAGCAGCGCCTAGGCAAAGCTTCCCAGGCCAGCCCCCTAATTGAGGTAGGAAACTAAGGCTTTACCCTATAATGGTGCCAAGAAAGAGGAGGCCTGCGCTGCATGCATTCGTGTAGAATGTACATACCGGCTCTGGGAGTTGAGATGGAATACTCGGGTACCACTCTGCTTATGTGGTAGTGCAAGCTAGAATGCACGAACTACCGAAATTAGGTACTAAGGGGGAGCAGTTTACTACTCCCTTTCTAAGCCCTGCTGAATGAAGGGGCAATCATTCCGGTCTAATGACTGTCTCCATGCTGCTTGCAGCAAGCGGGAGTAGCATAACCCGTGGGGTGAGCTCTCCACATAAATTGTGACTCATACTCTTGAATTGGGGTGAGAAACACATTGGACACTGACGTTTGCGCTGTAGTGTGGATACTCTGTTTCGCACAAATTATTACGACTTATCCTGGGGATCAAACGCTAATCACACATTTGAAGATTATCCGCAATTTAGGTATTAACAGTCCTAAGAAGGAGCACGTGTCTGCTGCGATAGATTAGGATGCATTAAATAATTACTTTTGTCAGCACGCCAACGCCACCTGAAACTATTCAGTGGTACTCAGTGGTGGTGGTTTTCTGAGGGGGGCTGTCAGAAAAGATGTTTTTGGTGAAGTCCAAGTCGGTGCGTGTGAACCAGATGTCTAAGTCCTCCATCTAGGTACTTGCTGAGACAATTCAATTGTACCAACCCCCACCCATTTATCGATTTACTGCTGAGTATAACCCTTACCGTGGAAAAGGGCTATTCTTTCAATGATGTTGTTGTGGCGAATAGCAAAGTGAGATATTTCATAAACGAGCCGTTGGCTCCCTACTTTCCAGATTTGATTGCGGGCTTAAACCTATTTTGGAAATTTTGTTGTTGTTTGTTGAGAGCTCCGCCAGTTAGGAGCAAAAGTTTCGAGGACCAACTAGATTAGGGAACGAATCCCTGGCTCTGGCTTTCATATTCTTAGAAAATTTCCTATTATCGAAATCGACGTGGACGGGGGACGGCGGACCTCGGACAGCACACGGACATTTCCTTATTTCGATCTAGACACCTTGAAATGCCCAGAAAAAAACTTTTGGGCCGAATCGGAGAGATTGGCTTTTTACATCAAAACATAGGTCGATTGTTCAAGGAATAACCAACCAAAATGACCAGAGGACTGGTACCCACCACACCACACCGCACCACACGCTCTGCTTACACTGGGGCTAAGTAGGTTGAATTCAAATGATTATTCTTATTAAAAATTATTCTTATTCACATTAAACTACATTCATATACTCTTTGTTCATATAATATGTATTATACCGTAAAACGTATTAAAATGTTGTAAATATAAATCTAAAAAATGATACGCATTCGCTTCTATGTCTTAATATAACCCAAGTTACTGTTATTACGTATTATAACAAGTTAAGTCGGTTCAACATGAGTTCACTTACTCACCTTAAATTGATTGCACTTGTTTCTAACGTGCGTCAACGTTACCATGTTCTGCAACCAAAAAATGTACACCAATTAATTGATCACCAACTGATTAACGTGCTGTATAATTAAGGAAAATGAAACAACACTTTCTAGTTAGTGGGAGCAATGATCATGTACCTAATAGCTTCACCTGTATAGATAGACTGATTGGTCATATACTTCGATGTGGGGTTGTGGATGAGCAAATTAATGAACTAATTTTGAATTGACTAAATTGATGGTGATCATAACTAGGGTTAAATTATGAAATGGAAGTGTGAGGGAAAAACTAGGGAAACTCTGAATGTGTTGCAGTGGGGCGGCCGCGAGGAGAACGAAAAGTAGATCTGATCTTACGATGGTTATGTTCGGGATATTTGCTGCTCAGATAGAGAATAGCTGCTTCAACAAACATTTCAGGCTTCTCGGACATATCCAGAAGTTAGTGTATGTAACCTCAGAACAAATACCGATACCACCGCTGGCACATGCATGCCCGAGAACTTTGATAAGTGAGGGGGGCCTCCGGTACCGTACTCGATCGTTTGCAGACTTACGAATCATGTCATGGAGCGGTAGCAATAACCCGAAACACAATAGTATGAATAGTGGGGTAGTATGAATAGTGCTGTCTTTTGCTTGTTGTTGGTCTCTAATCTCGGGGGCGCCAATCAGAGTCGAGAATCACAGGGGCGTCCGCACGCATTGAACTAGCTAGTATCTCCCAGTAATAAACAATTTAATAACAAACTGAAACAAATTAACCTACTAATACCAAACATTTAGCTAATGTATTATAGCAGAGTTTACTGAATGATCGTACGAAGAACGCGCATGTTCGGCGGAGTGAGTCGCTACAAAGTCTGTTGGCGACTAAATAAACAAAAATCTCCAAATGCGCGAATGTAATTTTTTTCCATATCTTCACGTTGGACAGAGCCCTGAAAGGGGAGGGGGGGGGGGGGTTTGCTCATTCGATTTGACAGTTGTACGCAACGTTGAACGGAGCCAAGACATTCAAAAATGATTCCCACGATACGAAATGAGTAAGCCACTCGTACATGCTTTTTCTCATGATTCGGAGGGGAGGCACATCAGAGCCGTGTAGATTGTAGCAGGCGAGCTGTAGCGAAGATATGTGGAACAGCATTACGGAGGATGAGGTATGTTGGGAGTTCACAACGAGTTTGAATAATAATCTAGTTCTCCTGAAAAACCTTTGAGGCTCTTCCAAGTGTTCTAGAGAGTGCGTGACAACAGCTCAAAACGGTTCCGATTCCACGGCAGCTCTGACCGGTCAGGCCAACCAAGCGAGAGATGAGGGGAGAAAAACGTGCACTCCTTTTCTCCGAACAACTCCTAAATAAACCATCCTGAATAAAAATACAATGGACCAATCAACTTCATTCAATAAATGACTGATCACATTGTAAAGCTTTTTCGCATACCAAAGCAGTACATGAGCTATGTATGTTGATATCTGGAACTGGAACTCCTGATGTGCAACCCCCCCCCCCCCCCCCCCACAATAAACACACACCCAACCTGTTTACTCGGAGCACGTCTGTGAGCAAAATCATGAATCTCAATAATAAAAATGAAAAACCAAAATTATTTAGGGCGTACTTACCAGGTTTACAGAAACGCTGCTTCTTCATCCAGAAATTACTTAGTTCATTACTTAGTAACGAGAGCTTTATACCTGAAACAAAACGTGGAAATGAGTTCAGAAAAGATACGTAACCATTTTTCAAGATAAGTACAGGGAAAGTAGATGGGCGGTAAGCAAAACAGTTTCTGGATTTTGTTTTGAAATGCATTTTTAAGATTTTGTCATTTCTCACATTTTTTAAAGATTATTCTTTTATTTGCGCCAAGTAATAAGTCATATTCATGTACTACGTACTATATATATTATGTGTTATGTAATCTACTTATAAGCAACTCCCCAAAAGGATGAATAACTGCTAAGTGGGAATCATAAGATGAAGAATACGGAGCGAACCAGGCAGGATAACGTAATCTTACACAACTTTCATCAACACAAAATGGAGGTTTTGACCAAACTTAATAATATAATAAGTTAAAGATTAAAATTAACAGGTTTAACAGTTAAATTTACAGGTTTAAAGATAATAAATGAAATTACCTACAGGAAATTAAGAAAAGATTATAAAAAAATACGATTATAAATGACTTGGGAAAAGACAGCTCCAAAGAGTTTGTCCAGAAAGCAGTAAATATTTTGTGACCTATTTACACTATTTATGAAATCTGCAGAAACAATCTTTTCATTGGGGTTGTTCATATTGGTGAAGAGTTAGTGTTCAGAATATTACAATTTTGAACACTTAACAGATTTAATGTTTCCATGGGCAAGTTTATCAACCAAAGTAATTGATGAGATAGGTCCCTACACCTACCGCCGTTATGGGCCCGATCATAATGAGTGCACGTCATTGGAGCAACGAGGTCGCGAAGGAGTGGATAAACTCAGCAGGCGTGGTATTTGGCGTTGAAGCAATCGCCCTCTTAAGTGTTGGTATGGGAGTGGGGGAGGCGCGTAAACCCATTAAATGGTGGGTGTTGGATGGTATTGCTGAGAAAGAGCCCGTTGGAGCCGAATTAAAATAGAGTGTTGGTGGTCTTACGGGGCCCACGTCAAGGACCCCTGACACATGGCTATCACTTTGATTTGACGAGCCTAATGTATTCGGTCAGCGTGCCAGAATTGGTGGAGGGGTTGTCACGCACTCGGATCCCATTCCTCTCTGTCCACCTTTGAGTATTAACACCTATGTTTTTTTCATACGACTTTATCACCTTCTACTTCTCATCTTCATTTGAATAATTACACGGCCGGCCCCGACGTTTTCTCTCACTTATATCAGAAACCGTCTCTCCCCCTTCACTTCCTTCGTCTCAAATGACAATTCACTCAACCTTCTCGGCGCCTGTCAGATGAATCCAAATCGTCAATTTTCTCAGAGGTGTGGGAGTGCTGCCGGAAAAGTCCGACTGAATGGAGCAACTCTCGCTCATCTCTTCAACTTATATGCTATGAGGTTCAAGGAAACGTCGCGGTGCCCATAAGTGGAATGAGAAGAGGAAAGAATCATGATAGTGAGTTCTCCGCTTATCTGGATTTGAAATTGTGTTGAAATGTAGATGTTATAAGTCCAGGAGACAACAAAACTGACAAGGAGACTCAAAACGGACGACAAGATATTATACCAACAAGGGCACAACTGTGATGATGTAGGGTGGTTACACCAAGCCAAATTTTAAGGTTCAACCTCACTCTCTGCTGATTCTCGTCTTGACAAATGTCGCAATATTTGAAATATCATTAGATTTTTTCGGCTACTTTCACTTTGGGCAGCGCCCACCACCATTTAAGGTGTCTTGTTAAAAATGATTTACTCCTTTTTGGTTGGTTATTCCTTGAATAATCAACCTATGTTTTCATGCAAAAGGTCAACCTCTCCGATTCGGCCCAAAAGTTATATTCTGAGCGTTTCAGGGTTTCTGAATAAAAAAAAAGTCAGAAAAAATGTCCGTCCAACGTACGCCGTCCGCTGTTCGTGCCGTTTTAGGTATTCGAAAAATTTCTAAAAACCTGAAATTTTGGTCTGGACCCATTTCTGGCTCTAGTTGGTCCTTGAAACTTTTTAGACCAAATTTGGGCGGGGTCAGGGTCAAAATGCGTACTTCAAAAAATGGATTTTCGAGATTTTTGGCGATCTAGACGTGTGGAGTATTATTTTCCACTAAATTTTGGACGCTGAATACAATTAAATGGGCCCCAGAACGATTGGCACTCACCGGAAGAAGTTATGGGTCAAAATGAGTATCTATCTACCCATTTTGAATAAGTGTTTCCGAGATATATGGTACCTAGGCGTATGGGGTTTTTGGTTGGTTATTCCTTGAATAATCAACCTATGTTTTCATGCAAAAGGTCAACCTCTCCGATTCGGCTCAAAATTCTTTTCTGGACGTTTCATGATGTCTAGATCAAAACGCTGCGAATTCTTACACAGGGGTTGGTTATTCGTCAGACCTGGCTCATGGAAACTAATTTAAAAACGATCGGCACCCACAGGAAGAAGTTATGGATCAAATTGGGTATATATTACCCATTTTGAATATACGTTATCGAGATTTCTGGAACCTAGGCGTGTGGGGTATCATTTTCCACTAAATCTTGGACGCTAATTCCAATGAAGTGGGTCCCGGAACGATTGGCACCAACTGGAAGAAGTTATGGGTCAAATTGGGTATATATTACCCATTTTGAATAAGCGTTTTCGAGATTTCCGGTACCTGGGCGTGTGGGGTATCATTTTCCACTAAATTTTGGATCCTGAATCGATTGGAATGGCTCTGGGACCCGCCGCACCCACTGTTTCCCCATTTCCCCTATCTTGAAGAAATAAGTCTTCATGCGCTTGGTCCGAGGAATAACCAACCCCTGTGTAAGAATTTGCAGCGTTTTTGGTTGGGTATTCCTTGAATAATCAACCTATGTTTTCATGCAAATTTGGGCGGGGTAGGGGTAAAATGTGTTTTTTGAAAAATGGATTTTCGAGATTTTGGGCGATCAAGGCGAGTGGAGTATCATTTTCCACTAAATTTTGGACGCTGAATCCAATGAAATGGGTCCCAGAACGATCGGCACCCACAGGAAGAAGTTATGGGTCAAATTGGGTATATATTACCCATTTTGAATATGTGTTTTTGAGATTTCTGGAACCTAGGCGTGTGGGGTATCATTTTCCACTAAATCATGGACACTGAATCGATTGGAATGGGTCTGGGACCCGCCGCACCCACCGTTTTCCCCATTTCCCACATGTTTTTAAATAAGTTTCCATGCGCCTGGTCTGACGAATAACCAACCCCTGTGTAAGAATTTGCAGCGTTTTTTGATCTAGACACCTTGAAACGTCCAGAAAAAAATTTTGAGCCGAATCAGAGAGGTTGACCTTTTGCATGAAAACATAACCAACCAAAAGGTCAATGTCCGTCCGCCGTCCACGCCGGCTTTGGTAGTAGAAATTATTCAAGAAATCTGAAATTTTGGTGAGGGGTGCGTTCATGGCTCTAGTTGGTCCTCGAAGCTTTTCAACCCGATCGGACCAAATTTGGGTGGAGTAGGGGTCAAAATGTGAATTTTGAAAAATGGAATTTTGAGATATTTTGCAATTTAGGAGTGTGGGGTATCATTTTCCACTAAATTCTGGACGCTAAATTAATGTGATGGGTCCCAGAACGATTGGAACCCATTGGATGAGGTTATGGGTCCTAATGGGTATCTATTACCCATTCTGAATATGTGTTTTCGAGATTTCTGTAACCTAGGCGTGTGGGGGGTATCATTTTCCACTAATTGTGGACCCTCAATCGATTGGAATGGATCCGGGACCCGCTTCACCCACTGTTTCCATTTTCCCCATGTTTTTGATCTACACACCTGGAAACATCCAGAAATAAAAATTTGCGCCGAATCGGATAGGTTGGCCATTTGCATTAAAACAGGTTGATTATTCAAGAAATAACCAACCAAAAGTCAAACGTCTGTCCGCCATCCATGCCGTGGTAGAAGAAAATTTTATAAAATTTGAAATTTGGTTTTAGGAGTCCGTTTCCGGTATTATTTGATCCTCGAAAATTCTTAGATCGATCGGACCAAATTTGGTGGGGGTAGGGATCTAGGCGAGTGGGGTATCATTTTCCACTAATTTTTGGACCCTAAATCGATTGGAATGCGTTTGGGACCCGCCAACCCACTGTTTCCCCCATTTTCCCCACGTTGAAGAAATGAGTCTCCAAGCGCTTGGTCCGAGGAATAACCAACTCGTGTGAAAGAATTTGCTGCGTTTTGATCTAGACACCTTTAAAGGTTCAGTAAAAATTGGTTATTCAAGAAATAATCAACCAAAATTCCAAATCAAAGTTCGAATTCAAACATCTGTTGATTCATTTGTCCGTAGGTGAACAGAAAGCCTTATTGAACACAACATTGACCAACTCCATATACCAGATGGTGTACCAAATAAATAATGTTACAAACAAGATAACTCAACGTAGTAGGGATTGCTTCCTTGAAACACAACCGCGCGTTTTTAACTGATATAGTCTTTAATATTTTTGCTGTCTGGTGACGAAATTTGAGGATGCTTGACCTTTGCTGTTATAAGTATAGTTTTGTAGAAATTTATCTTTTAATAAATCTAATTATAATAAATCTTACAATAAATCTCATTCACCTACATTGGTACAATAAGTAAATTATAAAAATTAATTTTACTTCAGAGGGAAAAGACAACAAAACCTACATTTATAAAGAATATCCCAGGAACAATTTAAGGCCGTTTCCCCAGAATTTACCGACCTATCAGTTCAGTCCTCATTTCTAGGGACAAAAGTTTTTATTCGATTGCTGTTTACACCACCATTACCACTGATAAACCGCCCTTTCACTCACTGATCGACGATTATCGATGATAGAACACTAAAATCAACCTCCAATTGCACTTGATAAACCAGACACAAGAATAATGCATTACGAATAAACATTGGAATTTCACAGGATAATAAAATGACATCGAAGATGTTAAGATATCATTTTATAGCCTCTAAACTTCCTCTTGAGAATTGAAAATACATTATGTAGGTGAACAATAAACTATCAACCTAGATAGTTTGACTATTTTTGTGACATGAATACATGTGCAGGCGATAAGGGCACCAGACACCTCATCGTCTCCTCGCTTCGATATCAGCCATTAAACTAAGATAAACTAATAAATACGTTGGTAATATAAAGCCACGATAAAAAGCTGCTAACCTCTACAATGGAAACATCGTAAAAAACTGTTTGGTTTTCAAGTGCTGGCTCTTTTAGCGTTCTTTTGGAAGAGTATCTTGTACACTGATCTCCAAAAATCCTTTATTGAGGGTCTCTCCGCCCACGTTATACCGGAAACTGTCGTCACCTTGATGAACTTAAACGAAGTACGTAATAATATTACCTCCATATTATAAGGGGTCATTGATGGGAAACGCTTCGAGTGTTGTAACTCGTAAACTGAACTTGAATGGTCGGTAAAAAATCGCACTTCGAAATTATTTCCAGTTTATACAGGAGCTCAGAAAAATTCTGGGAATCGAAGTCTGTTGGCTGGCTATGTCATTAGCTGTTGAGGTCTCACTGTCTACAGGTGTGAAATGCGACTGAAGTTTGGAATCTGAGGTCTTTCAGTGGGGGGCATGTCCTTCCGCCGTCCACGCCGATTTTGGTAATAGAAAATAGTTTAAAAATCTGAAATTTGGATCAGATTTTTAATCAGTTCCCGTCTCCATTTGGTCCTCGAAACTTAATAGCCCGATCGGAGGTTGTTCAAGATTCATTCCAATCGATTCAACATCGAATACTTAGTGAAATTGTTACGAAACATGCCTGTTCCCAAGGAATCCCAAAAATCCCTAGCTTTAATAAACGCATTTTGTCATTACCCTCCCCGGATTTGGGTCGGTAGGGCTGAAAAGATTCGAGGACCAACAAGAGCCGAGAAGAAGTCCCTGACCAAATTTCAATTCTTTAGGAAAGTTTCTTCACGCGTTGTGATTCCATAACTGGATTGCGAATTATTCCACATTGCTTCATTACTCTGAATGGAACTAAGCTCTTTGGGCAATCAGTTCCAAAACCCATTTCAATCGACTCAGCGACCAAAATTTTAAAAATGTACTCCATGCGCCGAGGAATGTACACCAAAACTCGGAATCCATTTTCGGAATACCCATTCCCAGCCAAACATTGCCTCGATTTGCGGCAATCAACAAAAATCCATCTCCCATGTCCACAATTCAGAAGAAAATTACACACCTAAATCCCCTAAGCTCTCAAAAACCCATTTTTTTTAACACCCATTTTTACTTATAACTTGTCATTGCACCCTCTAACGTCCCGTTTAGGGGCATAAGTCTTGTACTCGACTAGGAAGTCGACGATTTCTCAGAAAACTTTAAGGGGCCCGGACCGCGTATGGATAAAATCACCAATTAAACACACCCTAGAACGGGAAGTGTGAGGTTTAGATGGAGTCATACTAATTGATACCATAACAAGTTTCGGTTTAGGAAGATGTTGATATAATGAACGAGACTGGAGATTGCTAAGTCTGCAAAATTAACCTGTCTAAAATGGTACTCGCCCCGGAGTACTCTATTCCCTCCGCAGTCGAGCCAGAGCAACGCACTTTAGAAAAAGATCTCCCTCTTCAAATAATTTGAATGAAAATCACATTTATCTTAAACCCCATCAAGTGGGCGTAGGACATAATGATGTACCTACATTCCATCGGCTCTCTGGTCGAATCTGAGAAAAAATAACCACTTTCCGCGACCATTTTTGCTATCAAATAACAACTAAGTGGTTTAATGAACAACTTGCGGGACATACAAATTATAGGCTCTCCCTGAGTAAGAGCATTTTTTCCTCGTCTTTACCTTGAAGCAGTATAGTAACTTTGCCGTTACAGCATCATCAGGTCGGAAAATTAGGTTTTCCACATTATTAATTAATAACTGATGCAACTACTTTTTTCCTGATCCTTAATAATATTCATTCAAAAGTCACTTGTACATGTCGGTAATTACTGCAATCTGTCAGCTTGAAAAAGAAATCGACTGGGTAGACTGGTAACAGTATGTCCGGTAATATTCAATGAGTCGACAAATGGATAAATCTCTTCTACATAGGCGCGGTGGTCATATGTTTGTACTACGCAAAACTGGGTCGCACAGAAATAACGTCAACGTTGTATCGTCAGGATGTGTCCAGAAGATAAAGAGGTCATCTACTGTAGGGCGAATATTAGCAAAGTGTACTGCTAAAGGGACACGACGATGAATCGGTTGACATGTCATTGGTCACACACTTGGACCAAGGCACATCAGAGAGTTTCGCGGCCTGGCAGATGTGGCTTGCGTGGCTTTCCCAGCGTGGCTGCTTGCTGTGTCATCCACTACAAAACTGTGTGGACGTTGGACGTCGGACATTTCGGCTATCTGATCCAGAAATCATGAAACACAAACTGCCCAATTTTGGGGCCATTCGGATAATTTGACCACAAAATGATCACATATTAAGTGACCATATGTACCTAATCATGAACCTAAGTATTATGAAGGTTCGTGGACTAACTAACGAAAAACATAATATATGTCCGTCCGCAGTTTGGGTAATAGAAAAATTTCTAGAACTGATATATGTAGGTTAGGGACATTTTCCACGCTCAAGTTGGTGCCCAAAACATTTCAGGGCAATCAGCCAGAAACGGTGAGAGGGAAGGTGAGAGGGGGATTAGGTAAAATTGTGTATTGATTGGATTATTCTATCAATAATCAATCCTTTGTAATTATGCCCAAGGTATGAGGTCGACTATCTCCCCCAAAATTTTTTGTAGACTTTCATGATGTCTAGATCAATAATGCTGCATTTTCTTTCACAGGGGCTGGTTATTCCTTGGACCAGGAGCATGCGGAAAATGAAAAAAAGAAGTGCGTCCAAAATGGATCGACTCTCAAAGCTATTATTCAAGGAACATTTTTTTACCCCTCCCCCCCTCTCGAATTTGTTCCGGTCAAGCTCGAGGACTAACTACAGGAAACGGGTCTCTGACTACCAAAAACAGCGTGGAAAACGGACAGCTGAGAGAGAGAGAGAGAGAGAAAGTTTATTCATGTACAGCTGTTGCATATCAGAAATTATAAATAATGAATAATAACCCCCAGCTGTAGGCAGAGCCTGAGTTGCTGAGGGGAGTCACTCAGAACATCTCACAAAAATTACAATTCTGTGCAGAACATACCCGATATTAAATATTTAGTATGCATCTCACAAAATATCATAAAAAACAATGCCAGTATCATAATAACATTAAATGCTATTATGGTAAAGTTTTTACCATCAATATAATCATTAATCTCTTATAAATAATATATATCATTAATAACATCATATCGCCGTATCATACGCCTATTTCCTTTAGGGAGTCCATAAGCATAACTCTGTCAATCGAGTCAAATGCTTTGGCGATATCGAGGTACGCAATTATCAGGTTTTCCCGTCATCCCTTATACGATGAATGTCCTGGACTACTCTATACAAAGCATCCTCTACATTCCTTCCCTTACGGAAACCAAACTGGCAGCTGGACAGAAGTTGAAATTGAATGAATGAATGAATGAATGAATGAATGAATGAATGAATGAATGAATGAATGAATGAATGAAATTGAAGTTTATTCCTCGTATAGATTTACATATACATATACATTGCATCTAAAAATAAAAACATTGGTTCTTCACAGAATAGGCTAAAGAAGAATCAAGAAATGAAGGATAATATAAAATATAATATTTAAAAAAAAACGCGGGTAGGAAATACCCCAACACCAAGAGACAAGCTCCGTGCGGTGTGGGGGAGTGTATAGCTGATCATAACATTATCCACCTATGTAAACCATCTCTAATCATTTACAATGATGGGGTGCGAAAGACAGATGAGGTACATGATGAGTGAAGCAGTATGGGGACTACACATATGGGCTAGATAAAAGGGTGCGGCAGGTGTCGGGGCCAGTTAAAATGAGCCAAGAAAAGATTTTTTTTTTATACACATTTCGGGAGAAATCCGAGGGAGACTTCAGTTCCGCAGGGAGGGATCTGAACACGTATGGCATGCTATAGTAGATGTGATGAGATGTTGACCACAAACGAGAGGGAGGAGCAGGGACGATCGCCTGAGTTGTGGGGCGAGTAAGGTATGACGATGCAGGCCGGGGATATTGGAAGAAGTCAGGGTGTTTATGGTAAAAACAGAGGGCTACTTTTAGGTACAACTGGCACAAGTTAAAAACGGGAAGAGCCTTAAAAAGTTCATTGGAGGGGAAACGACGGGGTTTTCTTAAAATGACCTTTAGAATGGTTTTCTGAACAATTACCAGGGGGTACATAATTGTAGGTAGAGCCGAGCCCCATACGAGAATGCCAAAACTTAGAGTGCTTTGAACTAGTGCCTTATAAATTAAAATCAGGTTGTTAAGAGAAAGCAAATTTCTTAGGCAGTAAAGAATGTGAATATATTTTCGGATTTTTGACACCACAGTTGACACGTGCGAATCCCATCTTAAGTCCTCGTCTATTACAACCCCCAAGTACCTCGCAGACCTCGCCCTGTCCAGCGGTGGACACGAGCAGGCCAGCGAAGCAGCAGGGCCCCCGCAGACGTGGATCCTCACATTATAGTCCTCAAGGTTTCTCCTAGACGGAGACTTGGAAAACACCAAGTATTTAGTTTTTTTAATGTTAAGACTCAGGGAATGGTCACAAAGCCAACGGAAGACTATATTTACGTCTCTTGTAGCGACATCAAATACGTCATCCCAAGAATCCCCCTCGCACAGAATTGCCGTGTCATCGGCGAAAAGATAAATATTGCCTTTTAAGGGCAATTTGGGAAGATCATTTATAAAAATGAGGAAGAGCAAGGCCGCAAGAGTCCCACCCTGAATAACCCCATACTCTATATCTTTAGTTTGACTATTCTGGCCATCTACTGTGACAAATTGTCGCCGCCCCAGGAAATAGTCGCGCATCCACGCGTACTCGACTCCACGGAGGCCATAGTGTGCCAGGACTCCCAAGAGCATATCGCGATCGATTGAATCGAAAGCTTTCGCAAGATCGAGCGTAATCAGGATACCTTTCTTTCCTCGATCCATCAGGGAAGTTAAGTCCTTTGTCACCTCATACAGTGCCTCATCCACTCCAATACCCCTCCTAAAACCGAACTGCCGGCTTGACAGGAGATTTTGCCTCTCCAAGTGGTCGTACAGTAGCTGTTTTACCCATCTCTCAATTAACTTGGAGATTGTGCACAGAAGAGATATCGGACGGTAATTAGTTGGTTCGTGAATATCCCCTCCTTTAAACAAAGGAATTACTTTAGCTACTTTCAACGAGTTGGGGAATATGCCACTGCTAATACTTAAATTAATAATATGAACAAGTGACGTACCAAGTGTGCCGAGATATTTTTTAATGAATTTCAAAGAGATATTGTCTGTACCTGGCGCAGAATTTCCATTCATAGCGCCAATAATCTTGTCTAAGTCTGTGAGTGTAATTGGCTTGAAGATGAATTGTTCAACATCAGAAAGAGAATCCGTGCCTGAGGAACCCGAAGCCAGCGGACGGGAGAACCTAGGGATCTTCTCCACCAAAAGTTTGCCAACGTTGCTGAAAAAGGAGTTGAATTTTTCTGCCTCAATTTGTTTGGCACGCTGTTCATCTACGTTATGAGTTCTTGACGTATATGAAATAAGCCTTTGATGAGAGATTACACTGGAGCCAGAATTCAAAATATCATTTTTCAGTATTTTCCAAAAGTCTTTAGGATTGTTTTGGTTATCTTTGAATTTTTTGGAATAGAATTCATTTTTGACTTTAGAGATTAGGCGCTTAATAGAGGCTCGGTAAATTTTGACTCTTTCACGCAGATTAGAATTAAAGGGTTCTCTTTTCAATCGTTTGCATAATTTGTCTCTATTTCGGATAGCTTTGAGTATGCCGTTAGTCATCCATGGGGTTAACTGTACTTTCGCATGAGGTATTTTTTTGACGGATGATGAGGCTCTAAGACATTGAGTGAAAGCATTTGTGAATAAAGTTACGGCGATCCTCACATCATTTTCCCTGAGTACAATGGACCAGTCAAAATTTGTCAGGAGTGATTCTAATTTGAAAAAATCTATTGTAGTTCTATAATTACTGGAAACAATTGGCTGGGCACTAGACTGGACGGTCAGAGAGGTGGCAACAGAGTAGTGATCCGATATGTAGGTTTTTATAACACCTGGTAAAAAGCATTTATTGCTGGTACGGCTGCGAACCATAATGTGATCAATACATGTAGAACTATTTTGTTGCACTCGGGTAGGTTTATTAATAAGAGCCTCGTATCCCAACTCATTTAGAGACGTGAGGTAGAAGATGGCGTCCTTATTAGTCAAGTCAAGTGTATTTATATTTATGTCGCCAACGACGAACGAGTGGGTTGAATCACGTTTGGTGTATAAGAATTCGGCAATCTCGTTTGTGAAAATTGAAGAATTCCCCGAGTTGTTCCTATATATTGCAAGTAGATCAATTAACTCCGCCCCTCTCTGAATACGAACATCAATGCATGTGGCAAAATTAAATTTCGGTAGGTTGTACGAATATTTGTACGAAGATCTTAGGTACATGATAACCCCATCATTTCTATTAAAATGATCAACAGTATGTATAATGTCGTAGCCGGGGATTTTATTAAACATCGCGCAACTGTCGAGCATGGCTTCGGAAAAAATCAGGGCGTCAAAGAATAGCAGGTCTTCTCCAGCATACGCCAAAAATTCGGAAAAATTACAACTGTAGCCTCGTATGTTCATATGGAAAATGGTAAATTTATGTGCCGAGGTTCTCTCTTGTGATGAACAGAATAAGTTTAGTGACTCAAAGTACTCATCTTCTGTGATACCTACATCAGCTCCATCACTCGGTAATGAGAGTATGAAATTGTTCTCCATATCATGAGAATTAGGATTACCAAAGGAGTTATTAAGATTAGTAAGTGTGATAGAAAGCTTAGCTGCTGCGTTCATAGGGAGGATCGAAGGTCAGAAGTTCCCGTGAGTCCATTTTCTTCAGTTGTTCGATGTTCCCAATTCGAATGGCCCGAGAAGCGTCAGCGTCGTCCTTCTTCAAGTAGATACGCCCGTCCGTCGTCCAAGCGAAGCGATATTCATATTTTTTGGCGAAGTCCCTTACGAGCCAGAATAATCTCCCATTTTGTGGGGTGAGGCGGTCATTAATGAAGAATTTGCTTTCAGGGAACCCTACGTGAACATCGCGCGCAGTTTTGGTCTTGCTGAGTTTTGCCTGCTTAATCCAGAGTTTCTTCGACTCGATGTTCCCAAACTCAACGACCAAGGGTACTGATGAGGTATTCTTGGCATTAGAACGCGGCCTGAACGCAGAAACGAGGTTGCCTTCAGTTGTCGAGACACCAATAGCTGCCCCGATACTTTTCACCAGCTCGAAGGTGTTCTCGTTTCTCGTAACAGGAATTCCCCTGATCTCGACCACATTGCGCAGACCCGCTTGCTGTAGGTCGTTCGTGATGCTCCGGAGTTCAGCAATATTCCCTCTCAGCACATCATTCTCCTTTCTGAGACCTTCATAGTTCCTCATCAGGTCCCCCATGTCCACCATCATTCCTGCTATAGAGGTCTTCATCTCCTCGAAGCTCTCATTGAAGAAATCCATAGATTTCTGCATTCCGCTGAGCTTCTTGTCGAAACCCGCAAACTTTCCCAGCAGCTTCCTTACATTCTCATGCAGGTCTTTGCCCGCGTCGGGGACAGACTCAGGCTCCGACTCACTCCCCTCCTCGCTGTCATCCGCCGGCTTCGTATAACTCTTATTACAGGTGTCACATTTCCACCTATCGCGCAACTCCCTCTTCAGTCTTCTGAAGTTCTCCGTCGACTTCAGACGGGTACAGGCCGGGTGATACGCCTTATTACAAACGGAGCATTTAGCAGTTTTCTTAGGCGAAAACAAATCTCGTAAACACTTGGCACAGTCCATGTTGACGACAGATTCCAAAAGATAAACCGGAAGATAAGGCGAACAGGTGAAGAATAACGGTACCCCGAAACCTTTCAGC
The DNA here is from genome assembly GCA_019603395.1 of Cyrtorhinus lividipennis. Classification (NCBI taxonomy): domain Eukaryota; kingdom Metazoa; phylum Arthropoda; class Insecta; order Hemiptera; family Miridae; genus Cyrtorhinus; species Cyrtorhinus lividipennis. Next base: position 13,298,769 of record CM034007.1, read on the forward strand.
GGAGATTCAAGTGCCCGAGAGAGACAGTAAACAAAAGTAAAAGGACAGCGATATCTAGATAAGAGAGCGTAAAAGATACGTGTTGACCGCTCGGAGATCAACCGACAATTCTCCCAGGTATCCCGAAAAGCACTGCTTCACCCATCTCTCCAAAACCTTTGACAGAATGCTGAGCATGGCAATCGGGCGATAATTACCAGGGTCATTACGTGAACCGCCCTTGTACAGCGGAACAATTTTGGCAACCTTAAATTGGTCAGGGAAGGTGCTATTAGTTATGCTGAGGTTGCAGAGAAAGAGGAGGGGTTGCGCTATCTCGGGAGCTATTTCCTTGACTAACTTTGGTGAGAGATCATCGATACCAGGGGCAGAGTTACCTTTCATACTGGACACCATCGTAAGCATTTCCTGCTCAGTCATCCGCGGAATTTCAAACTTACTATCCACTATTTGCCTCGTAGTGCGGCTTTGTGCTCGACAAGCATCAGGAAGCCGTGCTTTACACTCCTCAGCCAATCGTTTCCCCACACCACAAAAGTACTCATTCAACTCACCACACGCCTTCACAACTGCTTGATCTCTCGATGATCGGCTTTTCTTCATCACTTCATCGACGTAGGGACTCCCCGGAGCCCCGCGCTCGCCCCTACAGAAGGTACTGTCAATGACTGACCAAACCTTCCTCGGGTCATTTCCGGCTTGCTCCAATTTTCCTTTATAATAGCCGTGCCTAGCTTTCCTAACAACTTCTACGATCAAATTTCGATATCGTGTAAATTTTTGCTTTAGAGCAAGGTTGAAAGGCTGCTTCCATAACAACCTCCCCAACCTATCCCGCTTCCTCATAGCCACGACCAAGCCACTCGTAATCCATGGCGTGAGCTTTTTAACTAGCTGACGGACATTTTGGTTTTAGGTTGGTTATTCCATGAACAATCAACCTATCTGATCATATCATTGGTTAACTTTTACCATTGTCACCAATGGGTATCATGAAACCTAGAAAAACAGTGGGACAATAGAGAATGTGGGGTGTTCCGGACTCATTCAATCGATTCAGCATCCAATATTTTTTATTAGAAAACAATACCCCAATCACCAAAAAATGTTTAAATCCATTTTTCAAAAAAATATTTGAAAATATATTTTTGAACGGTGAATCTATTGGGATTCAGGCTCTCAGACCAATAGGTGCCCATTGGAGGGGGCACTCCACAATCACTGTTTTACCCCATTTTTTCCATGCTTCTGGTCCAAGAAATAACCAACCTCTGTAATATGAGCATCTTGAGTCTTGAGCATGGAAAAGTAGATTTATTATAAATTTGGCAAATCAGATGGGTTGGCGTCTTAAATGAAAACAGGTTGATTATTCAAAGAATAACAAACAAAATTACAATACTAAACCATGATTATTACGAATGCGCTCAATTACTGCACCAAATATGTTAGCTAAGACGTATTTTTTCTTCGATGTACTCTCTGCCAACTCCTCTCACAAGAAAATAAACTGATAGAAAATTAAATATTTAAATATTAAATTTTATTCATATCACAGTATTCAGATTACAACCAGGGATCTAAATGAAAAAAAAAAAAAAAAAAAAAAAAAAAAAAAAAAGCGACCTACGCCGATGACACGGCAATTTAGGCTGTGGGAAACAACAATGAAGGGTCAATGTCAAAACTCAACCTCTCCCAACAATCTACAAAATTGAAGAATGGACAGCCAAATGAAGAATTCAAATGAATGGGGCCAAGTCGGAGCACTTAGACTTTACCAACAAAAAGGTTGGCCTCATTCCAACTCATCTCAACAAGGTGGTTCCGTACGCCAATGATGCTAAGTACCTCGGTATGACGCTCGACGCGAGGCTCAGATGGAAAGCCCACGTGAAAAAGAAAAAGGAAGAACTGACAATCAAATTCAGAAAAATGTACTGGATAATGGAGCGAGAATCAAATTTGTCCGTCCACAACAAGATGATTCTTTTCAAGCAACCCCTGTACTTACAGAGCGCAGTTGTGGGGCTGCACCGCACAAAGTCGAGAATCATGATACAGAGATTCCAGAATACGGTAATTAGGTGCATCACGAAAGCTCCGTGGTACTTCAAAAACGACTGGTTACACCATGACCTACAAGTCGAGACAGTAAACGAAACCATCAGATCTCCAAAGACTACAAGATCAGGTTAACGAAGAGGCTGTTCGACTTTTTGACTCCAATGATCTCCTCAGAAGACTTAAGCGCACGAAACCACATGAATTAGTTCGCTAATGCAAATACAATAAAATCAGTTATTAGATTAATTATAAGCTAAGCAATGTACCTTAGCTGAAGATGTAACCTAGTTAACTTAAGTCACAAAAATATTGCTAATAAGTTTTTAACTTGGTGCAATTATAATAAACAAAGGGGAAAAAAAAGGTTACAGTAAACAGTAAACTTGACAATTTACTCGCAGAGTCTGTTAGAAAATGATTATGCCTCGTGGAAGACGGTTTGGCAGATTTTGACGCTCGAAAATATCCCCTGAACATTGTCCGATGAAAATCCCTGAAATGTCAAGGTATAGCCCATTAGGCGTGTAGAATGGCTTCCTTCGAGCGTGTTCAAAAAGGGTGCGCGAGTCGCGTTCAAGATTAATCTTTTCTACTTTATTATGATTAATTAATGTTCGCTCTTAAAAAATTCAGTTTCGTGTATATTTCTATTTCATTTCATCTCACACCGGTGGTGGACATTACGGTGATGTACGAATATAATTTACGACAAATAGGGAGGGTTTGGTATCAAAAGAACTCATTAGTCACGAAGAGAACTGAAGTAGAAGACATTCCTATGGAAAAAAAGTCTTAGTGGAGTTTATTTTGTCTTAGCGAGAAGCAACCACCAGCACCTCCAGCATGGGAAACTTTGAAGAATTGGTTTCTGACACACGATATTTTAGGCAACATAAATAACACGAGTCTATAATAACCCCGAAGTAAATATGCAGGAGAAATAATAACGCTGATAGTTCTTCGAGCTTATACTCGTGGCATATTATTATTCTTGCGAGTACCTATCGATAAATAGATGATAGAGAGCGTGCCAATCGGTCCAAGATCGATCATAATACAGGCAATAGACATAATAAATCAGTCATGCAATTTCCCTTGATTTTAGCTGTTTATACCTATAATATAAGAAGAAAATAACGTTTAAACAATGTTCTATACATTTTTGTTGTTAGCCTGTTTGTTTTCTGCAGGGAAGAAAATCGATGGGGGTGGATGCTTTGGAAGAGAGTTTTGCCACACAATTCTACGATAAAATGGCTTTTATTCATCATTTTCATACGAACGTCTTTATGCGTCTCTAAGTACCGCAGGACGAGAGAAACTATGGGCCAATTTATCGTTGAGAACATAAAAATCTAATCGCCCCGGGACCCCATTTGAATGGATTCATCTTCCAAAATATAGTGAAAAATGATTCCCCTCTCCCATGCCTAGTTACTAAAATATACCGAAAATCGATTATTATCAAAACACACATTTTCACTCACACACTCCCCAAATGTTGTCCAATCGGGCTAATTTTTAGAGGGCCAATTAAAGGCCGAGAGAGGTCTCTAACAGAAATTTTAAATATTTGCCCGCCCTGTGGGTCGGACAGGAATTGCCACGTCTTGCCAGTCTCATAAGAACTGCATGCAAGAGGAATACATGTAGTTCCCTTTTCATAGCTACACCCCAGACAGGAAGGACGCCTCTCGCATTTTAATCCTCCGCCACATCTCTTTGGATCTTTCTTTAGGCGATTGTCCATCGAATCGTGGAATTTATCATTGTTTGCTCAAGAAATTTACTGCTTCCTGGCTGGCATGTAATTTTTCACAAATGCCGTGTCATTTTACTTTATAAGAATTCATAAATCAGCTGCATTTTGCAGTTTGACAAGGCACACTAGACTTCCCTTCTCCCCAGAACAGAGCTCTTGAACTCTGGAGACAGACTAGCAATTTCTCAATGATCATTTTCTCGGTCTGATACTCGTTCCAGACAAGTTTTTCTTCGATGTATGATTTAGAGGAACGTGTCATTCCTTTATAAAATAGTTGAATATTCGGACCTGCAGAGGCTCATCCGGAGACCGGTCAAATGACCGAAACCACCGTCCCAAGTTCACGCATATTTCCCAGGCTTATGCTCCTACCCTATTAACTAATCAGCTATATTGTCGAGCTTCCTGTCCGTTCGTCGGTTTAGTGGCTTATCCTTCATTCCGTAGTATTCCCAGTCTCGCAACTCGAATGAGAAAACTTACGTCATTAAGACAAATTCTAATTGATAGAAGTTGAACCGGTGCCGTCACATTCCCCGACCGCCGATTTCTACTGCCTGAACATGAAGGCTGTTCATCATTGGCACTGTTCCCCCCATTTATCTCGACTCCCTTTCGTTCCTCATTATGTTGGATAAAAGCCGAGACGATCGTCTCTTAGGTACACAGATCGTTTCCCTCTCAAATGATCTATTTCGAGAGGACGTTGGACCGCGATGAGAGGCTTTTTAAAGAACATTAATCCTATCTATTCAAATCGACTTCAACAGTTTCCCCTTTCTCTTTTAAAAATTGAATCTCTTCGTTTACAAGCCGCTTATCGCAATCTCGTAACATACTTGTTATTATCGCTGACTGCATTTGAGTTAATCAATGTTGAATAGAATGTTTCCGTGCGCCGTGGGTGATTTGGTAAACTTCGAGGGCAATTAGAGCATTACTATCAGTAAATTGCATTGGGCACTAAAATGTGGCTATTTTACCCACACCCTCGTCCGGTGGGTAGGCAGCGTTCAGTACATAGATATCATTTCAATCGTTTTACCATCACCGGACACGGGCTTAAGTCAGCCGTTTATTAAATCATAGCTTTTCGGTCTATCAAGATTTTATCTCTCTCAACGCTATATCGAAAAATCAAAATCCCAAAATCAATCCGAATTCCTAATTATTTGGCACTATACCTAAACGTTTCTCTCACCGTTTTGAATTAATGTTCTTGGGCACACACTTCTTCCAAGGGATACTGGTCGGCGAGTAAAACTGTCTGAGGACTGTCAAGATGATATCGTCCAGACTAAATCGCCGAGGAGTGAAACAGAAGTGGCGGCATGAATGCTTCATGAGGAGGACGAACAATAAGCAATGGAAGATGCCTCATTGTCCTCTTAAATGGAGTTTTCGGTGAAGGAAAAATGGGGCGGAGAAGTGTCAAATATCTCGCCAGACTGATTGTTATGAGAGTGGATATACCAAGCCGAACAAAAAAAGAAGAGAGTGATGGAGGGGGGGGGGGGGTCTGATGAATCATTCCGAAGGGTAATCGTTCAGGGCGGGGCTTCTACTGACGAAGACCACCAATTTGTCTCCACACATTGATAATGGTAACTCCCTAGACTTTTAGCGTCTCGAGCACAAGTGCTAGCTGAAATTAACTGAACAAGATACTACTAATTTGACCTGGCAGTCACAGTATAAATAAAGTCTCAGGTTTCTAGACATGTTGAAACTACCCATTTTATGACAAGACTAAGGGCTATCAGCATCCCATTTTTGGTCATTTTTAAGTTTTTCAAAATGTCAATTTTTTTCATCAGCACTTGAATCTGATGAAACGAGAGGTACAATTTTGTCGTCAGAAGTGGCTATTATGCATAATGTAATAAGTAGGACATTTTACAAACTGGTATCAATGAATGACAAATTGAATTTGACAATACCGCAGTCCATACCCTTCGCACGACTTGCCTCAGATGCCTCCTACAATATATTGGTCCTCATTCGTTAATTTCTTTTCTTCAAGTCCTCCAGGGTGGATTCGTGGTTTTCAAACGCAGGTGGGACGTGGTTAGTTTGTCTAGACCCTTAACCCTTTTAACCCTTCAACCTTTTAGATCAACTCACGGAGTTTCTCTAACTGTTCTTTTGTCTCTCAATTTTGCATTCTTGGAATCCCACCAGGAACATGGAAAAATGCTTAGCACCCAAATGGTTTGTGGCCAGTCCATACGTCTATGGGGGTCCTTTTATTACCTCATATACACATGTTCCTTACATAGCATAATATGGTGTTCGGATCAAAGTTTTTGTTTATGAATACTCCCGCCAATTTTTACTCTTCAAACACTTCATAGTTTTTCCAGTTTGGTTCTCAGCCATCCCCATGAGTTCCTTAACGCATTCCAAAACATTGTTCTTTGTCCTCATGAAGTATTCCATAGTTCGTCTTGGAAAATGGTCAATGAATCACTGATTCGAATGATCACACCACATGAAGTATCTGTACTTAGACCTTGATTCGACAGGGAAGTAACACATCTGAAAGCACCTCGTCCAGCTGCTGAGAAGTTACCACTCTGCCTGGCTGTGGGAATGGCATATGGCTGTTTTTGTCTTTCTCACACGCCTCACAGATCCTGTCATGTTCTTTGAAAACACCACCATCATGGTTTTACAGACTTCTTACATGGTTTTACAGATTTCTTACATGGTTCTGATCAAATCCAAATTGATATGGCCCAGCCTTCGATCCCAGCTTCCTATCTCATAATACGATACGCAGACTGGGGTTTTGCCAAACATCATGATGATGAGAGAACACGTGTTTTCTTTATTTCGTAGGGCATCCATTATCGCCTTACTTCCTCTTAATTTTTGAAAAGCACCATCACTTAGTACCCCTTTTTCTCAATCGTAGCAATGGGTAGTCTGAAGTTGAACTCAGAAGCAAACATGTACGTATACCTCGTCAGCACTGATTTCGAATTCCCCATGGCGAGTTTTGGAGGTTATGATCCCCTACGATCGTGCAAATGAAAAGGCTTAAGGTGCTCAACTGTGGGGATGCTGGGTAAGATACTTATGGTAATTGCGACATTATCCAGAGATGAGGAACTTAAGGTTGAACGCAAGACTTCTCCATCTGAACCCTCGTTCTCAATAAAGGAACGGAGTGGATAAAGCTGCATGCCTGCGGGCTTCCCTCTAATGGCTCACAATTTGTCTAGACCCTAATTTGACATCATATCTTCCTTGTTTACGGCCTTAATGCATTGCCCTACATAATACGCTCAACTCATACCCTATAATTACCCGACCAAATATTATAAATACCTTCATCAGTCCCAACCCCTCCCTTTGTGTTTCCTTCTCATACCTCTTTTTTTCCTTCCACTAGGTACAACAATGGTTGGATTTTGAACCTCGGCAACCACGAATCTGTCTTGCAATGACAGGTTGAAGACTTCTCGCATGAAGCCAATCGTCTTATAAAATCGCAACTGCGTGCGCAATCATGCGCGAGTGACACTAAATTTCTTGTTTTCAATAGGATTCTAATGTATTATTGTAGATTTGGATTCTACCAAAAATTTCATGAAATTTTAATCCCCCAACCAATCTTCTTGATTACGCGCAACCGGTCTTGCGAGCACGCAAAGTTGTCACATGAGTTGTTGTTGTTTTTGAACGCCGATTCTCGCGCATCTATCCGTTTCTTGATTTCTCTCAATTTTTGCGGAATAATGACCAACCATTCTTCAATTCTTCTTCAAAACTCTGACAAGGCCTCCTCTGCCTGGACAAAGGCAGTCAGGCGATTTGACAAGAGGCACGCGAATAACTTTCCGATACAGTTGATAACGGATAGCCCTCTGTAACAGCCTGCATCACCTGGATCACCCTTCTTGAATAACGGGAATAACAGAGATTCCAGAAAGGAATCAGGTACCTCACCAGTCTCGTAGATTGAGTTGAAGAAGCCCAACATATACTCCAGAAGTTCCGATGTGGCGAACTAGTAAAATTCAAACGGGACCCCATCCTTTCCTGGCGCCTTGTTCATCTTCGTTTTATCCATCACGCGCTGCAATTCAGCCGCTGTGAATGGCTCATCCAGGATTGAGGAACGAAAATCAGGTTCAGCATAAAGAATGGCTCCATGATGCTCCACTGGATTCAAGAGGGAGGCGAAGTGCCCCACCCAATCAGACGACGATATATGCGCGCGCGGGGTTGATCTTGTCTTCATGAAGGATCTAGCTAGCTCCCAAAACCCCTTACCATCTTTGACCATTCTGAATTCTGCATCCATACTTTGAAAATATTCCTCTTTCTTTCTTATAATGAGGTGTTTGTATTCTGTGTTTGTCACCAGATATTTATTCTTTACCTGCGTTGAGTCAGTTTCCCGATACAGATTCAGCAGTTTCATATATTTGGCTCTCGCCTGGACACAATCCCAGTCAAACCACATGCACCTTCTCCGGATGATGGCTTTCGGGCTGTGCGGCGCACATGTTCTAATAACATCGACGATTCCTTGGGATGCGAGGTTCGGGGTGACCCAGCTATTAATCGCACTTGGTGGCTTTGCATTGCGATTTTTATTGAATTTGTCTTTTTGGCTTGGTGTCCATTTGAGACGAGGGGGAAGCGAAGAAAGAGGTTCAGCCTTGATGTAAGGCATCAACATAACAATAGGCTGGTGATCCGAAAATACTTCTACTTCCACCCAAAAGTCTTCTACGCAGCTTAACACCTCCAGAGGAACATACACCAAATCCCCGAATTTCTCAACACTAGAGGCAATCGTGCAGTGCGGCTATACTCTCCTAGACAAAATGGAAAGTTATGAGAGGGAGCAAATTGCTGAGCGAGCGAGGAACTCGGCCCATCACTATCTCTACGCAGCCCTTGACCATGACCAAACAAGTTACCTGGATTTAGGCGATCAGGTGGTGGTAGGCAACATCATGAGGGTGGTTGGGGTATAATTTTCCACTATATGTTGGACGCTGAATTGATTGAAATGGGTCCGAGACACTTTCCATACACTTTTTGATTGGCTATTCCTTGAATAATCAACCTACGTTTTCATACTCAAGGTCACGGGGGGTCGACCATCTCCGATCACATTTTTCGTTTAGATCAAAACGCTGATATTTCTTCCACAATGGTTACTTATTCCTTGGGACAGGAGTATGGGGAAACAGTGAGTATAGAGTGCCCCGGACTCATTCTAATCGATTTCGCACTTGGTGGAATATACCCCCTCTAGGTGTTCAGTTTAGGTTGTTTATTCATATTGAGCCTCGTTTGATATCTACTGACCCTTGGCCTGCAAGGCTCTGATTGGCTATCTCCTCCCATCTCACTCCTACCAAGCAAGCCCCTCTACCTGAAGAAGGGGGGGAGCTCAGGACATGTCGGCGACGCCTGTAATGAGCCAGTGCACAATTATTAATCCTCCACTGCGGAATTTATATTCCTCCGCCATCTATAACCCGACGACAGAGTCCAGTGTTTCTCACCCCAATGCAAGGAAGTGAGCCACAATTATAAGGAGAGCTCACCCCACGGGTTATGCTTCTCCCCCCCCCCCCCCACTGCATGCAGTGAGGATACAGTCTGAACAGACTGGAATGATTGTCCCTTCATTCAGCAGGGCTTGGATAGAGAGTAGTAAACTACTCCCCCCAAGTACCGACTTGCGGTAGTTCGTGCATTCTAGCTTGCACTACCACTTAAGCAGAGTGGTTCCCGAGTGTTGCATCTCAACTCCCAGAGCCGGTCTGTATTTGTACATCCTGCACGGATGTATGCATAACCCGACGACAACGGTCGCAGCGTCCCGTCCTAGCTCACGGCACCGTATGAGACTGTTGACAGACGTCGGCAACGAGTTTTATGAACAGGCTCCGCCGTACCGTTTCACCTACATCGTTGTCCCACGACCGGCCGCCATCGCCGCCCCGTTGACTTTTCAACGTATCGTCGCCCCACAAGTAACTTTATTTTCGCGAGTTAATTTATCTAACGCAAGAAGAAAAAGAATTGTATTTTACCTATTTACATTTTATTTTGTTTTGTATTGATTCAAGTAGGGTTGATAAAATTTATTTTAAAGTTTGTGGTCTACCCTTATTCTTTAATTTCTTGCTACCCCACCCGCATACTAGGTACCCAAAAAACTTGAAAAACTACTTTTGAAATAGGTAGATAGGTTCTTATAGCCGCCTCCAGTGGCCACAAATCCATCCGGGACCCGTTCTCCAGGGTAGGGAAGTTGAACATTCTCATTGACAGATGTAGAGTTGAGAACTATATCGATGTGTTGAGGAGTTTCTAGTGCCAGGCATGGGGCATACTAAATATTCCTCCATCGCACGAGTTTAAACTAAAACAAACACTTGATAACTATTCTGATAAATCGTCAATCCTTTTATTGTTAAGCCCCTCAATGTTATAGGATAGTATGTTTAAAGTTTCCGTTGTACGCGCATTTTCGAAACCGACTCTTGCCTGATCCCGGCTGACCTCGAAATCTCGGAAAGAAGGGTTGGGAGTCCGCTGAATTTGCGGGGCCCCGTATGTTGACTTATCGGCTAGGAACCCAACTACAAGATCAGACAGATCAAATCTCGGCAGCTCCTTCACAGGTCGAGTAGATCCGTTAAACTCTACAACGCTGCAAATTCTTACACACGGGTTGGTTATTCCTCGACCCAGGCGCATGGAGACTAATTTAAACCTCGGACCAGGCCATGGAGATTCAATTCTTCAACAGGGGGAAAATAGTGGGTGTGGCGGGTCCCGGACTTATTCCAATCAATTCAGGGTCCAACATTCTGTTGAAAATGATACCCCACACGCCTAGACCCATATCCTCATCCAGAGAGCACCAATCGTTCCGGGACCCGTCTCATTGGATTCAGCGTCCAAAAGTTAGCGAAAAATCATAACCCACACGCCAAGGTACCAGAAATCTCGAAAACACGTATTCAGAATAGGTAATAGATACCCATTTTGACCCATTTCCTCTTCCACTGGTTGCCAATCGTTCTGGGACCCTTTTCATTAAATTCAGCGACCAGAATTTAGTGGAAAATGATACCCCACACACCTAGATTGCAAAAAATCTCAAAAATCAATTTTGCCAAATTTACATTTTGACCCCTACCCCACTCAAATTTGGTCCGATCTGGTTGAAAAGTTTCGAGGACAAACTAGAGTCATGAACGGACCCCTGACCAAAATTTCAGATATTTAGAAAATTGTATACTACAAATGTCGGCGTGGACGGCGTACGGTGGACGTACATTTGTTAATTTTTATCTAGACACCTTGAAACGTCCAGAAAAAATTTATGGACTGAATCGAAGAGACTTTTTGCATGAAAAAAAAGGCTGATTATTCAAGGAATAACCAACCAAAAACACTGAGAATTTTTTCACAGGGGTTGGTTATTCCTAGGACCAGGAGCATGAAGACCCATTTCAATGGATTCAGCGTCCATAATTTCATCCGGTGGGCGCAAATCATTCCGGGACCCATTGAGTCAAAAATGATACCCTACACGCCTATATCGCCGAAACTAAAGCCGGAAACGGGTTCCAGACCCAAATTTGTGAGTTTTAGACAATAATTGTTGTAGACAATTATTGTCTACTACCAAAATTGGCGTGGACGGCGGATGACGTATGGCGGTCGGTCATTTGCTAATTTTGATCCAGACACCTTGAAATGCCAGAAAAAATGTTCGAATCGGAGAGATTAGCGTTTTTCATGAGAACATAGGTCGATTATTCAAGACATTTGACAAGATCGACGTGGGAATGAGCAGATGGACGAGAGCTTGGGGCGAAGAGAGTTGACAGACGTATAAGATGAGATTCCCAGTCATGCGAAGGGCGTTTGTGGCGTAAGAAATTTAGTGGAAAATGATACCCCACACGCCTAAACCGCCAAAAAAATCCATTTTCCAAAATGCACATTTTGACCCCTTCCCCGCCCAAATTTGGCCCAATTAGGCTGCAATGTTTAGAGTATTACCCATTTTGAATGTGTTTTCGGGATTGTACTAGGCGTGTGGGGTACAATTTTCCACTGAATTTTGGACGCTGAATCCAATGACGAGGGTCCCAGAACGATTTACACCCACCGGAAGAAGTGGGTCAAAATGGGTATGTATTTACCCATTTTGTATATATGTGTTCTCATGATCTTGAAAATCGGATACCTACTGATTTCACAAGAAGAAATGAGACATCGATAACCCTGAAACAGTGGCAAAATGCTTTCCCTTATATTTTACACGCGGAACAGGGATGCCAACATGCTGAATGTTCTTAGAGAGGGCGGAATCTAACTATGTTCAAATCTCACAATGCCTAGAGCTGCAGCTACCCATTGCGTTCATAAATTTGACAAAACCCATTCAAATAATTAGCACAAACCACCTTATCTAGTACATTGCAGCCTTCCGGAATATTTTAATGAGTTCCAGAATGCCCAGAGTAGGCAGCATTGTTTCAATGCTAACTAATAAGAAACAACTAAGTTATAGGATTTAGAAGTTATTTCTCATAGCCAGCTTAAAATATCTACCAACCAGAAGAACATTGTACACCAGATTGTTCAGAATGCGTGAACATGAGCTCAAAAGTAGTCGGTTCTCTGATGTGTCTCTTAGAACAATTGAAAGGGGGCAGAATTTATTTTATTAGGAGGTGGTTGTATAAATTTAGTGTTTGGGTGGGCGTGCTTCACGAAGGAAGTTTGTGTTGCTAATGTTATCCGTCCACTTTTGTTTAGACGCATGAAAAAGTTTAACTAGGGAACCCCCTGTTAGAATTAACTCGTCAGGCATGTACGTTCTACTTTGTTAAAGCATCATTTTTTTCTGCTGCAACGGTGCTATCATTACCAAGCGTCTTGAGCATAATCCATTTTATTTGTTCATACAACTTTATATTATTTTATTACTGCATGCTACTTTATTGGAAATAAATTAAACTTTAAAAAATTATAAAACGACTCATATTTGATTTGTCCTTGAGTTGAACATCACAACGAGGAAGGTTTCGACTCAAATTTTAGAATAAGAACATAAATTTCAAGGCGTCAACTTTTAATCCGAAACGATTACGTAAGAACGGGCGAGTTCTGAAGGAAGACAACCTGAGCTTCCAATATACATTTGTCGGCGTGCGTCATACATTAGGAAATAACTTGTAGGCCACGTTCACTCGTGATTGATAACCCAAAATCGCTTGATACGAGGGTGGAACCCAATTTTGAGACGCGGTATTTACTGGAAGATGGCCTTGGGATTAATTGTGGTGGTTCAAGATCCAGAAGAATATCATTTGATTACCAGGAACCGGTATAGTAGATATCGCGAGTGCGTCCACCTTGAGTGCTTGCCTGCCTCGAAGGAGCTACTGAAATTCAACCAAGTTTTGACCAATCGATTTCATTACCAATTACTATCGAATCGTTAAGGCAATAGATCCTTTTTAAAAGCTTTTATTCGAGTTCACCCCAATAGGAAGAAAAATTATCTAGCGTCAATAAGTAACAAATCATCTTAATAAATCGGTTGAGTTTAATCAAGATTACTCGCACCGAGGACTCTAAAATCGTCAAAAAATCAATTTTGAGGGGACGCATTTGGTGGAAATCAATAGGTTACAACAGAAAATTTCATTATGATCATAATTACCCTCATAATTTTTAGAGACGACTGGTAAACAGGAAGCAAAGGCCGAAAGAGGGCATTCGGCTATGGAGGCTTGCCTCAATGAGTTGGGTATGAAACTTAACTTCGGAAAACGCACTTTGTAGCATTTGCTCTTCGTAAATTAAGCGTCCCGACGCTAAGAAAGATTAAGTGCCATGAGTTTAGCTGTTCGACTCGTGAGAGGTGTAACTGTCCAATTATATCGCAAGCCGCTAAGCAGTCATTTTTCGTTGAAACGGACCATCGCCTTCGGTGAGCCCTGGATTCGCGACTGAGAAGAACTATTTATATACGCCAGGGAGTGCGAAATTCCATGTCTCCAGAGTGCAAGCGCATGTTGTACTTTGCCTTAGTGCAGTCGGAATAGATATGCTTCCTAATCACCCACTTTGACAATAAATAAGGTTCGCTCAGAGAACGTTTTCCAAATCTCCAAAAAAGGTAACACCCAAAACAAGGTTAATTATTGTTGGACAACAAAACAACAACAACGACAACAACTTTCTTTTTCTATTATCAGTTGATAAGACTCCTTCTATGTATTCTGTCGTTCCTTATATTTTCCGCTAATAAAGGCGTATTGGAATCAGTTCTAATATTATTTAACAGGTGATGGGCACCAGACACGCGAATTTCCGCGAGTGTTAGTTGGGGTAGTAGGTAGGTATTGGTCGTTTGTTGACAAAGTGACGAGTCAGTGTAAGTTTTACAAGAACAAAACAAAACAACATGACGTCTTCGTCGGCAGATGCGTTAAACCTAACCGCTACGGCCGTAAAACGCTTCAACGGACAAAATTTCGCCGATTGGAAATTGAGAGTTGAGCTAATTCTAGATGAAAAAGATTTATTAGCGTGTGTCACTGAGGAGCCGAATCCAGATAACGCCAAATGGAAGAAGAACAATAAAAAATGTAAGTCACTCATTGCTGCTTATCTGGAAGATCCTTACTTGGAACACGTGAGGGAAAATCAATATGCTTATCGAGTTTGGGAATCTTTATGTTCAACATATGAAAAAAAAGGTCCAGCTAGTAAGCGCCTTCTATTGAAACAAATAAGCGAACTCAAGTTCGATTCCAAGAAACCCTTTGAAACGCACTTCGCAACGTTCGACAAAATTATGCGTCAACTAAAGGACGTTGGTTCTAAGCTGGACGAATCAGACTACTGTTGCATGCTATTGAATAGTCTGCCTAAACAATTCGAAACCGTTGTTACCTCTTTGGAGACTTATTACCAAGACAAAGAAATGAAGATGGAACAAATTACACGCAGATTACTTGACCAAGGCGACAAACTGAAAGAAAAAAATGGTGAAGATTCATCTAAGGAAGCAGGAACTAAATCAAGTGAACACCATGCATTTTCGGCAAAAAAACAGCCTCAGAAGAATACAAACCGAGATAGAAATTTGGCCGATTCAAACCTAAAATGTGAGTTTTGCGGACGCAGAAATCACGAAATGAAGGATTGTATTTTCCACAAAAAGTACACTGAGAAACATGCAAACGTGGTTCAGAAAAATTCTGAAGGTGACTGTGATAGCGACGGGTCCGAATTTGCCTTCCTCTCGCACGAATGTCTTGAAGCAAGTACCGATGTTGGTGTAAGTTGGTACCTTGATTCGGGGGCTTCAAATCACTACATAACTTCTGACGAGTATTTCACCGAACAGATCACCTTGAAAAAGCCTGTAAAAATAAAAATTGCCAATGCCGACTCACTACAAGGCACAAAAATAGGCAAATTCAAAGGCGTTAGTAAGACTTCAGGATGCTCATGCTCATTCAACAACGTTTACTACGTTCCAGGTCTCCGACATAATTTGCTGTCAGTGAGGGCTATAACAGCCAGGGGTTATGATATAATATTCCAAAAATCCGTGGTTCAAATAGAGAAAAACTTAAATCAAGACACTGCCACTGCAATAAAGAAAACTTCCTTAGTTAATTGCAAGGTATTCCCTTCTCTGATGACCATAGCGACTAGTCAGGAATATTAGGTTTACATAAGATGTCTAAGCCACGTCCACAGTCGTGGAAAACATCATTGAATTTGCGCAGATGACATTGAAAAATGGTTGATATCAAAATTAAATCTTGTTCGTTAGACGAAAGGTCGCGAATTACGTACAATAAGAATGCGGTCATCGATTAAGTTTGTGGACATTATTGTTCGAGGAAAACTAGCAAGTTTTCTATAAATAGGTAAGTTAGGTTACTCATTAGACTCTCATAGAAAGTTGAGAGGAGCTCGCATTTTTATTACAGATTTGGATTGTCCACACAGATTTGGAGCTTAAAAAGCCTTGTACTTTGACCAAGTCTTCACTTTTTCGGCTGGTGTTTTGTTAAAATTAAATTTAAAAATAAATAAATAAATAAATAAAAACGTGGTTTTTGAAATGATAAGAATTTGGTTCCTTGGGTAGGATACTCAGAAGCATTATGATTGTGTCGTCAAATTCATGATGATTTTAGGCACTGGAGGCAAACAACTTGATCCAATTATTCATCATAGATCTACCAACGATATTCACTACATTATTTGATGTAACCTAGGTTCAACACAATTACTGTACTCTTGACACAAACGTATCTCAATGGATTCATCGTTGGAAATTATGTGAAATGGATATTCTTCGGACCAGGCGCGTGGAGACTAATTTCAATAAATAGCGTCCGCAACCTCTTCCGGTGGGCACCAATCGTTCCAGGACCCAACTATTTGGATTCGGCGTCAAAAACTTAGTGGAAAATAATACCCCACACACCTAAATTGCTGAAAATTTCGAAAATCCATTATTCAAAAAACATATATGTTTTACCCCAACCCCTTCAAATTCGATCTGATTTGGCTGAAAACATTTGAGGACCAACTAGGTAGACTAACCCTGACCAAGATTTCAGATTTTTAGAAAAACTAATAAAGTCTGGACAGTCCGTGGACAGCGGACGGACATTTGACTTATTTGATCTGGACAACTTGTTAACGTCCAGAAAAAATTTTAGGGGACCGACTCGGAGCGATTGAGTTTTTTGGCATTGCAAACATTAGGCACTACAAGCAGGCCCAGTTGAGAAGGAGAAGAAGAATAATCTGGGTCGGTTTTAACGCGGAGATTGCTTGTGTTCTATGTTGATTATATGTCGTGTTTTGTTATGTGATTAATGGTTACTGTGATGAAAAATGTTGGTGGCTGAGGTCCCACGTCGTTGGTAGATCTATGATGAATAATTGGATCAAGTTGTTTGCCTCCAGTGCCTAAAAACCATCATGAATTTGACGACACAATTATCGTGAAATGGAATGTGAAATGGATATTCTTCGGACCAGCGCGTGGAGACTAATTTCAATAAATAGCGTCCACAACCTCTTCCGGTGGGCACCAATCGTTCCAGGACCCAACTATTTGGATTCGGCGTCAAAAACTTAGTGGAAAATAATACCCCACACACCTAAATTGCTGAAAATTTCGAAAATCCATTATTCAAAAAACATATATGTTTTACCCCCAACCCCAGTACCATTAATCACATAACAAACACGACATAATAATCACATAGAACACAAGCAATCTCCTGTTAAAACCCCCATATCTTCTTCTTCTCCTTCTTCAACTGGCCTTCTTTTATGCCTATGTTTTCATGCAAAAACTCAATCTCTCCGATTCGGCCCTAAAATTTTTTCTGGACGTTACAAGTTGTCCAGATCAATATACCGCTCCCTCTGGGACCTTTATTTTCACTTAGCTTCTACAATTTATAGATGGCGAATAAATGTCCTCAAATGTTTTCAGCCAAATCG
This sequence comes from Cyrtorhinus lividipennis, assembly GCA_019603395.1. Classification (NCBI taxonomy): domain Eukaryota; kingdom Metazoa; phylum Arthropoda; class Insecta; order Hemiptera; family Miridae; genus Cyrtorhinus; species Cyrtorhinus lividipennis. The sequence goes on from CM034007.1 coordinate 13,316,152, forward strand.
GATCGAATTTGAAGGGGTTGGGGTAAAACATATATGTTTTTTGAATAATGGATTTTCGAAATTTTCAGCAATTTAGGTGCTGTGGGGTATTATTTTCCACTAAGTTTTTGACGCCGAATCCAAATAGTTGGGTCCTGGAACGATTGGTGCCCACCGGAAGAGGTTGCGGACGCTATTTATTGAAATTAGTCTCCACGCGCCTGGTCCGAAGAATATCCATTTCACATAATTTCCATCGATGAATCCATTGAGATACGTTTGTGTCAAGAGTACAGTAATTGTGTTGAACCTAGGTTACATCAAATATGTAGTGAATATCGTTGGTAGATCTATGATGAATAATTGGATCAAGTTGTTTGCCTCCAGTGCCTAAAATCATCATGAATTTGACGACACAATCATAATGCTTCTGAGTATCCTACCCAAGGAACCAAATTCTTATCATTTCAAAAACCACGTTTTTATTTATTTATTTATTTATTTTTAAATTTAATTTTAACAAAACACCAGCCGAAAAAGTGAAGACTTGGTCAAAGTACAAGGCTTTTTAAGCTCCAAATCTGTGTGGACAATCCAAATCTGTAATAAAAATGCGAGCTCCTCTCAACTTTCTATGAAAGTCTAATGAGTAACCTAACTTACCTATTTATAGAAAACTTGCTAGTTTTCCTCGAACAATAATGTCCACAAACTTAATCGATGACCGCATTCTTATTGTACGTAATTCGCGACCTTTCGTCTAACGAACAAGATTTAATTTTGATATTAACCATTTTTCAATGTCATCTGCGCAAATTCAATGATGTTTTCCACGACTGTGGACGTGGCTTAGACATCTTATGTAAACCTAATATTCCTGACTAGTCGCTATGGTCATCAGAGAAGGGAATACCTTACAATTAACTAAGGAAGTTTTCTTTATTGCAGTGGCAGTGTCTTGATTTAATTATTCCGATTTTTGCGATACATACATCGATTATGCTAGGAATCGATATGCGTGTGATAACGCGTCGATAGTGTACCAATCGACTCTGACGGATAACCTTTTCGCACGTCCTATGTATTTTTCCTACCGCGTTGCTCTCGCTTATTTTCATTGTTTTTCGTGATAAAAATATTATCCTGCACCGGCCTTGTTACTCGAGTTCACCCGTCACCAGTACGAGTTAAAGTGGTGACCCCCGACGTGATATAGTCGTGTTTCTCGTCGATTTTTCGGTCATTGGGAACTCCTCGTGGTCGCAGCCCGGCAACTCGCGTTTCGCGTTACCTTTTTTCGCTCGCGCGTTCATTTCCGTTCACTCCGGTCATCCCGTCGAAGTTTCTCGGGAATAATTAGCGACCGGCACCATGTCTAGTGACTATGGAAACCCGC